>BMAC01000286.1:412627-519312 GCA_014905375.1 Phtheirospermum japonicum | reverse complement strand
CGATCCTTGACCAAAATAAACTCACTGGCCCAAACTTTCTGGATTGGATCCGGAATTTGAAATTGGTGCTCACTGTTGATGAGCGTCTCTATGTGCTAACTGAGAGACCCCCTTCTGAACCCCTCCCTGATGAATATATATATATATAATTTATAGAAACGTATCATGCTCGTTCGATTTTGAGAAAATCAAATTGTTTCTATTTATTAAAAGCAATTAAACATTGTTTGAATTAATTGATTGTAAATTTGAACCGTCGTCGATTGAATTCGATTCAATTATTTAGAAATTTTTATTTTCCGCTGCGCGACGGTACCATCAAATCCCAACAAGGTCATCTTGGGATATCCATCCCTTAGGCCAATCGATATAATTCTTGGGGCTTATACCCTTAACTGACAATCAGGTCGGTTCGTATAGGGATATCCATCCCTTAGGCTAATCAGGCCAAATCTTTTGGGGCTCATGCCCTTAATTGATAATCGTCTAGGGATATACATCCCTTAACTAACAATCAAGTCAGGTCGTATAGGGATATCCATCTCTTAGGACAATCGAGCTAAACTTTTTGGGGCTCATGCCCTTAATTTACAAGCAGGTCAGGTCGTCTAGGGATATCCATCCCTTAAGCCAAGCGGGCCAAATGTTTTGGGGCTCATGCCCTTAACTGACAATCAGGTCAGGTTGTCTAGGGATATCCATGACTTAGGCCAACCGGGTTAAATTTTTTGGGGCTCATACCCTTAACTGACAATCAGGTCATGTCGTCTATGGATATCCATCCCTTAACTGACAATCAGGTCAGGTCGCTATATAAAACAAATATGTTTAAACCATAATCTTTATAAATAACCTTACACATAGTATTTTTGTAATTTTTTTATATTCCACGCTCGTGGTAATCTATCTCCATCTAGCTGCTCCAACTCATAAGCTCCACCAGCAAGAACTTTTGTGACCTTATACGGTCCTTGCCGCGTAGCATCAAGCTTTCCCTGAGCTTTTCCCAGGTCAGCTCTGTGGAGAACCAGGTATCCTACTTGAAAATGTCTCTTGGACACTGCCTTATTATAAGTCGCCCGAACTCGCCCCCGTACGTGTTCCATTCTTACGGCATCTCGTTCTCTCTTCTCCTCTGCCAAATCCAAGGCATCTTGTATCAGCAGCTCGTTCTTCTCCTCATTGAAGTTCGGCACCCTATGGGTTTCCACATTGATTTCTACGGGGTTCACGACCTCCATGCCGTACACCAAACTGAATGGTGTCTCTCCCGTGCTTTCTTTAAGATTAGTTCGGTATGCCCACAGGGTCGAACTGATCTCTTCTACCCACTTGCCTCCCGACCTTTCGAGGCGTGCTTTTATCCCTTGCACTAAAATGCGGTTAGTTGCCTCAACCTGGCCATTCTCCTGGGGGTGATAGATAGGTTTGAAATGCTTCTCTATCTTCATTTTTGTACACCAGGCTCGAATTAGATCTCCCATAAACTGAGTGCCATTATGTGACACCAAGATCCTTGGGACACCAAACCGGCATACCGCATTTTCCCACAAGAAACTCATTAATACCTCCTCCGTAATTTTCGCTATAGCCTCAGCCTCCACCCATTTAATGAAACAGTCTATAGCAACTATTAGGAATTTCTTTTGGGCTGGGGCTGTAGGAAAAGGTCCGACCATATTTATTCCCCATTTTGCAAAGGGGCAGGGATAACTCATTGTCATGAGCTCTTCTGCAGGTTGATGTATGAGGGGGGAGTTCTTTTGGAACTTTCCACACTTCTTCACTGATGTTGCCTGAATAGCCAGACCTGGATTGGGTTAGACTTGAGCCGAGATCACTAAGGAGAAGACCAGAAGGCTAGACCAGCTCTGTCCAAGAGAAGACGTAACCTGGTCCTCCCAGAAAAGGCCAGGGATATAGCGAGAGTGGAATCACTGCAGCCCGGGAATTATCCTTGTCAGGATAAGCAAAAAAGGGCAGGCTCAGGGCAGATTAGGTGTTCTGTTCTCCCAGAAGGGGAAAAGTGGGACCACTTGTCCCAAATTGGTTGCATAACAGACCTTGATTCGTGGCCTTTATTTTCGAGATCCCGGATGGGGTCCCCGCTGGGAAAACTATAAATACCTAAGCCTCAAGGCTGATAGAGGATGACATTATTGTGTATTCTTTTCCTTGCACACTAAAATATCAAATACGCTTATCTGACTTAAGCATCAGAGAGGTTTCCACCGGAAAACCTCCTATGGTCATTTTCTGACGTGTTTTTGGGTGCAGGTCAGGTTTACGTAAGGCGATGTGTTAATCTCAGGTGTTGTCATATTTCTGGGTGAAACAATTGACGCCGTCTGTGGGAAAATATCAAATCTAAGACGTGAGTTGACGGATGGCTTCAGACGGACTACGGCGAAATCTAGTGGGGGAACTTGGTGGTACTCCTAGTTTCGCTGCACCATGGGGCATGCCACAGTCAACAGGGCCATCACCGACTAGGACAGAGGGGCAGGACTGTTAGCAGCGGCCGGACTAAGCACCACGCAACACCCCTCTGGTGGATCCGCACCAGTTGAGGACGGGTCGCTGAACGGAACTTTCCTCAGGCAGCTGTCTGATCTTATCAGAAAGGCTATGGAATAAAAGTTTGCAAAGTTCTCAATGCCGCCATCTAAAACACCCCTGGCCCAGACAGTTCCGCTATCAGAGGCGGAACCGTCGCGCGGCCAGCGCACGGTTCGGACCCCCTTCCAGGACAGAGAAGAGAATTTCTCCACCTCTCATAGTGAGACATCGAGCCAAGATAACCCAGACCTCGTAGAGCAGATGCAAAATCTAAAGAAAGAGGTCAGAGAGTTTAAGAAGAAGATGGCGAGCATTGATGCGATGCCGGCATGGAGGGGCACGTCGTTCACTAAGGAGGTCATGCGTGATGATGTGCTGGCGTCCTATAGATCCATGGGCTTCGAGTATAACGAGACAACAGACCCATGGTATCACCTGAGCCATTTTGAAATCGCAGCGGCTGTGCATAAATTCTCTGACGCGGTCATGTGCCGGGTCTTCCCAATGACCTTCACTAAATCAGCCCAGCTCTGGTTTAGTCAGTTGCCACCGCGTTCTATCAGCAACTTTGACGAATTTAGCTCGGCATTTTGGCATCAGTTTACCAGCTGCAGGAAATATCAGAAAAAGCCACTAGAATTGTTTAGTCTGAAGCAAAAGGAGAATGAGAGCTTGCGTGCGTAAATCAACTGATTCATGAACATGAAGCTGGAGGTGCCGTCGGCATCTGAAGAACTCCTAGTTCATGCGTTGGCACAAGGGCTCAGGAGAGGAAAATTCTTTCAGTCGCTGGTGGTAAAGCTAGCACTGAAATTTGGAGAGCTTTTGGAGCGGACAGAGAATTACATTCACTTGGAGGAGGCCTTAAGAATAAAGGAAGAAGGAGAGAATAAAAGAGACCGGTACGACAGAGAGGAGAGAGCGTTGATAAAGAGATCTAGGTCAGACCTGGCGGGAGGACGGCCTCGCTTTAACAAGTACACGCCTCTAGCGACCCCTCAGGGGGAGATCTTACAGGCAATCGAGAGGCATCCCAATCTCAAGTGGCCCAAAACTTACTCTCAGAAACTGAGGAAGGAAAGGTCTGATCGATTCTGTCTATACCATAATGAATATGGGCATGACACAGATCAGTGCACTCATCTGAAGGATGAACTGGAGAGGATGGTGTAGGCCGAGCACCTCAAGGAGTATGTGCAGATGAGGATAGAAGAATCCAGGTCTGACTCCCGTAAGCGTGATCAACATCAAGGGAACAGGCAGGGACAAGATAATGGAATAGACAATGGGAGACGGAGTGATCAGGCCCAGTCCACACGAGGAGAAATCCTAATGATCACATGGGGTGAGTGGGACGAACACTCCAGATGAACCCAAAACAACTATGTCCGAGCTTCGAAGGACCTGGTCAGGAAATCGTGAGAGGTGGGACAGATAGCCCCGAGTCAAAGCATATGTTTTGGATCAGAGAATGAAAATGGCATCTTGGGTTCTCACGTGGATGCCTTGGTCATAACATCCACTATCGCAAATTATAATGTGAGAAGGGTATTTGTGGATACGGGAAGCTCGACTGATATCTTGTTCTATGATTTCTATAGAAAGATGAAACCGGATGTGGAGATGGAAGAAGTGACAACTTTATTGGTAGGATTTGCAGGGGGAGCTTTGAAACCTTTGGGAGCAGTAAGGCTTTTGGTAACACTGGGGGAAGATCCGTACAGGATGACTAAGACTATGCGATTCTTGGTGGTAGATGCACCATCTTCGTACAACGTTATGCTGAGGCGACCATCCCTGAGCCAGTTCCAAGCAGTGATCTCGGTATACCATATGAAATCGATATTTCCTGCTCAGGATGGAATGGGTGAGGTTAGGGGAAACCAGTACGCGTCCAGGCAAATGTATGTCGAATGTATTCGAAGTAATGAAGAGGAAAGAAAAAATAAGAGAGCCAGGGTAGAGGAAGTGATTCCAGATCTGGCTCAGAGAGAAGAAGATCTAATGATGGTAGAAATGGTCCCAGGGGATGATAGCAGGGTTGTGCGAGTGCGAACGACCTTGAGCCTGGAAGTCTTTGTAGAACTAGTCTAATTTTTGAGGATTAATGCTGACGTCTTTGCCTGGTATCCACAGGACTTGGTGGGAATAGACCCAGCAGTCGTCAATCACCACCTCAACATTAGTGTTGGAGAAAAGCCAGTGAAGCAACGAAAGCGTAACTTTGGTCCAGAGAAGGAGGCAATCATTGAAGCCGAGGTTTAAAAACTACTGAAAGCTAAGCACATTCAGGAAATATAATTTCCTGAGTGGCTTTCTAATGTGGTATTGGTCCCCAAGACTCAAGACGATTGGCGCATGTGTATAGATTTTTGCGATCTTAACCGTGCTTGCCCTAAAGATCACTACCCTCTACCCAAGATAGACCAGTTAGTCGACTCTACATCTGGATGCGAGCTTTTAAACATGATGAACGCCTCGCAAGGTTATCATCAGATCAAGCTGGTAGAAGAGGACTGGAAGCGGGTTAGTTTTATAACCCCGAAAGGAATGTATTGTTACGTAGTCATGCTGTTTAGGCTAAAAAATGCAGGTGCCACGTATCAACGATTGGTGGATAAGATGTTCAAATCTTAGTTGGGAAGGAACATGGAGGCATACATTGATGACATGTTAGTCAAAAGCGTGAAGGCAGCCTCGCATGTAGATGATATAAGAGAAAACTTCGATACCTTGAGGAAATACAGGATGAAGCTCAATCCCAAAAAGTGCGCATTCGGGGTTAGAGATGGAAAATTCCTAGGGTATATGGTTACGGAGAAGGAGATCGAGGCCAACACAGAGAAGGTAAGAGCCATCATGGAGATGAAGGCACCAAGAAATATCAAGGAGATGCAGTGCCTGGCAGGTCGAATTTATGCCTTGAGCAGGTTTGTCTCTCGCTCAGCTGAGAAAAGCTTACCATTCTTCCACGCCTTGGAGAAAAAGGCTCGATTTTAGTTGAGTGAAGAGTGCAAGGAGGCATTTCAGATGTTGAAGGAGCACTTAGCTAGCATGTCACTTCTCACCAAGCCAATTCAAAGTGAACCTCTAATCCTGTACTTGTTAGTTGGGCAGCAGGCGGTCAGCTCGGTCTTGCTTAGAGAGGAAGGCAAGATACAGAAGCCGGTGTATTATTGGAGCAAAGTATTGCATGATGCAAAAATCCGATATGTGGAGGTGGAGCGAGCAATGCTAGCTCTGGTCGGCACGGCGCGCAAGCTGCGACCTTACTTTCTCTCACATAACATAATAGTGCAGACTAACCTACCGTTGAAGGCCATCAGGACAAGCCAGAGGCATCAGGATGACTGGTCAAGTCGATAATTGAGCTCAGTGAGTTCGATATAACTTTCAAAGCTAGAACAACCATTAAAGCCCAGGCATTGGCTGATTTTATGCAGGAAATGACAATCTCTCTCGGGGATAAAAAGGAATGGATAATTTTTATGGATGGTTCGGTAGGGAGCCTGGGCTATGGTGTGGGCATAGTATTGATCGACCCGACAGGTGTGGCTACTGAGTACGTAGTACGGATGAACTATGCCTTATCTAATAACGCAGCTGAATATGAGGCTCTTTTTAGGGGAGTCCAAATGGCAAAGGATCTGGGGGCTTAGCAGGTATGCGCAAAGGTTGATTCGCAGCTCGTGTGTAGAAAAATAAGTGGAGTCTTTGAAACATGGGATTAACACATGCAGAGATAACTAGCCCAGTTCAGAGAATTATCTAAGGACATGAGAACTTTGACTGTCCTTCAAATACCTAGGGAAGAAAACACGAGAGCAGACTATTTAGCTAAGGTGGCTAGTTCGGCTGTGGATTGTCGGGAGAGAGTAATCACTCTATTGATGGCGGACCAAGAATTTGGGGAAGAGAGAGTATGTTTAGTGGATGAAAGAGTGGATTGGCGTTCCCATATCAAGGCATATCTAGAAAGTGGAGAGCTGTTGGAAAACAAGAGGGAAGCAGTGAAGGTGAGAACCCGGTCAGCCCGGTTTTGCTTAATTAAAGGAACGTTGTTTCGAAGGGGATTTGAGCGGCCTCTGTAACAATGTCTAATCTTAGAGGAAGGCACCCATGTCCTCAAAGAAATCCATGAGGGTTGTTATGGCAATCATATGGGAGAAAGGGCCCTGGCTAATAAGATAATGCGAGTTGGCTATTTCTTGCCATCGCTGAGAAAAGAGACGGAGGAATTTATCAAGCGATGTGAGAAATTCCAAAAGATGTCTCCCTTGACTCACCAACCAGTAGAGGAGCTCATTACAATGAGCTCTCCCTGTCCCTTTGTGAGATGGAGGATAGACCTGGTTGGACCGTTTCCAATGGCCTCAGCCTAGAAGAAATTTTTGATTATGGCCATTGATTACTTTAGCAAGTGAGTTGAGGCTGAGGCTCTGGATAAAATAACGGAAGAGGCGGTGATGGTCTTCATCTGGAAAAATATTGTATGTCGGTTCAGCATTCCAAGGGTTATGGTCTCGGATAATGGTACCCAGTTTATGGGAGCCAAAATCAGGGCTTGGTGTGTTAAAATGAAAATTCAGCAACACTTCACATCTATTTACCACCCGCAAGCGAACGGACAGATTGAAGTGACCAACCGTATCCTTGTCCAGGGAATCAAATCACGCTTAGAAAGATCAGGGGGTAAATGGGTGGAGGAGCTGAGTTCGATACTTTGGTCCTATCGCACTAATCCTAAAGAGAGCACAGGCGAAACCCCCTTCAGCTTGGTTTATGGAATGGACGCTGTTATTCCCACAGAGATCATCCTTGAAACCCACCGAATACAGAACTTTGATGAAAATCAAAATGACGCGCTGGTGCGGGATGCGCTAGACTTAATTAAAGAAAAAAGAGACCGGGCAGCAGTCAGGGTGGAGCATGTGCGAGGACGAATTCGGGCGCCGTACAACAAGACAGTCCGGAGGAGATATTTCCAGGTAGGAGACCTGGTCTTATGTAAGGCCGATCTGGGAAAAACCAAGGGAAAGCTAGATGCCACTTGGCAAGGACCATTTCGGGTCACAGAGGTTTTGGCTGGTGGTGTTGATTCAAGTTTTTGTGTCGCCTACTTATAAATATTTGTCAGAAATTCAATAGCTTGCCTGCAAGAGAACGGGATCGCGTGTAAGGTGGAAAAGTTAACTCGAGTCGTCTCTCGAGGAACATACAATCGGAGTCTCAAATAGTTTGTTCAATTGCAAATAACACAAAGTATCTAAGCAATAACTAATACATATAAATTCGAGAATTAATCTAACACTAGCAAAATAAAAGCAATTATTTAAACTAATTATCCAATCAAAATAACCAAGCATTAATTAAACTAAGATTATGAATTCCAATGTCACAAACATCTAGATTTGCAATACGGAGTATCCCAAGAACAATTATTGAAACTACTTATAAATTGCATAAAATAAAACTAAGAAAAAGATTAAAGAGTTTAGAATACTTGCTTAAACTAAGAAAATGCAGTAGATTCTCCAGCTATTCCGGAGAGGTTGTGTGGATCTTGATCGAAGAATGGATCACGAACTGACTTGAATCTTGATCTTGATCGTCTAGGTACGTTAAGGAGTAATGTTTTCGAGCCCATGGACTATCAGTAGTGTTGTAGTGTTGTAAAGTATGAGTGGTGTCTTTTTTGGACGGACTTGGTAGGGTTTAAATAGTTTTCCTTTGACTTGTAGCATAAGAAACCCTAAAAATCCGATTCTGGGTCGTCATGTCGACGTCGCGTCGATCGACGCGAGCTGGGACTTGGTGTCGACGCGTCTGGTGTGCATGCGTCAACTGGGTAGGAGCGTCAATCGACGCACTTAGGATCGACACTTCAGAGATTTGCGTCGACTTGAGCGTCGACCGACGCACTTAGGATCGGCGCTTCAGAGAGTTGTGTCGTCTTGGCGTCGACCCAGCATCGATCGACATGGGCAGGGTCGCGTCGACGGAGCGTCGGCGCCTGCGTCGATCGATGCAGCTTGCTGCACATCTCGTTCTCTCGATCCTTTTGCTACTCTTCACCAGAAAGCTCGTTCTCGACTCTCGAACTTCAAACTTCATCTAATCACGCGCTGAACTTTCCCAGTTACTTAGCTGTAAAGTGAAAAACCACAAATAATCACTTATTTGCATCAATATAGATCAAAAAGCAGTAAAATAAGCCGGAAGTATAAAAATACGGAATTATGCCTAAACTATCCAACTTATACCAAAAAAAATAGAAAAATGAACTAAAATAATAATAAAAATAAGGACAAATATGTGCTAATCAACTACCCCATGCTTATTGGTTTGTTCGTCCTTGAACGAACGATAGATTCAAAGTATAGCAAGAAATGAAAATCAGTCCAAGCAATGAGTCGTGCGATGCTACATAGATAATTTTGAAAATATAGGTAAATGTGACGCAACTTCAAACACTCCACCCCTATTACATTGTCGCTCCAAAATCGAATTCATGCATCCATACAAGGATAATATATAGGGCGTACGCTCAAAGCACTCGATTATTTTGTTCATGGGATGTGTATACACTCAAATCATACAAATACAATCACAATAAATAAGCACGAAAATCAATCTCTTTTCAATCGCAAATTAAGTGTGTTATCGAACAAAGAATCGGAAAAGGTCTTTTCGGGTTGTAGTGTAAAGCTTTTTGGACGGGTATGGAATATATAAGTCGTGTGGCTAACTCACGATCTAACGTGATCAATAACTGACCCAACTAGTCTAATCACGAAGCAAATGTGCTTCACCACGTTCAAAAACAAAAACCTTACTAAACACTCATAACATAGCCTTTAAACATAGGCTATTTCCCAACTCGTAACTCTAAACCGACTAGTAGCTCAACCACTTAAACAAAATTGAAGCTTATTACATGCTTCTTTTTACAACTCAACTCATGCCTTTTAAACATAGGCTCATCAGAGAATGATCAATAAAACACAAGCCTTTATAAATGCGTAGGCAATGACTAACACAAATTCAATTTAGACTCACCTTCCTTCTTTTTCTTCTTCTTTTTTTATTTCCCCCTTATTATAATTTTTTATGGGGTCTTTTTTTTTTCTTTTTCGGATGGTGGTCTTTTATTACAAAAATTCATAAAATCATAAATTCCTAATAAAAATTCTAAAACTCTAATAACCAATAAAAATAACGAACTCCTACCCCACACTTTTAATGGGTTGTAGGGGTCCACTAAAAAACACTCATGGCTATAGGCATGAATTATTTGGATATGAGGGGCTCATTCAGAATTTATAGTGGCAAATATATATATGAATCTGGCCGGAAATAGGGTTTATATCTGTGCCTTAACCTCATTTTCAAGTCAACTACACACAACGGTTTCAAAGAGATCTCAAATAAAAACTCATTCAAGTACATGCAGTGATGATAAACACACAGGCTACTCACTGGCTTTTGCACAAAAAAGTTTTGAATTGACGCTGCTTTTTAGGTTTTGCGAAATCAATTGCGTCCAAGTACCGTTTTACAATATATAAATAATAATTTTGAAGAATTATGCACTTATACACGCTCAAAGACAAAAACCTCAAATCAAACTTAATTAACTTCGACAGGCAAGCCATACAAACACAAATCAGCATGGGAATAATAATCAACCACGTAAAAATTTATGCATTTCAAAACAAAGACATCAAATTACACTCTCTTTTAAATATAAACCATATCCAACCACCCTCTTCCCTAAAACCTGGCAATCTCCTGATTGTCATAAATATAAAAGAAAATAAGAGCAAGGGAGAAAAGAAAACATCCCTGAAAATTCGATAGTCGAGTCTCTCCAAAAATGCTTGTGCAATTATCCTTCGTCTGAGACCGCGTGATTGGATTGTCTTGAACAAACCTATAAAATAACAAACAAAACAAACCACGATTGCGATCAATTGCTACGCGCAAGTGCCCTGTGGCACGTCTTTTGGGATTTGAAATGGCCGGATTGCGGCTCAACGTCGTAAATGGCTAGGTCGCAGCTCATCAAAAAGTTGCCAGATTGCGGCTAACTTGGGTCGAATTGCGACCTTGATCGACGAAAATGAAATTTGTAAAAATTAAGCGGTAGACGCTACTAGCAGTAACATGTAGCGGTAGGTTGCCTAGCGGTAATCTCGTCGTTATCTCTGATTGCTGCGGCTAGCGGTAGGTTCAGTGGTTGATCGTCATGGGTAACGCCTTGAATGGAACTAGCAGTAAGGCCTTGCGGTAGCGAACTTCCGCTATATAACTTTTAGTTGTCCAGAATAAGCGATTTTATCGTAGTCGCTGCACATCAACACACACATAAACGTACCATGGCAATTAACACAATTTAAAGGGAAAAAAAACAAAACAAAAATAAAATAAAGAAAAGAAAAAGAAAACTAACTATCGCTTGGGTTGCCTCCCAAGAAGCGCAACATTTAACGTCTCATGCTCGACGTGATTCCATGCGATTAATATTTAACCCGTGGGGGATCCACTAATTCTTCCTTATCAAGATCGCAATTTAACCCACGTTTCTCGTAGAAAGATTTGAGTCTATGATTGTGGACTTGGAATTTCGACTTCTTACTCTCATCGTATAGAGTGGCAACTCCATACTCATCCATCTCCTAATCATAAAGGGTCCAATCCATGCGGCCTTGATATTGGTCGATTCAAATTTATGTTCGAAATTATAGAGCACTAGTTGACCAACCTTGATCTTCTTATCACGAATCTTCTTGTCATAGAACTTGCTCGACTTCTTTTTCTTCGTCGTCCAACCCTCTCTATATGCTTTTCCCTTGTTCCTCGTATGTTTAGAACTCATGTAGGGGTCGAGTAAAACATTTCTCGAACAATTATGTGGTGGCTTCATCTCTTCTCTCGGCTCAAATTTCGAGCGATCTTGTTGTGGTTTCAACTCCACCTTCAGCTTGATGTTCGGTGCGTCGCTCTCTTTGCGTAATGCAGCATTACAACTAGCAATTCCATCTATGATTTCTCCTATGTCAATTCCCAGTAATTCGATCAATTTCTCCCCACTCAAATGCTCCTCTTCGTCCTCGCCGTCAAACTCGTCTATAGTGGTAATGCTTTAGAGATCATGGATGAAAGAATCAATTAGATCTACAAATGAACACACATCTTGCATAAGTGGTGAAGGAGTGTTATGAATTTCATGAAGTGAAAACGTCACTGACTCCCCTAATACAGACATGGTCATCCTTCCTTTGTTCACATCTATTAACGCATGCGTAGTTGACATAAACGGACGTCCCAATAATATGGAATGCTCCTTGCTCCCGCTCGGCACTTCTCCAACATCTAAAATCACAAAATCAACAGGAACAACCAGCTCACCAACCTGCACCAAAACATCTTCAACAATACCCAGAGGCTGCCGAATTGACCGATCAGCCAATTGTAGGCGCATAGTGGTAGGCTTTAATGCCCCAAGATCGAACTCTCTTAATAAAGAATACGGTATCAAATTAATGCCAGTGCCAAGATCGAGCATCCCCCTCGCCGTTTGTCCATTCCCAAGGGAAATAGTAATATAAAAACTTCAGGATCCTTTTCCTTGGGCGGCAATGGTCTCTTTATTATCGCGCTAACTTCTTTTGCCAATGCCACATGTTAGGTTGCTGCCAAGCGCCTCTCTCGTGATGCTAGTTCCTTTAAGAATTTCACATATGTTGGTATCGTCTTTATCACATCTAGTAGGGGAAGGTTAATATTAACGTTCTTCAATAAATTGTATAACTCCATGAATTTCTTATTTTCCTTTGCTGGACGAAGTCGACTTGGGAAAGGAACCTTGTCTTGTATAGTAGGTGTTAACTTCTTGGGTTGTTGAGTTGGAGACTTGGTAAAATCGTCTTCTGTTGTGGGAGTGGGGTCTTGATTTGGAAACTTCCCTTTTAACGACCCTGGAATATAAGGATTTGGTGACTTGTGCACTAGGTCCGTTGATTTAGGTTCGTCAATTGTGGGCGAATCCGCTTTTGGAATTTTTGTCACCTCTTCTTTCTCCTCTTCGATTCCATTATCTATCTTCTTTCCACTTCGTAAGACATGGACAGCTGAAGCTTGCTCAGTTTGGCTCGGGAATTTTCCTTTCTCGTTTTCCACTTTTTCCATAAATGCCGCCATTTGGCCCATCATCGTTTCTAAATTCTTCACAATTTTGGAGAGGTCATTCAGAAC
Source organism: Phtheirospermum japonicum (assembly GCA_014905375.1). Classification (NCBI taxonomy): domain Eukaryota; kingdom Viridiplantae; phylum Streptophyta; class Magnoliopsida; order Lamiales; family Orobanchaceae; genus Phtheirospermum; species Phtheirospermum japonicum. The sequence continues at coordinate 506,496 of BMAC01000286.1, read as the reverse complement.
TTCTCCCTGCTTATTAACTTGCATAGTCAGGTTTGCGAGCCCGTCTCTATTCCTGATTATCTCGGTGACTTTGTTTTGTTTCCATATTAGCAATTGATCATTCGGTTGTATTGGAGCAAGTGTCGGCCCGGATGGTGGTGGTGGCGTTGAATTAGTTTGTGCTGGGGCGGAATGTGGGTTTTCAGGGCCCCATTTCAAGTAAGGAGAGTTATGATGTGCATTAAATTTTGTTGGAGGTCTGTGCTCATAAGTTGGAAGGTCTTGGTTGCACAATTGATCCCTAATCGCATACGCCTCGGCTTCGCATTCTTCGTAATACACCATTTTACACGTATCTACCAAATGCCCTTTCTCTCCACAGCGGTTACATGTCCGACGGTCTCGTTTCTTGGCACCTCAGTTGCCTCATTAAATCTTATCTTTCGTGGTCGAGAGCTTGTTTGCCTCGACTTCTCGCTCATCTTCTCGAACAGTTGCTTGGCCTCCGTTGCTGTCAAGTTTCCAAAATCTCCTCAAGCAGCAACTTCGACGTTATTTTTATAAGAGTCCAAAAGCCCTTCGTAGAACAACTGATTGACCATTCCCGGAGAGTTGTAATGATATGGGCAAGCTTGTAGTAATAATTTGAAATGTTCCCATGCCTCGTGAAGTAACTACCCATCTTGCTGGACAAAGTTGGCTATTTGTCTCCTAATGTGGCCCGTCGTCTGTGCTGAGTAATACTAATTTATGAATTTGTCGCTAACCATGGGCCAATCAATCAGAGATCTTAGTTCTAGTGATAGTAGCCAAGATTTAGCTTTATCCTTCATGCAGCTTGGAAAGCACACCATTTGAAGGTCTTCGTGATGAAGTCCCGGAGATGGGATCCTACTAACTTCAGCATAAAACTCCTTGAGGAAAGTCAATGGATCTTCGTTGGCGAGGCCGTGAAATTTCGGGAGGTTGTTGATTATATGAGGTTTCAGCTCGAAGTCTCTTGCAGTTCTACCCAACACAATGGCAGAGCTATATGGACCCACTTGAGGAGTCGTGAACTCTCTTTGTCTTGGCTTGCGCGCCTCCCGTTGGTATCTCTCTTGGTTATTGGGCCTCGCGTAGTTTCTATCATACTCGTTCCTCTCGTTGTGGTGGTTATTGGCGAGCCAGTCATCAACTTGTTCGTCTCCTTGATAAGATCTCTCAGAATAATTGTCTTGGTCATGGTGGTGGCGATTTCGATTTCCTCCTCCTCGTTCTTCATTCTGGTCCGCCATGTTCCGCTAAATATTTTCCCAATATTCTTGAGGTTGTACCGGTCCGTTGGGACGAATTGGTTCACTTTCGTACTCGTTTCTTGTCGTATAGGTGGGTTCCTCGGTGGTTGGTTATTTTTATTGTTGTGGATAGGGTTGTTTAGCCTCAACATCGTCTCAGGTACTGAATCACAAACCAAATCAGTGGGTGCAGACGATTCGCTTTCTGATATGTGAGAAGGTCTCGCTTGGTTGGAACGATGAATATCGTCGATGAATGGTGCAAGTTCGGGTCTAAGTGATCTTCGACCTTTCATACACTCAACAACAAATTAAACGCATCGACTAGAGGAAATTATACAAATAAATGGCTAAAAAGAAAATAAAACGAACAAACATATTTTTGAAACCTTTGCTATGTTCCCCAGCAACGGCGCCAATTTTTTATTCAAGCTTTTGTGTCGCCTACTTATAAATATTTGTCAAAAATTCAATAGCTTGCCTGCAAGAGAACGGGATCGGGTGTAAGGTGGCAAAGTTAACTTGAGTCGTCTCTCGAGGAACATACAATAGGAGTCTGAAATAGTTTGTTCAATTGCAAATAACACGAAATGCTTATACAACTTTGGGGGTGGGGGGTTGATTGTTTTGATTACCTAAGAATGTAAAACGCATGGACTAAGTATCTAAGCAATAGCTAGAACATATAAATTCGAGAATTAATCTAACACTAGCAAAATAAAAGTAATTATATAAACTAATTATCCAATCAAAATAACAAAGCATTAATTAAACTAAGATTATGAATTCCAATGTCACAAACATCTAGATTTGCAATACGGAGTATCCGAAGAACAATTATTGAAACTACTTATAAATTGCATAAAATTAAACTAAGAAAACGATTAAAGAGTTTAGAATACTTGCTTAAACTAAGAAAATGCAGTAGATTATCCAGCTATTCCAGAGAGGTTGCATGAATCTTGATCCTGATCGTCTAGGTACATTAAGGAGTAATGTTTTCGAGCCTACGGACTATCATTAGTGTTGTAGTGTTGTAAAGTATGAGTGGTGTCTTTTTTGGACAAACTTGGGAGGGTTTAAATAGTCTTCATTTGACTTGTAGCATAAGAAACCCTAAAAATCCGATTCTGGGCTGTCATGTCGACGTCGCATCGATCGACGCGAGCTGGGACTTGGTGTCGACGCGTCTGGCGTGCATGCGTTGACTGGGCAGGAGCGTCGATCGACGCACTTAGGATCGACGCTTCAGAGAGTTGCGTCGACTTGAGCGTCGACCGATGCACTTAGGATCGGCACTTTAGAGAGTTGCGTCGTATTGGCATCGACCAAGCGTCGATCGACGTGGGAAGGGTCGCGTCGACAGAGCGTCGACGCTTGCATCGATCGACGCAACTTGCTGCACGTCTCGTTCTCTCGATCCTTTTGCTACTCTTTCACTAGAAAGCTCTTTCTCGACTCTCGAACTTCAAACTTCATCTAATCACGCGCTGAACTTTCCCGGTTACTTAGCTGTAAAGTGAAAAACCACAAATAATCACTTATTTGCGTCAATCTAGATCAAAAGGCGGTAAAATAATCCGGAAGTATAAAAATACAGAATTATGCCTAAACTATCCAACTTATACCAAAAACAAATAGAAAAATGAATTAATATCCTAATAAAAATAAGGATAAATATGTGTTAATCAGGTGCTTACAAGTTGGAAGAAATGGTTGGGGTCGAGATACCCCGAGCATGGAATATTTCGAATTTACGTAAATTTTATATGTAATGTGATTTTGCAAGACTTATTTATATAATAATAATGCAGGTTCATTCTTATTTGCCAACTAATTGATCTCTCTAAAGCCAGGATTGGCTAAGGGCGGATGCCCCATTTTTCCTGAACTGAAATTCAGTTTAAGCCAGGATTGGCTAAGGATGTATGCCCCATTTTTCGTGACCTGATTGTCAATTTAATCCAGGATTGGCTAAGGGCGGATGCCCCATTTTTCCTGACCTGTTTGTCAGTTTAAGCCAGGATTGGTTAAGGGCGGATGCCCCATTTTGCCTGACCTAATTGTCAGTTTAAGCCAGGATTAGCTAAAGGCGGATGCCCCATTTTGCCTGACCTGATTGTCAGTTTAAGCCAGGATTGGCTAAGGGCGGATGCCACATTTTCTTGACCTGATTGCCAATTTAAGCCAGGATTGGCTAAGGGCGGATGCCCCATTTTTTCTGACCCGATTGTCAGCTTAAGCCAGGATTGGCTAAGGGCGGGTGCCGCATTTTTCCTGACCTGATTGTCAGTTTAAGCCAGGATTGGCTAAGGGCGGATGCCCCATTTTGCCTGACCTGATTTTCAGTTTAAACCAGGACTGGCTAAGGGCGGATGCCCCATTTTGCATGACCTGGTTGTCATTTTAAGCCAGGATTGGCTAAGGGCGGATACCCCATTTTTCCTGACCTTATTGTCAGTTTTAGCCAGGATTGGCTAAGGGTGGATGCCCAATCTTCCTGACCTGATGGTAAGTGTAAAGCTAGAATTGGCCAGGGGTGGAAACCCTAATTTGCTTGGTTTGATTGAACAGATATGACAAGAAATTAAGATCGGCCAAAAAATTTCGACGAAAATATTCTTCCATTCATCACAAATTTCTTGTAATACAACAATGGGAAAATTCATACGCCTTCTACGAATGGAAAACTGGCGAGTTTGATTATAAGTGCAAAAAATAAACAGAAGAATAAAAATGAAGAAAATCCCATTAACGTGTATCCATGAGAAGTGGAAGCCCACCGATCAGAAGCTAGAACTCGGTGGACACGCCACAGCTCGCGCTCGGTCGCATGATAGCTCTGGAGATACTTGTCAGCTCGCTCAGAGATATCATGAGACTCGCTTGCAGCGATTGTCAGTCGGTTTACCAATTCCGTCAAGTCGGCCTTTTACTCCTGAAGTTGACGGTTCAGTTGGCGGAGCTCGGCCCACTCTCGCTTGTAGTGGCGTTTTTTCTGCTTTTTCCTTTCCAGGAGCCGTCACAGGTAGTTGATTTTTTCCCGGAGGGCGGAAAGTTTTTCTAAGAGTTTGAAATTTTCGACAAACAGGGAAAGATTTTTTCGCTTCACAGTATCAAGTTCTTCAAGCAAGGAAGGAGAAGCCATTGCAGAAACTGAAAGATAAACAAAACATAAGTGCACATATATAAAGAAAATGAGGCACGTGCCATGGAATAAAAAGTACTAGGGTTTCCGAAAAACCAGGAAACCCTAGAATATCAAAAGTCATTACAAGACAAAAATTGTCAGAAGGCAAGTACAAAAAAAAAATGACCAGCCACACAGGCAAACAAACAGGTCTGTCCGAAAAAGGAGAGCGCAACCTAGACCTACAACCCGAATCCATCTATTCTGCAAGCTGCTCCACAGCTTCCTCTGCCAAGGCGCCCGGGGAATCCCCACCCGGCAGCTCACCCAGACCTGCGAAGGTGGGGGAAGAGGCGGACGCAGGAAGATCCAGGTGAAAGACTAGTTTGGCTGGAGCTGCTCTGGTTCAGGAGGACTGAGCGTAGTAAGGAAGTGCTCGGCAAGTTCGGCTTCTCCAAGCTTATGCAGGCGGTCTTGATCGGGGGCATAAGTGAAGGAAGTCGGCTTAGGAGGTGTCTTCAAAGGCAGGTCCCTGGCGAAAGGAAGGCTGGGTAGTCTGAAGCCCATTTTGCCTGTGCATCAAGACCAAAATGGTAATAACCCATGGCCTCGAGGACCAGAAGCTTGTAAAGCTCCTCTGAATCCAGGAAGACCTTCTGCGCGGTCTCCCGAGTATGTTGAATAAATTTCAAACCCTTTTTTGAGTTTCAAAATTTGGTCTCCCATCCTTCCCGAGCCTTGGCAGAAATGCCATCAGTCAAACTCCTAGGCTCCACTAGAGCCTCATCTCGTGCCTCAGTGCGAGTCATCTCCATCATCTCGCCTCAGCCTTCTTCACCTCTTCTAGCTCGTCCCTAAGCTTTTTCATCTCAATGCCCCGCTCTTTGGCAAGAGCACGAAAGCGCTTCTCCTTTTCCTGTAGAGCCTTGTTCTCCCGGATCAGGTCAGACTGCATCATGGAGCTTATGGCCCGAGTATCCAGGATAGCTTTCTTGGAGGCCACCTAATCATTAAAAAGAAAGTTAGAACATAAAAGATATAGAAAAGAGAAAGAGAAAGAGAAAGAAAAAGGAAAGAAGAGTCTACCCGAACCTCATCTTGGCACCATGACTCTAGGAGCTCACGGTCAGTCATCTTCTCAAGGACCCGCCGTTCCGAGGATGGACACTAACCACGCACGAACTGGAGGGCCACCTCTTCTGGGAACTTCAAGACCGAAGTATGGATGAATAGGTTGGTGTTAAGGGTGGTTGGCGCCGTGACTGAGGCTGTGCGCTTGCCCTGGGTGACTCTGGGTCTCTTGGCCAGAGGAATTTCGTCCTCTTCAGACTCAGAGGCAGGGGCCACTGCTACTGCAGGGCGAAGAGGAGCCTGGGGAGGGCTGGAGCTTGGGACCAAAGGAGAGGAAGAGGAGCCCGCTTCCTGCAGAGGCCTTGGTTCTGGAGCAGCCTCTGCTCCCCGTTGGTGAGCTGCGATCATTTCGCACATCATACTTGCTGAAAAAGAGAAAGAGAAGGGATGATTAGAAATTTACAAAAAATAAGTATGAAGGACAGACCAGGATAAAAAAGAACTTTACCAATTTCGCGAGTCAGGGGTCCTGTCTCCATTCGCTCATTGAAAAAGTCTAAGACAAATGGTAAAAGGAGTTGAGTTACGTGAAAAGGATTCTCATTGAGGGTGGAGAGTATCTTTTGTAACCGGGGAGATCTGTCTCCCACGGCCAGATGTGGATGATGTGGTAGTTTCTCGATGGGTTTTAGGTCAAAACCCCAATCTCCAACACAGTACATAAACATGAATTTCTTCCTCCAAGCCTTGTGGGAAGAAAGGAGTCCATGCAGAAGCTGGACTCCAGGTCTGGCGCTTAGATAGAAGCAACCAGGAGGGGAGCTCTTGGATTGGTAGAGCTGGTACAAAGTCTGAGACGTAGGGTCCAAAACAGCATACCGCATGGCCAGATTATAACCTACGATAATTCTGAAAGAGTTAAGGGGAAACTGGAAAACAGGGATTTTATACATTTTGGGGGAGCGCCAACCGTCATCTTCCTCTAGCGCATTTATTTCCCCTTCCTCAAATTCTTGGTATGCCATAAGTAGTGTGATTACCCTCTCCTGAAAATCTGTTGCGGAACTAGCCACCTAAGCCAAGTAATTAGCTCGGCTATTCTCTTCCCTTGAAATTTGAAGTACATTAAAAGCTTTCATGGTTTTTGCTAATTCATGAAATTAGGGTAAGTACTTCCACATATGCTCGTCTCTCATGTCAAACCCACCTCTTATCTATTTATAGACCAATCGGTAGTTTACCTAGGCACATATTCGCTCTGCCCTGAGCTGTTTCACCCTATGTATCCCCCTTAGAAGAGCCTCATACTCCGCTCCGTTGTTGGACAGGCAATAGTTCTCACTGCATACTCTGTAGTCACGCCTTCGGGATCTATCAGAACTATTTGTGCGCCACAACCCAAACTTCTTACCGAGCCATCTTTGTATATCTCCCATTCTTCCTATTCTTTGGTAGAGTTGGTCATTTCATGCATGAAATCAGCCAACGCTTGGGCTTTAATCGCTGCTCCTCCCTCAAAATTTATTTCAGACTCGCTGAGCTCAATTATCCACTTTACTAAATTCCCTTAGACCTTTGGTTTACTCATTATTGTCTTCATAGGCAGGTTAGTTCTGACCATGTGGTCATGAGTTCGATTCCCACATACGGCGCCATTTGTTTCGCCCTGAAAAATTCCTACCGGGATCGCCAGCTTCTTCCAGAAAGTTGTCCTAACCTGCTTCACAGGAACACGTTAGAAAGGACCACCAAGGGGATTTTTGGTGGAAACCTCTCCGATGCTTAAGTCAATTAAGTGGTTTTCGTATCAGAATAATTCAAGTGAGAGTGCTGAAGTGTAGTTTTTCGTGGTTTTGAATATATCAAAGGTTCATGGCTTGGTATTATTGGAGATCAATTTAATTGAGAGAATCTATGTGTTTTAAGCTTTGAAAATTAAAAGAAAAATGAAAATAAAGCAAATTAAAGTAACTAAACTAAACTAGGAATTGAAGTTTAATGTTGGTAGAATGCCTCGTCGGATGCCTCAATATGTAAATGCAAGCAAGTAATGAAAATAAGCAAGAAAATGCAATGTCTCACCAAGTACAAGAATGCAAGCACAAGGTACAACTATGCATAAAATCCTAAATAATGCAAGTTAGAAAAAATTGAAAGTATGGATATAAAGAGCAATGGAAATTAACAAGAAAGTTCAAAACTTTAAGGAAAATAACAAGCAACAAAGAGTAGATCTAAGATTTAACCTAAAACTATGCATAAAAATAAAATTGTAAATAAAGCATAGCAAAATCTCAAAATCAAGACGATCCAAGAGCCGATCTATGATCTAGATGTGTCACTCATCTAGATTCCATAGTTATTCATATGCTTCATCATGAATTCAAGGTGCTAATGCTAAAAGCATAACATGAAGAACAAGCATGGAAATGAAGAACAAAGCATGTAATTAAAGCATAAAACATAAAATTGAAAGGAAACTTACTTGAATTAAAAAATGAAACAAAGATTGAATGTACTTGCATCAAAAGTAACAATCCAAAGGAGTATTTGGATTCTTCTTAGGCTTACAAACCCAATGCCAATCATGAAAGTAAATCTAATTCTAAAAAATAAATTACATCAAAGCTTGAAATTGAATCTAAAACCGAAGAGAGAGATATTAGATCTTAAAAACTAGAGAGAGGATTTTTAATCCCCAAACCCATGCTTGGGTTGGGAGAAAAATGAGAGGTCACTTACAAAATGAAAGAGAGGTTCTATTTGTACAAGTTAATTAGGGGTAAATGGGTTAATTATGCCATATGAGCTTGGATTTCCATTAATTGACCAAATTTGACCCAAAATGGTCAAAATAGACCTTTTGGGTCAAGTTTGGCTTGATTGGCTCGGCAAATTTGCAAGGTGGCTCGAGATGGGCCAAGATGGCTTGGCGCTGGGCAGGCTGGTTTGGCAGGACTCGGCGTTGGTCGGTAGGGCCAGCGCAGATGTGCGCGGGTCTCGGCGGGAGTTTCACGCCAGTGCTCGGCAGCTGCGCGCGCGGTACTCCGGCAGTCATGGCGCGCAGTCGATCGACTGGCTCGGCAGGACGAGCGTGGGCAATAACTCTCTGTTGAGCAGGTCAATTCAGCTCTCTACAGTCGATCGACTACTCTCGGCAGTCGATGCGCTTGAGGTCTCGACAGGTGCGCGCGGACTGGATGGTTGTGGCCAGCAGCGCTTGGCAGCTTTCGTCCACTCTCGGCGGGACTTCTCGGCAGCGCTCGGCAGTTGCCGGCAGGTCTCGGCAGCTGCGCACGGTAGCGCTCAAATTCGGGCCACCTCGGTTCGATTTTCGGGCCTCGATGCCTTCACCTATAAAATGAGAATTTAAACCATAGAAAACCATGATTTACCACAAACCTCAAGATAATTGGACCATTTAACCAAATTAAATATAAAATTAACAAGAAACACGAAAAATAATAAAACGAGAAAACAAATGAACAACCTAACAAAACTCGATTAAAAAACTACTAAAATCAACATAAAACTCTAATTAAAAATACGATAAAAATACGATAAAAATACCACAATTACATGCAAAACAACTACCCAACACTTATCGGTTTGTTTTTCCTCGAACAACGAAAAGAATCGAGAGTGTACATGTAATGAACATAGTGTAAAAAGAAAAATCCTCGTGCTTATCCGTATTAATATGATGGGATTATCAACATAAACTCGCTATTGCCAAGCATTGCTCGTATTACTCTTTCTCAAATGCAATCTAAATCGATGACTTCCTCACAAATGGAAATTTGAGGGTATTCGCTCAAGTATATATAGGACGTGTATACGCTCGAATCGAACAATACATGCACTCGTCAAGATTTCAAAAATTGGACGCTCAATAGTGCTCGTGGTACATGACTATATAAGAATCAAAAGAGGTCTTTATTATGGGTTGTAATGTTTGCTCTTTGGTAAGGTATGTAATATTTGGATAGAGTGGCTGACACACGACCAAACGTGATCAATAACACACAAAAATCCTATCTTCTAAAACCCGAAGCTTATGATCACTTCACCTTTCCCAATTCACCAAACTCTCATTCGAAACCCTTTCGTATACTCACACGCTTTTCCAACTTTTATTTCAAAACACTTAGAAGCTTTTTGAATTTGATTCTTTTTACTAAATTAGGCTTTTTACTTGAACGCACGCTTTATCACTTTTCGTGATTTTTGTTGGAGTATTATTTTTTTTTTCTTTTTTTTTTTGTATAAGCAACTCAAAACCCAAAACCCTCAATAGATCTCCCTCACATTTCTTGCCAACTAATGACATACCCTCTCACCTCATAATTTATGAAGGTATAAGAGCTAAAATTGAGCTCGGCTAACAAGAAACGGGATAAAGGCTCAAAGGGGATCGTTTGGGACTTTTAAAGTAGCTTAAATATATGGATATGGCCGGAACAAGGGTGATATATATTGTTTCATCCCAAAAGATGACCAGCACCAGGAATACACTGGAAACCCACGAGCTCCTCCGATCTGCACCACAAACACAAGATAGAAAGGACCACCGGTAGTTTTCCGGTGGAAACCTCTCCAATGCTTAAGTCAGTAAGCGTTTGAGGTGTTTTCCAGAAAGAAAGCAGGAATGCTCGAGAGAATGACATACCTCTCTCAACCTTGGGGCTGAGATATTTATAGTTTCTCCTAGTGGGGACCCCAGTCGCGATCTCAGGAGCACATGCCGCGAATCAAGGGCCATTTTGGCAACCAATTCTGACAAGTGGTCCCACTTGTCTCTTTGCTGGGAATCTAGGAAACAGGTCTCCCCTGTTCCAGGTCTTCCCCATTTCCTTCCCTTTTGCCTACCTCGGTATTGATATCAGACCTTGACTCTAATCAGGTCTTCCTTATTCCAGGTCTTCCTCATTCTGTATCGCTTCAGCTCTCTAGGATTCCAGCAGAATTCAAGGAACCAGACCTATCGTGATCCATCTCTCCTTTCCTTTTGCGCCCCTGCTGTTTAACAGGTCAAATCTTGCTATAATGATGACGAGCTCTATCCCTTAGAGGACCTAATCAGGTCTTTCACCAAGACCAGGCTCAACTCCAGTCCCCGGAACTTCAGCTTGGCATAATCTCCAAACTTTTAGTGATTTCTCCAAGATAGCTAAATCAGGAGGAATCCGGAGCGACAACCACCTCTTCCTGATATTCTGTTTTCTCAAGAGGGTTAATTAGATCCTCCTCTGAGCCAGAGCTGTTCGAGCCCTCCCTTAATTTATTTAACTACTCTGAGTTAGAGCTACCCCAAACCAAGTCTGGCGTATATGTTGCCCTATCAACTCCTCCCCCCAAATATTTGGGGTAGATCGGTAATATCCCAAAGCTCTTTTGAAATAAATGAGATCATTCTGTCCTCTATGAATTCTCGTACTGGGGGGGAATCCCGAGATACCGCCTGTCAAACAGACCTAATTATTTGGCATTAGTGGTGTCGGTTTGTTTTCCCAAACGGTCCTTATTCTGCACGTCTTCTTTGACAAGTGGGTGGGGTATGATTTGACCTAGGACGTTTGGTGATCCAGCGCAGCACACAGAGTACTGCTCGCATTAAATGCGGGAATCCCATCAAATCCCGCCCCCTCGATTTCCATTTTTCAAATTGATCCACTTCCATTTTATCCCTCCAAATTCCTTCTTTCATGTTCACTTTTCAAATTCTATTTTCATAATTCTCTAAATCCACCCCTTTTCTCTCCAGTATCCCGTCGACCTCTGCAATTCCGTTCATCTTCAATCTCTCTGAGTAATCATAACCAGGTACCCCCTCGACCTCTCATACAGTCTTTTAATTATGTCGACTTCTTCTTCTCGATCTGACTCTGTCAGTGAGGGTTTGCCGGCGACTCCGGTGAACTCCACCTCAATCGTACACTTCTCCTCAGCTGATTTGTATTTGATGGCTCTGGTAAGGGGGCCACCGGTGGTTCCTCCTCCCTCTGATAATATAACCTCTATGGTTAGAAATCAAACTCTTAGGGATATCCGTGCCAAATTCCCTATCTCCGACATGTTTTCCTTTACCAGTCCGGCGCCCGATGAGAGGGCATCATCGCCTCCTGCCAGCCACTTTACCTTTTACGTAGATCAGTTTCACGCCGGACTAAGCCTGCCCGTTCATCCTTTTATACAATCTATTTCCAGGTTGTACCATATTCCAGTACAACAATTTCTGCCCAACGCCTTTCACGTTATGGTCGGATTTCACCTGGCAGCCCAATACGCCGGGATCACCCCTACGGCCCAACTTTTCTTCTCTTTATTTCGGGCAAAAAGCGCCTCTGGTTTCTTCTATCTCTCCGGGCGGACCGACGTACACTTTCTGACAGGTCTTCCCACGTCTCACAAGTCCTGGAAGAAGAAGTTCTTCTTTGTCCAGAGCTCCAGGGACTGTGGGTTTTCGATCGAGCCCATCAGCTTCCTACATCCCCAGGTGCGTTTATCTCGAAGTGAGAGATCACCACATCTGGACGAGAAAATTTCCATCCTGAACCAGATGCCCTTCAACCAATCCAAACTCCTCAAACCAAAACTCCTTAATTTCTTTAACACTCAACAAGGGAACGGGCCTCTGCCGCCCCATATCGGTATATTTCCTGAGATGATGTATATAATTCCTTTTCAATGCTATTTTCATTATTTTTACTGTCTCATTCTTTATTTCAGTAACCATGTTGCAAGCACGTCTAGCCTCAAAGGCAAAGAAAATAGCAGGGAGGGTCCAGAGAAGTCCCCTTGGCGAGTCCTAAGAGCTTCTCCCACCTCAGGAGAAGTGGCTCTGGTAGTGGCTCCACGCAATCATCCCCAGGAGCCGAATCTGGCTGAGCAGAGCCCGACAGCTCCTTCTAGCACCCTTCCTTCTGGGGCAGCGAGAAGGAATGTAGAGCAGGCAAGAAGAGCTCTTCCTGAGCAGGCAGTTCCAGTTTAGGAAATCTCGCCTCCATCAGATCCTGAGGAAGGGCAACAATTGCAGAGGAGGAAGAGGAGAAGATATGGGTCGGAGGCCATCCCCGAGGGGGTTCCTCAAGTCCCCATGTACCCAAATAAGACCTTCTTCAATAGGTCTGTAATGGCCTGTCCTCCGGAAGTGGCCATGCAATACATGATGGGATTATCCCCCACGGCTGATCGCCGCTCAATGGAGAAAATGTCTGATCCCGAGCTGTTGGACTTGTACTGTAACACGGAGGCATAGGTAAGATATCATTTTCTATAATTCTCATCCTTGTTAAATCTTTTACTCACTCTCCTTTTACCCATCCAGGCGGTGGTGTGCAGAGCTTCTCTCATAGCTCGAGCTCGGGGCTCTGTACTCCAGACAGACCTAAAGGGGGAAGTGGAAACCCTGAAAAAGCAGAAACAAGAGCTGTTGGTCCAGAACCAGGGTCTCAGAGAAGACATGGATCTTCTCAAGGCCGAGCTGGCCAAGACCAAGGCGACCTCACAAGAGTCCGACGCCAGGAAACATGCTCAGATCATGCTCCTAGAGCAGGCAGTGAAAGAGCTCAAAGAGAGAGTTAAGGCGGCCAGGGCTGAGGGTTAGATTGATGGGGAGGCCAAGGGTCTCACGGAGGACGAAGCGAGGTGAAGGCTCGGGTTCCTGAGCTCCGAGGAAGACCTACGCTTAATCCAATTGACTCGGGCAACCACACGTCGGGCTTTCCTAGGGTCGGTTGAGCTATACGACCTCTTGGTGCCTGAGGCGGAGGCCTTTTTCCTTCTAGGCGTAGATGCTCACATCAAGTGGGTATCTTAGAATCCTTCTCTACCCTTCGACCGGGAGGCACCCATCACAGGTGCGTCCGAGCCTACTTCCTTTACTCATGTCCCAAAGGACGACCGCCTGCACTTAATAGACGACATGGCCTTCGTTGATCACATTCACCAGGCTTTCTGCTCTTCTAGCTCGACCTCTTCTCCTCCCCCTGATCAATCATTGGCGATGGTTGCAACAAACTCTCCATCCTTCGCCGACCTGGGTGACTTACAAGAGTCCACTCAGTTTGAGAAGGACTTCGTCGAGGCGTCCCAAGCTCCAGGGAAGTCGTGAAGAAGAGTTGAGGCCAGCTAACTTTTGGAGTAAAGCTCATGCCGCTTGAGATTGATCTGCTTTGTTTTCTTAGCTCAGTTTTCTCTAACAGACCTGTAGGTTATAGTCTGTGTGGCTGGTCTGTCTTTTGTTTGTACCTGATCTTGAAAATTTGTACTTAAACTTTTCAGCTTAATCATGATTGATGTTTTTGTCTTATTGCGACCATTAGACTTCTAGGGTTTCCTGGATTTCCGGAAACCCTAGTACTTTTATTCCTTGGCACGTGAGTTATTCAACCCCTCACACAAGAGGCCATAAACATGCAAAAACCCGACAAGTAAACTATTTAAACTTCCTAGCATGTGGAGTTGTTCAACAATGTAATAAAGACACAAACAACACAAAAATCGACTCAACCATATAAATGCGCAAATAGTAAGCGTCACTTCGCCAAGAATGCGTCACTTCGCCAAGGCTCGAGTTAAGAATAACAAAACGTGCTTTGTGATACCCGGACTCTAACCACCTACCTACCCCACACTTAAACCATGCATTACCCGCATTTTAATGAAAATCAAGTAAAAGGGGGGGGTGAATAGAAACTTCCTCAACCGAGCGAGTTTTGGTCGAGCTCGGTGGGGTCCACCTAGGCATCTAAGCAATCTAAATAAAAATCGAGCATGGATAGCATCTTCCGAATTCATAAACACTACCACTTTTATCAATCGTCCAGTGGTCGACGTCGGAAATAAAACTTAGAAAAGAAAATCACACAAAATCAAAAACATACGAAAATATGTACATGATTTGTACATATTTGTATGTGATTTTTGTGTATTTTTGCATCGTGTGTTGTGTTCATTTACGTGTTTTAGGTTTGATCTTTTTATCGTTTTTCTTCCTTTTGATGTTTTTCGTCTCGTTTGGTGTTTAATGTATTTTTAATTTATTTTATATGAAATAATATAATTTTGTTTTATTTTAGTGTTATAGCTTGAGAAGACAAAGATTGGATAAGTAATGTGCTGTGCTGACACTGTGTACCAGTCTGACACTGGGTTACCCAGTGTCCGAGTCATGCTGACACTAGCTTCCACAGCCAAGCTCGCGTCGACTGACGCACCGTCGACATAAATGTTCTTTTGTGTCGATCCTAGCTCTGTCGATCGACGTACTGCCTGGTCGATGCGTGCAGCCTGGCCCGTGTCGACCGACGCACCGTCGACGCAAATGTTCTATTGCGTCGATCCTAGCTCCGTCGATCGACGCACTGCCTGGTCGATGCGTGCAGTCTGGCCCGCGTCGATCAACGCACCGTCGATGCTCCGACAGTTTGAGCGGTTATTTTCGAAATTCTATAAAAAGTCGGTGGTTTCTTCATTTTGAGAGTGCTGGGACGAGGGGGAAAGGTCAGAATAATACAGAAGACCCTCGGTTCATGCCACCGTTTAAATTCACGCAAAATTAGAGTTAGATAGTTCGTAGTTTCATCGTTTCTATGACGTCTGTCGTTCAAAGCCGTTTCTCACCGCTGAAGATCGTTCGATGGCTGATGCTTCCTTAGATAATAAAATTTTCTGCACTTTATTTAATAGTTTTTATAGTGTAGCTTTGGTTTTCCTTTGAATGTTAATGTTGAACTTTGATAGCATAATTTAGTGTAATCTTTTTACGGTTCTTCTCGTTCTTAATTTATGCTTATGTTCATGCTTTGGTGCAAATGCTTGATGAGATTATATTGCTGATTATATTTAAGCTTGTTGGTTGAGATTTATCATTCTAGTGTGCTTAGGGTCATTCAGAACCATCGGGATTGACAACCCCGATCGTGGAGATGATTACGGCGCACTAGAACCCTCGTTTTATTAATCGTTTTAAAGCTTTTAAATTTCCTTGCTCGTAGGTGTTAGAACTCCTCAAACCAAATTTGATCGAGTGTTTAGTTTAGTTTTTATTTTTGTTTCTACGTACGTAAAATCGAACACCGAAATAGTTTCTGATTAGTCTTCCTTGTGATTCGACTCGAGTCACCTTATCACCTACAATAGCTCCGTTCTCTTGCGGACGAGCTTTTTATTTTTAAGCGCGAAAAAGTTCGATTCAAAATTTGGCGCCATTGCCGGGGAAGGCTAAAGGCTACGATTTTTGGTGTTTGATTTTATTTGTTTGTTTGTGTTAGTGTTTGTTTTTTATTTTTTGTTTATTTTTGTAAATTTTGGTGCATTTAATCTCGGTTTTTGAGTGTTGTGCTTTGTAGCCACATTTTTTTTTGAAGACTCGAGATTTTAGATTGAAGATGGCGGATTCTCCATATGATGACTTTTACATTCCACCTTTTGATGGAAGGATGTTTTGCCCAATGTCTGATTGGCATGGGTTTCGACCGGCAATTCCTTTGAGCTTTGTAATGCGGGAGTACGATCTTGATGAATTTTACCTCGAGCAACTCTTGATTTTTCATGGATTTCCGAGCGAAGACCCGCTCTATTTTATTCGAGAGTACGAAGCTATAACCAGCACATTCCCTCTTTTCGGACTTACATGGGATCAAGTGATGATGCGGCTTTTCATGTTCACATTAAAGGATCGGGCAAGTTTATGGTTGGCTAATTTGGAGCCTGATTTTTGAAAACATGGTATGAAGTAATGGATCACTTCATGGGGTCATTCTACTCGTCTGAATGGGTCCCACCTTCGATTTCTTATAATTCAAGCTTTAATGATCCATACGCTTCAATTAATCACTTTGATCAACTACAAAGTTCCTATTTCCCAGCATTTAATGAAAATTCTTATAACCCGGGTTTGAAACCTTTTTCCACGGGATATGATTCGTATGCTCTACCCAATTCTGATTCTTCGAGCTACGAACCGTTTCCTCTTCTTACATCAAACTCTTATGTTTCGAGTTTCGAGCAGTTTTTTCCCAAAACCACATATCACGATTCGAGATATAATGATCCGTGTGCTCCTTGCGAATCATATTCTTATACCCCGAGCTATGATTGTTATCCTTTTTCTCATTCGTATATTACTAATCATGAAACTCGAGTTGAGGTAAATAAACCTCATTTTGACGAGGTAACATTATTTGATGTGGTAGAGCCTACCGTGGATATTTGTTCGGAAGAGGCTTATAAGACGGCTAAGATTGAAGAGTTTGTTGAGATCCGCCCCCTTGTGATTTTTGATGACACTGCGGATAAAAGTGTGGGGGTGTTGCCGATGGAGTGCCCGGAATATATTGGAGATTCAAGTCTCCCTACTCTTGGTGAAGAAGGTGGAGTTATGATGCTGATTTTGGAGGAGAGTGAGACTATTAAGTCGTATTTTGAACCACCCAAAGCTTTATTGAAATTTCATCTTGAGGTGGTTGACGAGATAGTCAAGAAGGTGTCCGATCATCCCATGCTACAAACGCCGTTTGACATATTCGAGGTGATCGATTATTCGCGTTTCCGACCTCCGAATCTAGTTGGAGTGTTCGGCATCTCGGGACGTGATTTTTATGCCCGCCTTGGTGATTATCATCACCAAATCTTGCTCTTGGAGAATACTAAGGCATGCCACGACCGTCATCTATTTTGAGATCCGGGATGACATCGAATGTGGACGTCGTCAAGCTAGAGACGTTAAATAAGGAGCTTCTTGGGAGGCAACCCAAGTCTTTTAATTTTATTTGCTTTTGTGTGTTTTTTTTTTGTTTTCATTTCAGGTACCCTTCGACTTTGAAGCCCGTTGGATGGTCTTGGATGCTCAACTCATCATCACGAGCGCGATTTCAGGGACGTATCTCTCCTTCTCTTATCTTTTACCATACTTAGCTTAATTTTTTATTTTATACAATGTGGACAATGTATGGTTTTAAGTGTGGGGGGGTTTGTCCTTGGTTGGTTAGTAAATTTTTATATGCTTGCTTGTGGTTGATTTGAGTTGTGTGTATTGATATTGATTGGAACCTTGACGAAGTGACGTGGTTAGATGCTTTGGTTAGGATATTTAGACTTCCGTTCGAACAATAGTGTAATCGTGGGGAATGAAGTGTAAATAATCTATGAAGTGTCTTGTCCCTTGTTTTATTCTTGTTTCGTTCCAAAGAGTAGAATATTCTTTACTAGCCCTATTCTTCGATACCCTCTATAGAATTTTATGTATTTTTTATTTTTTATTTTGGAGAAGTTAAAACTCCACGTGCAAAGTAGAAAATGATATCAGTTGCACTTAGCAATGTAAGGTTGGAGTCAATGAACTCTCGTTTGTAATTTATGTATATTATGCTTGTTTGTACCTCACTTCGATGAGTACTCTTATAAAAAAGAAATTATAAAAAAAAGAAAAGAAAAAGAAAAAGAAAAATAAAGAAAAATAAAGAAAAATAAAAAGAAAAAGAAAAGAAAAAGAAAGAAGAGAAAACCTTGTACAAGTTAAGTTTGTTTTGTTGTTTTTATTTTTTATTTCTTAGAGTGTATTGTTAAAGAGGTGTATTGATGACTGGGCTAGTCGGGTGACGACTTGGCGGTTTGAGCAGGGATAGACTTTGGCCGAGGCATGGATGGGTGATGTACATGGAGGTCAACTCGTTACTTTTAGGTGTTCGAAGCTAGTCTAAATCTCTTATCTCAACGTTATCGTGTCGTCCTTTTAGTTGAGTTTTTAGTCGATTTATGCATTAACTTCTTGAATCATATGGATGCATTAGTAATTAAGTCATCGGTAATTAACTTTTTCTTGTCTACGTCTAGATTAGATTTTACTTGAGGACAAGCAAAAAGCTAAGTGTGGGGGAATTGATTTGTACATATTTTTATGTGATTTCGTGTATTTTGCATCGTGTGTTGTGTGCTTTTACGTGTTTTAGGTTTATCTTTTTATCATTTTTCTTCCTTTTGATGTTTTTCATCTCGTTTGGTGTTTAATGTGTTTTTACTTTATTTTATACGAAATAATCTAATTTTGTTTTATTTTGGTGTTATAGCTCGAGAAGACGAAGATTGGATAAGCAATGTGTTGTGCGGACACTGGGTTACCCAGTGTCCGAGTCATGCTGACACTAGCTGCCGCAGCCTGGCTTGTGTCGACTGACGCACCGTCGATGCAAATGTTCTGTTGCGTCGATCCTAGCTCTGTCGATCGACGCACTGCCTGATCGACGCGTGCAGCCTGGCCCGCGTCGACCGACGCACTGTCGACACACTATCGACGCAAATGTTCTGTTGCGTCGATCCTAGCTCCATCGATCGACGCACTGCATGGTCGACGCGTGCAGCCTGGCCCGCATCGATCGACGCACCGTCGACGCACCGGCAGTTTGAGCGATTATTTTCGAAATTCTATAAAAAGCCAGTGGTTTCTTCATTTTGAGAGTGCTGGGACGAGGGGGAAAGGTCAGAATAATACAGAAGACCCTCGGTTCATGCACTAGAACCCTCGTTTTATTAATTGTTTTAAAGCTTTTAAATTTCATTGCTCGTAGATGTTAGAACTCCTCAAACCAAATTAGATCGAGTGTTTAGTTTAGTTTTTTTTTTTCGTTTCTACGTACGTAAAATCGAACACTGAAATAGTTTCCGATTAGTCTTCCTTGTGATTCGACTCGATTCACCTTATCGCCTACAATAGCTCCGTTCTCTTGCGGACGAGCTTTTTATTTTTAAGCGCAAAAAAGTTCGATTCAGTACACTAATCTCAACAACATATATATTTTTTTTTGTTTTTCAATTTTTCAAATGTTTTTGGATTTTTGAATTTTTGAATGTTTTTGGATTTTTCAATAAAAGAAAGAAATGGAAAGAACTTGGGTTGCCTCCCAAGAAGCACTTGTTTTACGTCACTAGCTTGACGTACTCCCTTTTCGATCAAGGTGGGAATATCACGGGAGGGTCCACCAATACAATCTCCTCCTTGTCGGGAGGAATTGTGGTCTTAAAGTGACCCGACACCTTGTCTAAGATCCGATATAAATATTGGCTGGCAAGCGTCCCAATCGGGCAAGTGGGAGTCATCATGAGTAGATTCTCGGGTGGAATGGTGGTTTTCAAATGACCCGATGACTCATCAAGAAGATAAAAGGAATATTGGCCGGCTAGCTTGTCCATCACGTGCTCAATAAATGGGGGAGGGAAATGATCTCTCTTGGTAGCCACTCTCAACTTCTTAAAATTGATCAACGTCCTCCAACCCATTGTAGCCCTCGTGTCCAAAAACTCTCCTTTTTCTTCCTCAACACCGAACATGCCGCTCGTTTTCGGTACCAAGTCAATGGGCTTCACCCACTCACTTTGAGAAATTACGAACATCAATCAATCTCACAACAATCTCCAAATCCCGGCTCTCCTTATTTCATCAAGAATCAAATTCAAAGGGCTAACTCTCTCAATCACTCCGGGTCTCCACTCAATGGCATCCTTAAGAATTTTAAACCCTTCAACCATCCTCTCCTCCCCTTCTTCCCGGTGCGAGTTCACAAGGATAATAATCGAATTGCTCTCCTCATCCTCCTCAAGATAATCGTCTATTTCTCCAAGCTTATCATAATAACCCCCACCTCCCCCTTTAAAAAGTTGTCGTTGCCCCCAACGACACATCGAGAATCATCTCCACACAAAACGGGGTCAAATAGAGGCACAACGGGCTCATCAAGAAGAACAAGGGGCTCATCCTCACAACATCCCTCTATATCTACAACCGAGCCAACCTCCTCCTCATTGGTCTTTGCCTCCATATACGTGTCTTCGACTAACTCTTGTAACATGTCCATGAGTAAGGAATCCGCATGAGCTCGTTTAAGCATATCGATATTGTTTGCGAATTGGTCCGTTGTAACATCAAAAGCATCACACTTAGCCACAAAAGTATCACACTTAGCCGCAAGTGAGGCCAACGTAGTGTTCAATGAATTCAATTGTTGCAAAATGGCCAAGAGAGTCGGATCGGGGGGCGGAATAAGAGCATGCACCGAAATATCGAGGGCGGGAGGGGCATTCTGGTCATTGGAGATCAAACCTCCTAAGTACGCATACGGATCGGGATCATGAGTGCTATTGGTGGCACCAAATGGGGCATAATCGAAATTGGAAGTGAGAGAACCATCATATAGGCCAGGATTCGGGCTCGGCATATTCGGGTAATTTTGTGGAGCACCATAGCCATACGAGCCGGAAGTCGGGGCTTGCACATTCGGATAGGAATATGGAGCTTGCACATTCGTATAGGAATATGGATCTCCATAACCACCCAAGGAACCATTCACGCCCGAGAAACTATCAAACCCGACATGGTTTGCACCATGCCCTCCCATGTCGGGTTGCCCATATCCATATCCACCATTGGCAACGTGGTTTGCACCATGCCCTCCCACGTTGCCAAAGCTATTATACGATAACTCATTCCCGACATGGTTTGCACCATGCCTTCCCATGCCGGGAATGTATCCACCATAGCTACAAGTACCTATCATACTTAACAAAAAAGTCAAATAACAAAGAAATCTAAAAACACAATGAAACAACAATTAAATCAAAAGCCTTAACCAAGCCGAGTGGCAATGGCGCCATTTTGAGGTGTAGTTTTTCTTGGTTTTGAATATATCAAAGGTTCATGGCTTGGTATTATTGGAAATCGATTTAATTGAGAGAATCTATGTGTTTCAAGCTTTAAAAATTAAAAGAAAAATGAAAATAAAGCAATTAAAGTAACTAAACTAAACTAGGAGTTGAAATTGCATGTTGGAAGAATGCCTCGTCAGATGCCTCGATATGTAAATGCAAGCAAGTAATGAAAATAAGCTAGAAAATGCAATGTTTCACCAAGTACAAGCATGCAAGCACAAGGTACAACTATACATAAAATCTTAAATAATTCAAATTAGCAAAAATTGAAAGCATGGATATAAAGAGCAATGGAAATTAACAAGAAAGTTCAAAACTTTAAGGAAAATAACAAGAAACAAAGAGTAGATCTAAGATTTAACCTAAAACTATGCAGAAAAATAAAATTGCAAATAAAGCATAGCAAAATTTCAAAATCAAGACGATCCAAGAGTCGATCTATGATCTAGATGTGTCAGTAACTTAGATTCCATAGCCAATTCATATGTTTCATCATGAATTCAAGGTGCTAAGGCTAAAAGCATAACATGAAGAACAAGCATGGAAATGAAGAACAAAGCATCTAATTAAAGCATAAAACATAAAATTGAAAGGAAACTTACTTGAGTTAAGAAATGAAACAAAGCTTGAATGTAATTTCATCAAAAGTAACAATCCAAAGGAGTATTTGGATTCTTCTTAGGCTTACAAATCCAAGGCCAAACATGAAAGTAAATCTAAATCTAGAAAAGAAATTACATCAAAGCTTGAAATTGAATCTAAAACCTAAGAGAGAGAAATTAGATCTTAAAAACTAGAGAGAGGATTTTTAATCCCCAAACCCATGCTTGGGTTGGTAGAAAAATGATAGGCCCCTTACAAAATGAAAGAGAGGTTCTATTTATACAAGTTAATTAGGGGTAAATGGGTCAATTATGCCATATGAGCATGGATTTCCATGTATTGACCAAATTTGACCCAAAATGGTCAAAATAGACCTTTTGGGTCGAGTTTGGCTTGATTGGCTTGGAAAATTTGCAAGGTGGCTCGACATGGGCCGAGATGTCTCGGCGTTGGGTGGGATGGCTCGGCAGGACCCCGGCGTTGGTCGGCAGGCGCGCGCAGATGCATGCGGGTCTCGGTGGGAGTTGACTGCAGTGCTCGGCAGCTGCGCGCGGGACTCAGCAGGGGCGTTGGCGGAAACTCTCTGTTGAGTAGTCGATTCAGCTCTCAGTAGTCGATTGACTTCTCTCGGCAAACAATAAAACGAGAAAACTACTCGATTAAAAAATAAACGAACAACCTAACGAAACTCGATTAAAAAACTACTAAAATCAACATAAAACTCTAATTAAAAAATACGAGAAAAACACCACAATTACATGCAAAACAAGTGCTCAGAATGTCATACCTTTTCCAGCCTTGATAAAGAGATATTTATAACCGTCATTGGGTGGGGCCTTTTCGAGATCCCAGAAACAAAACATGTGAATCTTGGGCTGTTATTTAGGACGACCTGGCGAGATTATTTTTCCCTAGAATGACCTGATCAGGAAGCTTCCTCTCAAGTTCCTGATCTGGTCTTCAGAAGATCTTATCTGTATCTGTGATCGGGTCGGGATGTATTTATGGGGCTAAGAGCCCATCCATTTCGCTTCTTTCACCCTTCCTGAGGCATCGGTTCAGATCATCCCAACCAGGTCTGCCCGAATTGTTTATGTCCTGCCTCAGATCAGGGCAGGTACAGATAGGCTGCATCATAAATCAAAGATAAAATTACTTCCCTAGCGAGTATTCGAAGTATTTGTGAGGTTTCTTCAATAACTTCTTTAATCTCTTCTCGTACTATTCTTGCTTGTTGTTGAAATCTTCTAGCCTCCAAAATTGTGTTAAAAAAATCTTAGGGCTCTTATTTTTAGTTCCCCAAGTATTTTTCCTAATAGCCCTTAGAAAAATAGAGAAAACGGGGCCCAAGACTATAAATCGCACTATTCGTTCAGAAACATGGCGAGCAGGATGAGAACACAACTAGAATTACAAAAACACAGCTTGGCCATATTATCCAAAATTTGCCATCCTGTAAAAAACACGTCCGTGTTTAAAAACATGACCAGGCCATATTTTGCCCTGTACTCTTCTTTTTCTAAGTCTTCTTTGCGATATGAAACATTGGCATGTTTTAAAACACGCCTAAGGCATGTTTTCCTTTATTTCTTGATATTTTAAATTCGTTTGTGCATTTTTACTTCCCGTTTCATTCCCTTGACTCATTCTTTTGTATACACGACTATCATTGCCCTCTAAATTCACCCAAATTCGCTCCTCTTCAACGCTCCTACACAAATACAACCCAAAAGTAAAATGAACAAGAAACACCATAATAACTACCAAAAGACTCATAAATAACTTTATATTAAACATAAAAAAATTACTAAAAACATGCATGAAGTGATGATTATCAATCATGGTAGTTGTATATTGGGAGATTCATTATCATAGATCCGTGATCACTGTGTACAGGGAAAGAAGTTTCATGCTCGAGGTCGAGCTTGATTGCAATGAAAAGCTTAATTACGGAGGAGATTAATATAAAGGTTGCTCAATTTTATTGTACTGGCAAGAGACGAAGGGTGAGGATCCAAATTTTCCCAAACTTTTTCACATTTAATAGAGGGCTTCATTTTTTACTCTTGATTCTGTTTGAAATTTGTGGAGATAATTTTTTTTTTGTGCATGGTAGCAGTCGATCTGAAAAAACAAAGAAGGGACTACTTCTTAATCACAAATAGATTTCGTTATATGTGATGTGGATGTATTTTTATTTTTATTTTTTTAATAATTATATGTCAAGTGGAATTGTTATATGTGATGTGGATTTATTTTTATTTTTTACTAATTATATGCCAGGTGGAAATAGCCAGACACGTGTGAGGTTTTGAGTCGGATCTGACTTCATGATTAGTTTTGCAAAAAGTAATGAAAACGGTGTCTTTTCTTTGGAAACTTTAAAAGGTTTGGTTTAATTTGCAACTTGAATAAAGGTGGTGATTTTTTGTGTAATTAACCCTATATTATTTAGTATTAGATTAGGTTGAAATTTCTTTTACTAGATTAGTTTATGTATATGGTTAGGAAATATTAATTAGGAATGTAAGACTTTATCTTAGTTCATTTCCAATGATATTTACTTGCAATATATTATAAATTTCACATTTTGTTTTTTTTTTAGATCTCTTTTACAAGCAAAGTATGCCAATATAAAGTTGAGGGGTTTCTCTCAAGACACTCATGAATTTTAGAGAGAAATATTGAAGTAAGAGAAGTTGAGAGCGGTTTTGTTTAAACTGCAGTTTTTCGAATTTGGTAGATGTTGCAAACGCTTTTGACATCAACGATGACATATTGAAGTTTGAATTGTTTTCTTCCATTATTTTACCAGTTTTCATTAAGATCCAATCTTATAATTGTGAATCTTAGTTTTTGGAAGAGTTATACTGATTTAGATCATATTTACTAGTTCGAAGTTTTCAATTTAACTTTATTTAGTAGATTATGACTTTTTGTAATCATTGAAACTCAAGTTTTGATTTGGTAAAGATTTCCGACCTGTTAGCTCTACTATGAGAATAAATTAATCTTATGGCCAAAAGTTTATACGTGTGTCTTTTATATTTCTGGTGCTTAGTATTTACACTCTTCACAACACACACACACACACACACACATATGTTTTATCATTCAAAACTGTGAATCGAGGTCTGCAATTCTTTGAAGTTGCATGAGAGCTGGGACTTAATTACACTAAGTGTCGATCCACTTTTGCAAACTAATGAATGAACAGTCGGGTGGGTATGGTTGTCGTCCCCCAATCTTTGATGGATCTAATTAGAAACTTCAAAATTCAATATGCATATTTACATCAAATCAATTGATGAACGGGCATGCTCTATGATCCTTCATAAGTGGACACCTCCGCAACTTGTTGATGCTGATGGTGATCTTAAACCTCAAGATGAGATGATGTGGACAACAAATGATCATCTTGATAGTAGTATGAATTTAAAATATCTTTCTACAATCTTTTATGCAATATATTCGAGCATATTTCCCCTTGTTTCGAATTTTTCTACTGCCAAACAAGCATGGGATGCCCTCCAACTTAATTCTAAGGGGTTCGCAAGAGTTAGACTGACAAGGCTTCATATTATCAGTACTAGGTTTGAGAATTTACATATGGGATAGAGTGAAACTACCTCTGCATATAGTGCAAGATTACAAGAAATCGCTAATGATTCATAATCCCCCAAAGAACCAATATCAAATGCTAGTATGGTTAATAAGATGTTACGCTCTATAACGACTCAATTTGACATTAAAGTCTCTTCGATTGAGAAAGTTCATGATCAATCAACACTTGGCCTTAATGAGCTTATAGGAGTTCTTTAAAATTTTGAGTTAAATTTTCTGAATCGATCATCTCAAAATAAAGAAAGGAATGTTGTGTTTTAAGAAAAACCATTCTCCTTTTGGATAACTCATGAATAATGAGATGATTGTGATTTCTACTGAGCTTGAAGAATCTAACTTAAGTGATGAAGACACTACTCTTATTACATAATGCTTTGAAAAATTTGCCAAATCTCGTCAAAACTCACCAAATTCCAAACAAAGATTGTATCAAATCTCTTTAATCTATAACTTGCCGTGCGTGTTATGGTTACTTTGCTAAAAAAAATGTGCTAACACGTTAGCTGGTAATAACTTTAATGTTATTTTAATCGAAAATGAGTCTGCGGATGAATTTGAACTCAGAACTGAGGATCATTCCTTTTGTAAATTCGTAGGTATGGATATTAAAATAAGTATCAGTAAATCAATGTTAATTCTGGTGTTAAAACACCAGAAGTAACACTAAACAATGACAATAAAAAGCAGCGAAATAAATAAAAGGAAGACAACAAATTAAATCTCGTTCGTAAGCAATGTGCTTATAAACTGGGTATACAAACCCAAAAATTATATTAATTTAATTAGATCAAGATCAAATACACAATCATAAAGTAATATATGAAAACATTAGTATCAACACTTGATACTAAAATACTTGCAACCATGCTTGTGATGATCTTCTTTGTTGGTTACGCAACTTCAAAGATGTCTGAGTTGTGAATCGTGCTTCAAGAATTTCTTGCACTTGTGTTCTTCTTTTTCTTCGTCTTGCTTCATAGAGAGCGTGCCTCCTTCTATGACCAATTCTTGTCTTAAATAGACAAGAGTCCTAAACTTGTAGACAAGTTAACTAACCTAAAAACTCTATCTCAGAAACAAAATAAATATGAAATCTAGTTTCCTATTATTTTGAGCCCAAGTAAGGCAAATAACAGTAAAAGGAAAATCAGGAAACTGCCGTAAATAGAATTCCCAACAATCTCCCCTTTTTGTCTTTCTGGACAAATTATACAAGACGCAATAAAAAGTTCAACAAACTCCCCCTAAATTAAAACTTTCCCTTAATACATACCCATTGTTCAAAAACACAAAACACGATCAAATAGTCATTGTTTTCAAAAACACAATAAATCAATAGCTAGAAGTACGAGGCCTCATCGAACGACGAGGAGAAGGCCCTTCATCCCAAGCCTTTCTCTTGCCCTTGGAAAAATAATCCACGTTCTCATCACTCTCAGTTGATTCAGCACCCTCCTCAGCTGCAGTCGTATTAACATCATCTTCACAAACATCTGTCACGTCTTCATCACCATCTTAATCACCATCTCCCCATTTTTGTTCAGAAAGCAAAAGGGCCTCAAAAAATGAGTTACGAAGAGCCTGGAGCTGCACAACTTGAGCCTATAATTGTTCAATCTGATTATCAAGCAAAGCCACCTAAGCCTGCACCACTGGAGGAGAATTTGAACGGTGTTAGAACTAATGTTACCATCACCAGAAACACAAATAGCTCTGGTGGGCGCATGCCACGGAAGATCCACAACGCAAGCCCCAGTTGTATGTTTTCCATACAATGAAAACCATTATGGGTCCCAAGTGAGAACATCATCCTCAGTAGGCCGAAAGACTTGATTCTTCAGAAGACTGAAAATGAGGGACGAAAAACAAAAGAAGGAAGTAGTTTTTGTCGTAGCAAACCGGGTGACAACGTCAAACACATGCTGGCCAAAATTGACATTATACACCACCCAAGATTAAACAAAAATTAGGCATGAGAACACATCACAATGGTGGCATTCTTTGACGGTAACCAGTTTAAAATGGCGACTTTGTGCAGAATAGAATACAGGGAGGACAACTTCATACTAGACAACTTCTCTTGACATTTCTTATGCATACCCCCAGATAGAAAACCAGGGACCTCATACATATCATCAACCGTAGATTCCACATGGTAATTCTCTATTCCAAACAGTGCATTTATTAAATCAGGACTAAAAGCATAAAATTTCCCACGCACAAACACTTTACCAAAATTAACGAACTGGAGATTAGCAACAGATGGAAGCGTGTTCGCATAGAACTCTAACACTACCTCACGGACAAATGGCATTGCAGTAGAAACAGTAGAGTACATACCTTTAATCTTGAGAAAAGCAATCAGGTTTTGATTTTTGAAAACATCAACTGGAACTCGACGCTCATCTATCATTCTACGCTGATGAAACCCAAAAAACACCTCCTCAACCTCCGTAGTCAAGAATTTGGTAGACACAAGAATAAGGGATCCAATATCAATGTCGTTTGAGGGGTCCTCGTTAGAGTCATCAGAGAATTGACTAGATGCAACTTATTGGTTTAGAGCACTCTCAGAGGCTGCAGCATCCGAACCGGAGCTGGAAGATGAAACTGGATCAGCTGCAGGCGATGTCAGATTCGGTTACACAACACCAGGACCATCAACCACTGTATGGGGAGCTTGTGAGCCTGCGGGTTGAGCCTTGCTCGACTTTAGAGCAGACAGCATGGCAACAAGTGTGTTGTCCTCATCAGAATCAGAGGAGAAATTAAATTCATTCTCCGGCTGAGTCATATTGAACAGAGTAAGATGAGGGTCGGCCACCATCGGACGTGAAGAGCTTTAAACTTCACCAGTGAGGAAATTAACAACTGTGAATGGGAGATCAGACAAACTCGAGTCATCACAAACAGGTGGATTCTTCTTATCACCCAGACACACTGTCTGTTTCCGACGCAGAGTAGGACACTTGGTCAACCATGGACGAGAAGAAATCGGAGGTGCTGTAACATTTTTCGATGGAATATATTCATCATCATCGGAGTCTATCATAGCTCTAACTTCCTCAACTAAATTCATGTGCTCAATGGGCACATGACGGCGCTCACCCGCCTAACTCTTGGAAATGGCCGCAAGAATTGTTCTAGGAGGAATGTTTTGAAGTCGTCGTGACTTCCTCAAAGTTGGATTTCCAATCGAACCAAAGATGTTGGTAATAAATGGAAAGTTTTGGGGATTGTCCATGTCGATTTCATTGCCCATCTACCCGGGGGCAAGTTGAGCAGATGGATTAGCATCAGAGGCAGTGACGACAAGAATCATTTCATGAGCACGGATCGGAGATGGACAAGCAGAAGGGGCAGTAGTTGGTGTTGGGTTTGGTGTTACAACACCACCCATTTCCTCATGGATGTACATGGCACTGTAGGTCGGCAAATTCAACGGAACATGTTCGTCAATTGAGCGGCGCACACCGGTAGGGAGCTCGAAAATTTTGCTTGGTGAAGGGGAGAACGACATTCTGCAAGAAATTTCGAACAAACACAAGAACAAGAGTACGTGATATAGGCAGTAGTTTAAAGAGAAAGGAAAAAGTAAAAACCTAATTTTGGAAAAATCGTACTCACTAGAAGAAGAAGATGAGAAGGTAGAGTAAAAAAAAACTTCCCAACTACTTCTTTTAAGACCCAAGATTTTACTTTGCTTAAAAAAAGACCCACTCCTTTTAGAAATAAGCACACGATCTTGATTGTCGAAATAATGCCCCATGATCTCAAGCTTAACTCAACCACTATCTTAATTTGGAAATGAAAATCATAAATCTCAATTACATATGAAACTGAGATAGAGTTGGATTTTCAAAAACCATCACCATAGTTGAACAAATTCTTTGCAAAGCAAATTTTCACTCGCCAAATTAACCCCTTACTACTGGTCCAATCCTCTGATTATAACACCACTGAAACACTCGGTTAGCAAAATTCATAACATGATCAAGAGAATTAAGGGAAAGATCGCAAACATAGACACCAGAACACAAAGCAAAATGACATCCTCACAAAGTATGAATGTCCTAATTGATGCCTAAAAATAATGACCTAAAAAATTAAAAGTACAACAAATGGTTTAAGTGACATGATCATTGTTTCTTTTTATGTGATGAAATTATAACTAACATTACTCTAGGTGAAGTCAATGAAAACAGACCCCTTAACCCAAGTTAATGACTACGTCAAAACCACTTAAGAAAGTGAAAATTAAAGATTGGGCTTTATCCAGATTTTCATTATCTTTTCAGTAACTTGAAAAGATACTTATATTTAACAATTGGTAGAGAAATTAACACTCCTTTTTTATGTACCTGGGAGAAAACATGTTTCTGCGGTAATGTACCACAATCACCAGAAGAGAGAGGTTAGTCTTTTTGCCACAACTTTTTATTACAACACATGACCTTTTTGCACTTCAACCAGACCCAATGCATTCAGGATATGTATAAAAAATAAAAATAAAAAATGCATGGAAAAATCTCAGATGTCACGACTGATGTCAGTTTGGGTGTCATGACATCAAAACCAACACGGCTTAAACAATGCACATTCCGAAATCTCTTCTCAAATGAGAGAAGGTATCTAAATCTAATGCCTTTGTGAAGATGTCAGCAAGATGATTATTTGTTCCTATGTGCTCAAGGCTAACTATCTTTCTCTCAACCAAGTCACGAATAAAGTGGTACCTTATGCCAATGTGTTTGATTCGTGACTGCTGGACCGAATTTTTCGAGATATCAATGGCACTGGAATTATCACAAAGCACAATCAAAATTCTACTATGTAGGCCATAGTCCTCTATCATTTTGTTCATCCAAAGCAACTGTGTGCAAGCACTTCAAGCTTCAATATACTCGGTTTCAGCTGTAGAAAGAGAAATGCAATTTAGTTTTTACTATACCAAGAGACAAGATTATTACCCAAGAAAAAACAACCCCCAGTAGTACTCTTTCTATCCAAAACATCCCCAGCCCAATCTGAGTCCGTATATCCCATAAGTTCAGTACTTGTTTTATTAGTATACGAAACACCCAAATTACTTGTACCAGCTACATATCTAATAATTCTTTGAGCAGCTTTTAATGTGATTCTTTAAGATTTGACTGGTACCTAGTACATAGACACACGCTATACATAATATCTGGCCTGCTAGCTGTTAAGTATAAGAGACTCCCTATCATGCTCATATACAAGGTGTTATCAACACTGATACCAACATCATCTCTAGACAATTTCATTGTTTTACTTAATGGTGTTTTCTTATGCGTAGCATTCTCTAAACCAAACCTCTTAACAAGATTCTTAGCATAGTTGGACTGAGAGAGAAAAATACCGTCATCTAACTGTTTAATTTGTAAACCAAGAAAGTAAGAGAGGTTACCTTCCATACTCAGCTCGAATGTATCAGACATTCTCGTAATAAACTCACTCACCATCTGCTCGTTAGTACATCCAAAAATTATATCATCTACATAAATTTGGACAATAAAAATGTGCTTATTTGATTTAAGGAGAAATAAGGTTTTATCAACTTCCCCATGTTTAAAATTTAAGAAAACTAAGTGCTGAGTCAACCTTTCGTACCAAGCTCTGGGTGCTTGTTTTAAACCATACAAAGCATTGTGAGGATCAACAAACCCTTTAGGTTTCTCAAAAAATACTTATTCACTTAAAACTCCATTAAGAAAATCACTTTTTATGTCTATTTGATGTAGACACATCTTCATATAACATGCTACAGCAAGTAAGAGTCTTACCGATTCAATACGAACGACTGGAGCAAACGTCTCATTAGAATTAATACCCTTAATTTGAGTGTATCCTTGTGTAACCAATATTGCCTTATTTCTCACAATATTTCCAACATCATCTGTTTTATTCTTGAATATCCACTTCGTACCTGTAACATGTGAATTTTCTGGACAAGGAACAAAATCCCATACATCATTCTTAGCGAATTGGTCCATCTCTTCTTTGTTAGGATTAGAAGTAATATGATGAAAAGAGAAGCAATAAAACGACATAAGAAATTGTTTACCCAATTCATCAGAGATTCTGACTACGTTTAGGGGCGCTGCCAAGCAAGGAGTTTGTGCTATAATAATTTTTGAGATAGGGTTACAATTACACAACCAGACTATATATAACAAGAAAACCCTAGTTATCGAACTCCCTAAAATAACTCTAGTTGGATCGCCCTGAACGAGGGCTTGGATGTACAGTACTTCAGGCTCCACAACCCAACAATCTCCCACCTGGAGACGAATCTCAAATGAAACCATCTCTACATCTTCTCAACGTAACTCATAAATTCAGCAGTGACAAGCTTTCCTCTCAAGTTCCAAGCCTAGTTGAAGCCATGCATAGCTTCAACTTCTCCAAGGTCACAACCTTAGTCAACATATCGGCAGGATTTTTAATTCCATGAATCTTCAATAGCTGGAAGATCTTCTCCTCTAAGAGATAACGTATGTAGTGATACTTCAACTCAATGTGCTTTATTCTTGAATGAAATGCTGGATTCTTAGCCAAGAAAATAGCACTCTGACTATCACTGTAGAGGATACCATTTTTCTGCTCTTTTCCCAACTCACCCAAGAAATTTTGCAGCCATACCATCTCTTTACTGGACTCTGTCACTGCTACATACTCTGTTTCTGCGGTAGATAGAGCCACAACCTTCTGCAACTTAGAAGCCCAGGATATCACTGTACCACCCAAAGTAAATACATACTCGGTAGTACTTTTCCTTCTATCAAGGTCACTCGATGTTAAATCTGCATCAGCGTATCCTGCAAGCTCAACGCCTTTGCCCTCAAAACATAGGGCTTTCTCTTTGGTACCTCTCAAGTACCTACGGATCCACTTCACTACTTCCCAATGTTGTCTACCTGGATCGCTCATAAAACAACTACTCCCACCACATGAGCAATGTCTGGTCTCGTGCACACCATCGCGTACATGATGCTACCAATTGCTGAAGCGTATGGAACCCTCTGCATATGAGCACACTCTTCATCACTGCTAGGATACTCTTTGGTAGATAGTTTGGAATGACTACATAGCGGGATACTCATTGGCTTGGCATTCTCCATGCTGAATCTTTTCAACACCTTCTCTATGTACTCCGCCTGAGAAAGGTACAATTTTCCTCCCACCAAGTCTTGAGTAATCCACATACCCAAAATTTGCTTGGCGTCTCCAAGGTCTTTCATAGCGAACCGTTTGAACAATTTTTTTTCAATCTATCCACTTCTCGAGCACAAGAACCTGCTATCAACATGTCATCAACATATAATAATATGATATAACTATCATAAAACCTCTTGAAGTAGCAAAAATGGCTAGCATTGCATCTGACGAAGTCAATATCAAGCATGAACTTATCAAACTTCTTGTACCACTGTCTCGGAGCCTGTTTCAAACCATACAAGCTCTTTTTCAGTTTACACACTAGGTCGCCATTACCTCCTGGCAAGTATCCCTCTGGTTTGTTCATATATATGTCTTCCTCCAAATCACCATGAAGAAATGTTGTTTTTACATCCATCTACTCTAACAGTAAGTTCTCTGCAGCAACCATACTCAAAACCATTCGAATAGTGGTTAGTTTTACAACAGGAGTAAAAACATATGTATAATCAATACCGTATTTCTGCTGAAATCCCTTCACAACTAGCCTTGCCTTGTAACGCTTGCTCCCATCAGCCTCGTCTTTAATTCTGTAGACCCATTTATTATGCAGCGCCTTCTTTCCTTTTGGAGCTCAACATGATCCCAAGTGTCATTGGACATCAAGGAGTCCATATCTTCATCCATGAAAAGTCTCCATATGCTTCTGGTCTTACCATGTGCAGCCTCTGTGTAACATTGAGGTTCACCACCATCTGTCAGCAACAATTAGTAATTTGATGGTGTGAACTTATCTGGTGATCATCGCACTCATGTAGACCTTCGCAATGGAACTTGTGGTGTTCTCGGCTCAACCTCAACAACCTCCTGGTCATTCTGAACTGCTTTGCTCCCAGCTGAGTTAGAAATATCTAACTCTACAACCCGAGTACCTGAACTTTCAACATCTGGTGCACCCATATTATCCTTGTACAAAACCTGTTCATTAAATACGACATCTCGACTGCGAATTATTTTTCGATTCTGTTCATCCCATAATCTGTAACCGAATTCATCACCGCCATATCCAATAAATGTACATTTAATAGATTTATCATCCAACTTACTTCTTGTTGCAGCATCTATATGAATGTTTATGTTAAGAGTAACACAACCAATACAAAACCAAAAACAGAAAGAAGAACAGCAATAAGATAGCAGAAACGAGTGGGAAAAAGTGCTTAACTTTTATTCCTCAAAAATCAGTTCGGATCGGCCTTAACTGGACCGTTTTTACAGGTGCTTGACCTTGAAATACAAGCTTTCTCTCTCTAAAGCTCTCTATGTGTCTCTCTCTAAAAATTGGGGATCCTCTCCCTCTTTCTTGGAGAGGCTATTTATAGTTTTTCATCAAAACTCTAATTAAACACATGGCACTCTCTCATTGGTCATTCCGAAAATATCTATTCTCATATCCACCGCCTCAGTACCGACCTCAGACATTTCCACCGACTTAATGCTGAGCTCAGATATTTCTCGGTAGGATTGCCGAGCCCGTCGGCTCGGTGCTTCTCCTGGCCGGCCTCGCTAGGCGGGAACGCCCAGCGCTTTCGCCCAAATCCTTCGCCACCCTCGGAGTGAACTCTACTCGGCAAGCCTTCCGGGCTCACCAGATAGGCTATGCCTCTGGCCGGCAGGGGTAGGCGGAAATGTTCGGTATGGATTTCACGCAGCCCGCACACCCTGCTCGGCAGGTTTCCCGAGCTCGGCAGCTCAGCTATGCCTTTGGCTGGCAGGGATGGGCGGGAACGTCCCGCGTGTTCACACAGCCCGCACACCCTGCTCGGCAGGTTTCCCGAGCTCGGCAGCTCGGCTATGCCTCTGGCCGGCAGGGATGGGCGGGAACGTCGGCATGGCTTTCACACAGCTCGCACACCCTGCTCGGTAGGTTTCCCGAGCTCGGCTATGCCTCTGGCCGGCAGGGATGGGCGGGAACACCCGGCACGGCTTTCACACAGCTCGCACACCCTGCTCGACAGGTTTCCCGAGCTCGGCAGCTCGGCCATGCCTCTAGTCGGCAAGGATGGGCGGGAACGTCCGACATGGCTCTCTCGCAGCCCGCGCCACCCTGCTCGGCAGGCTTCCTGAACTCGGCAGCTCGGCTATGCCTCTGGCCGGCAGGGATGGGCGGGAACGTCCGGCATGGCTCTCTCGCAGCCCGCGCCACCCTGCTCGGCAGGCTTCCTGAACTCGGCAGCTCGGCTATGCCTCTGGCCGGCAGGGATGGGCGGTAACACCCGGCACGGCTTTCGCGCAGCTCGCTCCACCCTGCTCGGCAGGCTCTCTGAGTGTGTCCAGGCATCGTCACGCAGGCACCCTTGGCAGGCCTAGTACTCCATCCGCCCAGCTCGGCGGTTACCTTGTCCGGGGGTTCCGATCCCCGGCCAACTTTCTTGATCGACTTCGAATTGTTCGGCTCGGGTTCAGCAAGGGACAATAACGACCACCAACAAGCCCTGAGCATGGACTTGAACATATGTGGTCGAGTTCGGGCTCATCATACCTTGGTCGTCCGTGGAGGCCGAGCCGGCTTGGGTACTGGATCCCTTGCCCCTTCAGCCCGGACCCACCTGCAGTTTGACCACCTCGTGTCTCGTGATGGAAGCTTTTTCAGGAATCTCCGTCAGCTTTTGGCGGGCCCGTCCTTGGTACTTGTGGTCAGCCGCATGTGATGTCCTTTTTTGGAAATTTATGTCACAAGATTCTCCCTCCTTCTTAATATCATTAGCCCCTTGCATTTTTCTTTTCATTCCTTCCATTTCCACTTTGCAATACTCTTTTATCTTCTTCATCATTCTGTTCTTACGAAACACGCCTCTATTCTTCAGCGCAAGTTTTGTTCGTGTTCTAACTTTCTGACCCTCTTGTTCGGTTCACTTTGCGTTATTCCCATCCAGTTCTTCTCGGGCCCTAGATTGTTTGAGGTAACTTCTTCTCTCCCCCTTTTTTTTATCTTACCATGTCTTATAGCCCGGGTTACTCTCCAGACAGCCCCCGACGGCACGAGGGGGACGGTCAGGGCGGCGAACAACCTCTTTCCCCTCCGGACTCGTACCCTGGGGCTAGATTTAATCAATATGGCAGTTTCGGCATCGGGGAAATTTTCGGTCAAGGAAGGCCTTTCGCCTTTGAGCAATTTTCCAATGAGAACTTCGGCGATTACCCTCAGTTTGGGTATTCTCGGCCCTTTGGACCGGGGGGTCCGTACGGGCAGGGCTGCTTCTATGGGCCTCGGAGTGGGCCTTTCCCTGAGGTACTACATGGCGAAAGCGGTTTCCGGGGCGATAACGTGGCTGGTGGGTCGGGGCGGATGCCAAGTTTGAGCCCGGATCGTACTGGGGCTGTCAGCGAAGACTTCGGGGTGGATTTGGCAGACTTGGAGCCCCTTGATAACTCTCCAGGCCCTCGTGATGATGACTCTCAACCGTGCGGGGCTAGAAGGTCTCGGAAAACCAGGGCCGCTGCGAGGCCTCCGACCCCCGAGACCCTTGCTTTCTGGTCGGATCAGCCAGGCGAACGTACCCCGGTCGGTCATTGGAAGAGACCTCCTCCCCGTAAGTGGGTGGATCGGAGGTTCCGCATAGCTGTGGAGCAAAGCAGGTTGGTCGATAATAACCTTGTGGTGTATCGGGCTGACTGTGGGGTGCCCGGATCGGTTCACCTCTTCCTTCACTACGAGGCAGAGCAGATTCATCGCCCGCCGGTCTCGTGCACTAATCTATTCTCGGATAGCCTACGCTTCAGCGTCTCGTTCCCACTCCCCAGGCTATTGACGGATATTTTGACCGACCTGAAATTGCCTATATTTCAGCTCCAACCCCTGGCTGTCGCTCCCATATTAGGCCTCTTTGTCTTGTTTAAACTCCATGATTGGCCGGCCCCGACTCTCGAAGAGCTCCGATGGCTCTATATTTTTAAGGCGGCTGGCGGGGCGGACTCGGGTTTTTATTACAGTTCGGTCCGGTCGGGAACTTTTAGGGATATTGTGACCAGCCTCCCCGACTCTCTGCACGACTGGGAATCTTGCTGGTTTTACGTCGGGGGGGACTGGCCAACGCGAAACCCCGACGGATCAATCTACCCTCCCCCTAATTCTTTTGCAAAATTTGGTTAGTAATGCTTTGAACATTTTTCTTCTATTCCGATCTAATCCTTATTGTTTGTTCCTTTCTTTTCAGAATATCGCAGAGTAGAAGAAGCCAGGCTGGAATTTGTCACTCGTCTGTTTACGCTCTTGAATTCTGATTCGGAGCAAAGAAACTACAAGGTGCTGCTCACGAAGGCCAAGCTTCGCAGGGCTGGACTTAGGGACTCTCCGCTCAAGGATCATCTCGGACCTTCAATTCCTGGTGAGTTAATTTATTCGTTGTTTTCAACTTAAGTTATGTTTCCTGTTCGATGACGCATGTTTTTCTGAGTGTTTTATTATTTCTGGATTGCTTGTTGATTATTTCTGCCTAGCCGAGCCCCGTAATTTTGGGTGATCCTGTTCGGCCATGTCTCTGTTTGGCGTTGGTTGCCCTTCACTTCGGCGTCGGCACCAGCGTCGAATCGGTTTTTGGTCCGAGCTCAGCCGCTCGAACATTTCTCTGTTCGGTTAGACTGAGCTCTGGAATGTCTCTGTTCGGCGTTGGTAGCCCGTTGCTTTGGCGTCGGCACCAGCGTCGAGTCGGTTTTTGGTTCGAGCTCAGCCGCTCGAACATTTCTCTGTTCGGTTAGGCTGAGCTCGGCAATGTCTCTGTTCGGTAGTGTGTAATGTGTCTGAGTGGCATGTTAATTCGCATTTTACTGAGTTCTACTTTTCGTTTTTGCAGTTTTCTATCCTTTCCTCGATCGGACCATGCCTCTGTCTGCACTTGAACGAGCCGCCAAGTTTTTAGAGCTGAACAAGAAGCCGGCCAAGAAACCCGCCGCCACTGGGGGTGGAAAGAGGAAGAAAAAGACTAGCTCCTCGTCTCTGCCCGCTCTTCCTGAATCCTTTCCACCCCCTCAGGTTGGTGAGGGAAGCTCTCACCAGGAGCCTATTGTTGTCGACCATGAGGAGGTCGTATATGGAGGTCCTCGTCCTCCTTCAGTTCCTCACACGTATGATTATTCGGGGTGTTACGCCCCGAACGCTGCCGGGGGGTCTTCTGCTGAGTATCCTTTTTCCGAGTTCTCGGAGAGCATGGCTCGGAGCTGGAATCCAGAACTGAATGATTGGGTGTCCGGCTTTGATGGGGACAGCCAGGTCGGTTTTGCTGAAATGAACCTTTGTCGTGCCTTCGGTTCAATGAAGTTATCGCATCGGAATTTCTCTGAACTCCGAAAGGATCATGCTCGGCTCCAGCGAGAACTTTCTGCTCTTCAGGAGACCCACAGCCAGTGCACTGAACTCATTCTTGATCGTGATTCCTGGATGGCTCGGGCCAAGAAAGCTGAGCAGTCTGTCGAGGCGGCATTGGGGGCGACTCAGCGGACCTTGTCTGACTTGGATGATTTGAAGACCCAGCATGCCGAGCTGGTTCGCACTCGTTCCCAGGAGATGGAGGAGACTTACGGGCGAGGAAAGCTTGTGGGCGTCAAAGAGTACAAGACTGAGACTCTTGGGCCGATGATGAGTGCCTCATATCTCTCAACCATGCAGGAGGCTCTCCAGATGCTGAAAAATGGGGCTTCTATTCCGGAGTTCGAGAAGCACATTGCCGAGAAGATGGAGGAGTATGGCATGGGGGGCGATGAGGACATGGACGCTGATGAGGGCGACCAGGAGGGCGATGATGATGATGAGGATGGCGAGAATTAATTTTTAATGTTTTCTGTACTTTTATGGTGTCACTTTTGGGCACCTGAACTTTATGTTCATCAGACAATTCTTAATCTTGTTTTGAAATGGCTTGTTCTGGCCTGCTTTCTCTTTTATTGCTTTGAGCATCCGAACTTAATGTTCGCTGAACAATTTCTGACCTTAATTCGAAACGTCTTGTTCTGGCCGGCTTCTCCTTCTATACTTAGCTTATTTTTGCTTGCTTTCTTTTGGTGGTTTTGATGAGCTAAACATGCATGTATGTTGACTTTTATTTATTTTTTTAAATTCGATCTCAAACTTGGGTGCTGAGCTCGGAAAAATCTGAGGTCGGCAAATTTTGAGCTCGGTTTTTTGAGATCCTGCTCTTCTCAACGTGTCGAGTCAATTTTGAGTTTCGACTCTTTTTGAGCTCGGCACGTTGAGCTCGGATTTTTGAGATCCTGCTCTTCTCAACGTGTCGAGTCAATTTTGAGTTTTGACTCTTTTTGAGCTCGGCACGTTGAGCTCGGATTTTTGAGATCCTGCTCTTCTCAACGTGTCGAGTCAATTTTGAGTTTCGACTCTTTTTGAGCTCGGCACGTTGAGCTCGGATTTTTGAGATCCTGCTCTTCTCAACGTGTCGAGTCAATTTTGAGTTTCGACTCTTTTTGAGCTCGGCACGTTGAGCTCGGATTTTTTGAGATCCTGCTCTTCTCAACGTGTCGAGTCAATTTTGAGTTTTGACTCTTTTTGAGCTCGGCATGTTGAGCTTGGATTTTTGTGAAAAATGTTGCGATAATGCTTTTATGAGTGAGGCCGCCCCCATGAGGTCGGTCTATCACTCTCTTTAGCTTTGGGCTGAGCCCCTTGTTTTGTTGATCTGCATTTATAATTTATGACAAGGACTCAAATTTTATTGATAATATTATTTGAGGTATACAGCATTCCAGGGGTGTGCAAATTTCTTTCCGTCTAAGTATTCTAGATGGTAAGCCCCATGTTTGAGGATTTCTGATATCTTGAATGGTCCCTCCCATTTTGGTTTGAGGGCGCCTTGATTTGGCCCAAAGATGCGTTTGAGGACCAGGTCACCAACTTTAAAGTTTCTGGCCTTTACTTTTGAATTGCAATAACGTTCGCTTCTTTGCTTGTAGATGGCATCTGTAGTTCGGCCTCCATTCTTCTCTCTTCCAGGAGGTCGAGTGCAGTTCGGCAGGCCATGTCATTTTTCTCTTCCTCGAAGTGTGCTACCCGGTATGAAGGTGTCCCGATCTCGACCGGTATAACTGCCTCTGATCCGAAGGCCAGTGAGAAGGGAGTCTCGTCTGTAGATGAGCGTTGTGTTGTTCTGTACGACCATAGGACACCGGGTAGTTCTTCTGGTCAGCTACCTTTCAGATCCTCCAACTTCTTTTTCAGCGTGTATTTAAGGATCTTGTTAACCGCTTCGACTTGTCCGTTTGATTGAGGGTGATATGGTGTAGAGAAATTATTCTTGATGCTCAGCTCTCCGCAAAATGCCTTAAACCTCTTACTGTCGAACTGCTTGCCATTATCCGATACTATTGAGAGTGGCACCCCAAATCTACATATGATCGATTTCCAAACGAGATTGATGATCTTCTGGTCGGTTATAGATGTCAATGGTTTGGCTTCTGCCCATTTGGTAAAGTAATCCACTGCCACTACTGCATATTTCACTCCTCCTTTGCCCTGCGGCAATGGTCCAATTAAATCTATTCCCCACTTAGCGAACGGGCATGGTGAGTATATGGAATTGAGGGCTTCGGCGGGAGAGTTGATATGGGGTGCAAACATTTGGCATTTTTCACACTTTCTGACCTTCTCAATCGCGTCTTTTTTCAAAGTCGGCCAATAATATCCCTGTCGGATGAGTTTGTGAGCTAGTGATTGTCCTCCTGCGTGGTTTCCACAGATGCCCTCATGTACTTCTCTCAACGCATATTCGGCATCTTGTTCGTTCAAGCAGCGGAGTAAAGGAATGGAATACCCTCTCTTGTACAACAGCCCGTCTACAATGGTGAACCGAGCTGACTTTGTTCGTATTGACCGAGCTGACTTTGTTCGTATTGACCGTGCTTCAGTTCGGTCTTCTGGGAGCACCCCTTCGTTTAGGTAAAGTATGAATGGTTTCATCCAGCTTTCCTTTCAGTTCTGAACTTCTTTGTTCTATTCGGCTTGACTGGCCGAGTAAGCGGCAGCGGCGTCGAGTGCCGTTGTTGAATGGTGGCTGACCGTCACTTTATCCAGCTCTTCTACTCCGAGGCTCGATTCTAGCTTAGCTAAAGAATCTGCTGGGACATTATCGTTTCGTGATACGTGGACGACCTCAGCTTCAAACTCGGCTAGGCGTGCTTTTGCGAGTTCAAGATATAGCGCCATTCTGGGTTCCTTGGTTTCATACTCCCCGTTGATCTGATTTACCACCAGTTGGGAGTCGCTCTGAATTTTTAGATTCCTGATGCCCATTGAGGCGGCTGCTTCCAGGCCGGCAAGAAGAGCTTCGTACTCGGCCTCATTGTTGGTCAGGGGGAACTGGAAACGTACGGCTGAGCAGAAAGGCTTCTTTTCAGGACTTACCAACACAATTCCAGCTCCAGCTCGTCCGGTTGTTGAGGATCCATCGACGTACATGTACCATTGCTCTGCTTCTGRCGGAATTYGRTCAACRGCAGGAGTGAATTCTGRTATGAAGTRGGRTAGGGCTTGTCRCTTAATGGRTGTTCTTGGRTCATACGTTATGTCAAATTGTRCGAGCTCAACTGCCCATTTGATCATCCTTCCTGAAGTGTCAGGGCGGTGCATGATTTGTTTCAACGGGAAGCTCGTCAGTACRACTATTCTGTGTTCRAAGAAGTACGGGCGWAACTTTCTTGAGGAGGTGYCAAGGGCGAATGCTAGKTTTTCCATGGCCGAATATKTGAGCTCGGCATCATGTAGGGCGTGGCTCGTGTAGTACACCGGATGCTGTCCYTGCTCATRAGTTRGGACTAGTGCCYAGCTYYCTGCCGCCGCCGAGATAGCTAGGTAMAGATGCAGCGGCTCTTCCTTGACTGGTTTTTGTAAGGTTGGCATACTTGCCATGCATTTTTTGAGTTCTTCAAAGGCTGCTTGGCATTCCTCAGTCCATTTGAAAGTTTTGTTTTTCTTGATTGCTTCGAAGAAAGGTTTGCAGTTGTCCGTGGACCTGGATATGAAACGATTCAGAGCAGCCATTTTCCCAGTTAAACTCTGTATTTGTTTTATGCTTCTGGGAGGTTGTAGTTCAGTTATAGCTCAGATTTTATCTGGGTTGGCTTCAATGCCTCTTTGGCTTACCATGTAGCCTAGAAATTTTCCTGAGCCAACTCCAAATGAGCACTTTTTTGGGTTTAACATCATTCGGTAAACACGCAAGACTGAGAACATTTTATTCAGGTCATCAATGTGATCAGTTGAGTACAAGGATTTGAAGAGCATGTCGTCTACATAAACTTCCATGGTTTTTCCTATCATACTAGCAAACATTTTATTAACTAAGCGCTGATAGGTAGCCCCAGCGTTCTTCAGGCCAAAAGGCATCATTGTGTAGCAGTAAAGGCCTCTCGCCGAGTAGAATGTTGTGTGTTCCTGGTCTTCTGGGTGCATTGGTATTTGATTGTAGCCTGAGTAAGCGTCCATGAAGCTCATCAATTCATGCCCAGCAGTTGCGTCTACCATGTAGTCGATGTGAGGGAGCGGGTAGCTATCCTTGGGGCAAGCCTTGTTGAGGTCGGAGAAATATATGCACAGCCGCCACTGACCTGCTTTTTGACAAGAACAGGATTTGCCACCAAGACCGGGTACCTGACTTCGCGGATGAACTTATTATCGAGGAGTTTCACGACCTCTAACTTCAACGCCTCGTACCGGTCCGGGCTGAGTTTTCTCCTCTTCTGTATCACCGACCTGACGTTTTTGTCTATGTTGAGTCTGTGGCAAGCCTGCTCAGGATCGATGCCCTGCATATCAGCGTGTGTCCAAGAGAAAACGTCTTGGTTTGCTTTCAGAAAGCTTATCAACTCCGATCTGAGTGGCTTCTTGAGGTCGTGGCCGACCCGGACTTGTTTGTTTGGGTCAAGCTCGTCGAGCGATACCCAGTCTAGTTCCTCCACAGGCTCATCATGAGTTGCCTTTGTCTTCAAGTTTAGTCCCCTCGGATCCAGTTCGTCCTCCACATCTTTCCTGCCACTCCAGATTTCCAGGTCGGCACACTCTGTTCGGCTTTTGGCATTTTCAAGTTCTGACATTGGTTCTTTCCCTGGGCGCCGACCTCGGTCCCTACTCAGGTCGGRATCSTCTTGCTCGGCAGCCTTGAGGTCAATTCTTCCAACTTGTRTTTCCCATTCCTTCTCTTGTCCGYCTTTCCTGAGCTCGGCWTTTTCTGTTCGGCACTGTTGCCCAGAAAGCTCCTCTCCTTCCTTTTTCTCTCTCTGCTCAGTTTGGTTGAGTTCGGTATCATTGGTGATGCCTTGATCGGGGCTCAACCTTCTCTCTGTTTCATCTTTTGTGAGTTCGGCATTCATCTCTGAGCTCAACGCCTCCTTGCTTCTCATCTCACTTGTTTCAACCAGTTCTTCGCTCGCTTCCYCTTGCTCAACCATGTTGATTTMCTTTGGCCTTATTGARCAGCTMCATTCTCGGGCGMCTACTTGATCTCCTCGGTGCTCACATTCGCCTAAGATGCCCGGAAACTTGATCGAGTAGTGGTAYACTGACATCGCACCTTTGAGGTCGTAAAGGGCTGGTCTGCCAATAAGAGCGTTGTAATCGCRCGGGACGTCGATGACTTTGAAAGTTGTGAGGATGGTCCTCTTCTCTTCTCCCGTACCAAACTCAACGGATAATCTAACTTGAAACAAAGTCTGCACATATCCGCCGCTGATCCGTCTGACTTGTCCTCACACGGCTCAATGTATTCCTTTGGGACTTTCATCCTTCGAAAGGCTGGTAAGTAAATTATGCTTGCGTACGCCCCAGGGTCTACAAGGACTCGGTGAGTTAGAATTCCAAGGATGGGCACTGTGATGACTAGGGCGTCTGAGTGGGGATGATCCAGCGGCTCTGCATCTGAGTCGTGAAAGGTGAAGGATGATACAAGCTTGTCCTCTTCTTCTGATTGGTCATTAAAATGAAAAACGCTAGATCTCATGACTTTTGTGTTTTGAATTGAGCTCCTAGCCTCTCTGATCAGGATCTTTCTCTTCCTGTTCGAAATCTCTTCCTAAGCTCGGCTCGTGTTAATGAAGGTAAGGATTTCTCGCGGGGCCCCAGCCCCCGCGGGTGGTGGTGGGGGTGGCTGATTGTTTCCTCTTCGTTCTTGCCGGACTTGTTGATTCTTTGAGAACGGCAGCAGATTCCGATCATCACAAACTTTGATCAAGGCATGGACTAAATCGTGGCACTCTTCTGTGTTGTGCCCGATCGATCTGTGGTACCTGCAGAACCTCTTTTTGTCCAGCAAGGAAGGGTCTTTCTTGATCGGCCGAGCTGGGGGAAGGATATCTAGGTCTTTGATCCGTTCGAAAATTGTGGCCGCTGCCATCGAGTAGACTTCGTTGTACTCTGCAAGGAGGTCTGTGTGTTTGTCTTGTAAGAGTTTTTTGGACATGATTGCTTAAGAGCTTGGATTTTTGTCGACTTGACAAGCTGGTTTGTGATGCTGTGGGAAGGAGATTATTGGCGCTGACATGTTCTGTTCGGCTGCGATTTGTGACGCGGCCAGAGCGAGGAATTCTTGGAAGGTTTGCGGGTCTTGCTGGTTGTTTACCCATTTGAAGAAGGAATTGTCTGACAATCTATTCTGAGCCAGGATGAGCAAGGCTTCGTCGCCGCACGGTTGTGATTCTGAAACTTGCTTTGTGAATCTAGCGATGTAGCTTTTRAGTGAWTCYTTTGGTTGCTGCACTATGTTGGCAATAGCTCTCTTGGGTGCAACAGTGGTCTTAGAGACCATAAAGTGTCCACGGAATGAGGACCTCAGCTGTGGCAACGAACAGATTGAGTGGCGTGGGAGTGATCGGTACCATCTTAGGGGGACTTTATCTAACGTCATGGAGAACATCCTACATCGGTAGGTATCAGATGCGCCAAGCATGTCCATGTAGTTCTGATAATGGCTCAAGTGTGAATCGGGGTCACTGCTTCCTTTGTACAGAGCGATTGGGGGGATTTTCAGCTTTCCTTCCAGCGGCTCAGAGAGAATTTGAATAGATAGGGGGGACTCGTCATCACATACGGGGCTGACCGCCATTGGTCGCGAGATCGGGTATGTGGGTTGGACCAAGGGGGTGGTTTGCTTGGCTTCCAGCTCGGCAATCCTTTGCTTCAGAAATTTCAACTCCGCCAACTCATCATTTGGCTTGCCTGGGATGCTGACGGCCATACTTTTGCTATTGGCCAACCTCACTGGGAAATCCTCTCGTGCTATGCTGGTTGTCTTTCCGAGCCGGGCGAAGACATTTTGAGGGGAAGAGAACGTGAGGCGGCGTGCAATGGGAGGTCTATCGAGCCTGCTCTTGGCATTCGGCTCAGCCTCTTCCTCCAGTCTTCTTTTTCCATTTTTCTTTGTTGCCTCCC
Organism: Phtheirospermum japonicum; assembly: GCA_014905375.1. Lineage (NCBI taxonomy): Eukaryota > Viridiplantae > Streptophyta > Magnoliopsida > Lamiales > Orobanchaceae > Phtheirospermum > Phtheirospermum japonicum. The sequence goes on along the minus strand of BMAC01000286.1, from coordinate 461,504 downwards.
GGGCCGGATCTGATTCTGCTTGACCTTCCCGAAGGTCAACATTCTTAGGGTTGCCGACCAGAGCTTCAGGTGTTAGGATTGACTTTGCTGATTTCTTCATCATTTCCTCAAATTCTTTGGCAAAAGCAGGGTGTTGCATTAACGATCTGACCTGTATCTCCCGTGAAAACATCCTCCGCAGTAGTCTCAAAACCTTGATTTTCCAAAAGACTATAGATGAGAGATAGAAAGCAGACGGAGGACGTGGCCTTTGTCGTAGCAAACCTAGTGATTGCATCAAACACGTGCTGACCAAATCTGAACTTGATCCCTTGCCCTAGCTTAAACAAAAACAGCTCCTGAGGTCAAGTGACAACCGTGGCATTCTTGGTAAGGACCCAATTGCAGATAACCACCTTATGCAGCACAAAAAAGAGAGGAAAGTTGTGTGCTCGGCAATTGCTCACGCCATGCTTTCGTCAAACCACCAGATAGAAAATCAACCACCTCGTTCATGTCATCCACTGTCGAATCACCATGAAAGTCCTCAGTCACAAACAATTCATTAATTAAAGTTGGAGTAAAGGAATAAAAAATTCCACGCACAAATAGTTTTCCAAAGTTCACGGATATGGAATCAACAATGGAAGGCAGCATGTTTGCATAAAACCCCAGCACAACATTCCATACAAATGGCATTGCAGTTGAGACAGTGGAATATATAAGCAATCAAGTTATGTTTCTTGAGGATATCAACCAGAACTCGGTGTTCATCGATCATACCTCAATTTTTATAGCCAGAAAATAACCCTTCAGCCTCCCCTGTCAGGAACATAGGCGATACAGGCACCATGTCTTCAATCTCAATGTCCTAAATAGCAAAGTCAGTACAAGAACCATAGACCTCTTCCGAAGCAGAAGATGGAAACGATGCACATTCAGGAGCAACAACATCAGCAAGATCGGAGCAGGGGGAGGAGGCAGGATCGGCAGCAGGTGATGTCAGTTTTGGTGACATATCACCAGAACCAACATCTATTGTATGGGCCACTACAGCCGGTGTTACGTTCGGTGACGAAACACCCAAACTCTCACCAATCTTTTGGGCAGCCTTGGACTTTTATTTTGCAGACCTTATAGCAGATAAATGTTCAGTCAAAGAAAAAGCATCATCAGAATAAGAGGAATAGTCATACTCGGGCTCAGGCTTAGACTGAGTCATGTGAAATGGATTCAGAGGGGGATCTGCAATCAACGGATGAGAAGAGCTTGCAACTCTCCAGTGAGAAAATCGATTATATTTTAAGGGGGATCAAAGTAGCTTGATTCAGCCGAGGCCGGTGACACTTTGATACACACTTGCAGATTCTTCTTCATAGACAAACTCACTGTTTGCTTCCGGCGAGGAGTCAGCCGTAGAGTAGAAGTAGTGGGCGGCGCGTCAACCGCTTCAGATGGTGCATACTCTTCATCATCGGAGTCCGTCATGATCATGACATTCTCAGCAAAATTCATGTATTTGTTGAGTCATGTATTTCTTTAATACATGATTTAATAATAATTATTTTGTTTTGTTTCTTAATATATTAACTTTCTTTCCAAGATTTATTTGTTTAGAAAATATTTGATATTTAACATTTTTGATAATTATCATGTATATTATTTAGTATTAGATTAGGTTGTATTTTTTTTCCTATATTAGTTTTCGTATATGGCTAGGGAGTATTATTTAGGACTCTATCATATCTTCTTTATAATGATATTTACTTTCAATGTATTATACATATCTGTTTTTCTTATTTTGTAGGTCTCTTTTACAAGCAAGGTATGCCTATATAAAGTTGAGGGATTACTCTCAAGACACTCATGAATTTCAGAGAGAAATCTAATTAAGAGAAATTGAGAGTTATTTTATTCAAACTCCGATTGTTTAAAATTGGTAGATGCGACTGTGAGTGCTTTTGCCATCTGCAATAACATCCTACAGTTTTAATTATTTTCTTCCATTGTTTTATCAATTTTTGTTAAGATCCAATATTGTGATTATGAGTCTTTGTTTTTTGAAGATTTATACTGATTTAGATAATAACTACTCTTTAGGAGTTTTTAATGTATCTTTACTTAGAAGATTACGAATTTTTGTAATCATTGAAACTCAAGTTTTTGATTTGTAAACATTTTCGCCTTGTTGACTCGTCCATATGAATAAATTATTCTTATATGTAAAAGTTTATGCGTGTGTCATTTATATTTCCGTTTCTTATTACTTACTCTTCACAACACACACATGTTTTATCATTTAAAACTATGAATCAAGATCTGTCAAAAGCAGGAATATTTGCTCCAATGTTAAGAAGGATGAAATTCCTTGACTATGAAGTCCGGGAGGATGTGGGTACTATGGATCCTCTGACTCCCAATCGGGTTGCCTTCCCAGGTCTCGCCGGTGTTGCCTGTAGGTCGTGATGCGCCTTGAGATGGCCGTCTCCTGGATACAAATACCCACGCTTTAGCCCTCGGTGCAACGGCTCCTGGTGCAACGACTCGTGCTCCGCGTTTCAAGTTCGTTATCCTAACCGTCTCCTCTCCTCCACTGCGAGCCTGGCTCATTCTTCTTACCTTATTATTCGAAAAAGTAGACATTTTTAACTTTGAAGAGAGACTAGTCCAACTCCTCGAGCTAGCCTGCTAGACCGGAGGACTCTTCTAAAGAAGTATTGGAGGCCGGTCGTAAATTTGATTCGCCGGCAACGGCAGCTCGTGGGTCTGTGTTAAACGATGGAGGCCTCTGCAAAGTCGTAAGACCATGTATGGGGGCTGACGCCTGCCCAGTGCTTTCTCTTTTTTTTAACTGTAATGACTAGAAGAGATATTGATAATAATGATCCACATAAAAGGGCTGCATACAAAAGGAATATAGAAAGAGATGTAAAGCAGAGACATCTTTACCTGAGGAGGAGGCTTCATCGTGACGACATTCTCATTTGTACAAACAAATTGATGGGCCAAATTAGTCTTCAAATTCAATCTCGTCAAATAGATCTAGTGGCTCAGCATCAAAAATAAGTGGTCGATGATATACACCATCAAACTTCGAAGGTTCTTTGTAATCGCCCTCCAGAATTAGGTCGTCGCCTTCTTCACAAAAAATTGGCACACCAAAAATTGGTGGACCATCATATCCACCATCGTCAAGAGCGGGAAATATAATGAGTGGAGCATCTACTGCGATTCCGCAATCGGCAGAAGATGCGATAAAAGATTGAAAATGCCAGCCTTCATGGGCTTCTCGTCCATGGCCACCTTGCAATAGCCCAACAAGAACTATAAATTCGTGTTGCTCGATGCGAAAGGCGGTCATATCTTTTTCCAACAAGTCAATTTGCTGGTAAATCTAAGTGGCGTCATCCAATAGTTGTTCAGTCGGAGAGCCATCGTAAATCAATTGACGTCTCGAAACCATCATAGGGGTCTTTGAATACCAACTGCCAGGGGCGGAAAATATGAATAACAAGTGCATTCAAAATACTATTGTTGGTTTATAAATGCATGCCAGAAATTATTGACATAAATATAAACTTCAAATTTAATTTAATAATCAACAACTAATAAAACATTAGTAGAACTCATAATATATAATAAGAGGCCTAAGAAATCTAAATATTCTTAACATAACTAAAAGATAAACTCCAAATAATATATATCATAATTAAATAATTAAATATATTCAATAATGTTGAGGAATTTATTCTTGGCAATAATTCCTATTTTGTTATTTGCCTTTCTTGGACACAAAATAAATTAGGGAACTAGATTTAGGACAATTTTATGTTTCCTAGTTTATGCACAAGACTTTAATTATTCCTAGATTGTGTTTAGGATTTGTTTTTAGGATTTTACCAAGTTTAGGATTCTTAGTTGTCTATTTAAGACATAAGAATTCCTACACTTGGTTGAGGTTTTTTAGAAGTCTTCACGCACGGGATTTCTCGACAACGCAAGACGCAAGAAGACGCACAGGAAAGAAAGAAGAACACGACGAAAAAAACTACTTGGAGCCAACGTTCGTGAGAAACAAGATCTTTGAAGTTGCGTGACCAACGGAAAAGATCTTGCCATTCCGGAAACAAGTATTTAGTATCAAGTTTCTTGATATTTAGTTTTCATATATTACTTTATATTGTGTATTAAACGTGAAGTGAAAGTAATATAGTTTTCGGGTTTGTACACCCAAGTTCACAAGTATTTACTTGTGAACTGAATTTGTTTAATCGTGTTCTCTATTTTAAATATCCGCTGCATAACTTTGTGTTATTTTAGTCGATGTTGTTAACCAGTGTTGTTAACATTGATTAACAACATCGTAAATCTGATCCTTATTTTTAAAACCATAGACCTTCTAATTTTAACAATTGGCATCTAGAGCGGGTTACTTAACCTTTTAAGTATTGATCCTTATTTTGTAGGTGCTATGGATGCTCAAGGCAACCCGAGGCCTTTAATCCTTAATGGTGAGAATTATTCTCTCTGGAAACAGAGGATGAGGTGGCACTTGAAGAGCATGGATGAACGTCCACGTGTCACGGATGGCGAGGGCGATGCCATTCCCAAGAAAGAAGAAGATTGGACTGCTGACGAAGCAGCTGCTGCAAATTGGAACTCTAAATGCATCAACGCCTTGTGTGGCTATGTAGATGCAAGCTACTATCGTATCATCAAGAACTGCGAGTCGGCAAAAGATGCATGGGACGCACTCCAAAGGGTGTGTGAAGGAACAACAAGCGTGAAGAAATCCAGACTAAGAATGCTCATGTCCACTTTTGAGGCTATGAGAATGAATGAGAAAGAATCCATCATGGACTACTCTGTGAGATTGGCGGAAATAGTAGAGGAATGCAAAGAGTTGGGTGAAGCCATAACAAATTCCCGTCTAGTAGGTAAATTGCTAAGATCCATTACAAAGAACTACAACATGAAGGTGGTGGCAATAGAAGAATCCAAGGATGTTGATAACATCGATTTCAACACCCTAGTTGGAAACCTAAAGCAATACGAGATGGAACACGTCACCTCTAGCTCGAAAGAGAAGAATGTTGCCTATTCGTCTGATCTGATTAAAGTAGGGGATGAAGATGACGAGGATTTTGATTTTAACGGGATTATTAAAAGGATGGAGTTGACTACTCTCGAAGAAGATGAACTGGCCCTTGTTACTCAACGTTTCAACAAATTCTTGAAGAATAAGAACAACTCTGGAAGCTCAAGTACAAGGAACAGGACTCAATCATCCACTCCAAAGTTTACTGGACGAACCCTTCCACAATCTCAGTCCTCAAATTCAATTTCCAATGTGTCAAGCTCTTCAAAACAACTCAGCGAGATACAATGCCACAAATGCAAAGGTTGGGGACATTACAAGAATGAGTGTCCTACCTTTCTTAGAAAGAAAAGTATGATCGCTACCGACTTTACTGAAGACGTTAATTATTCCGAGTCACTTGATCCAGTCCCAGCATTATTCTCCCATGTTGTTTGGGACGACGATATCCATGTTGGTTTGCTTGCAGATAACATCGTGTGCCTGAATGCTGAGACCACTGACTATTATGAGGAATACGAGCAGCTGAGTGAAGATCACAAAAAATTGTATGTCAGTTGGAGTAAACAGGTACTCAAAGCGAAAGATCTCGCAAAAGAAGTAGAGAAGCTAACCAAGGAAAAGGAGGATCAGCTCAAAATTATTGTTCGGTTGGAATCATCTCTCACCAAGAAGGATGCTGAGCTTGAAAAGATTAGAAACGAACTGACTACTGTTCGAGGTACAATTTCAAATCTAAACAAAGGTAAGGCTAAGCTTGATGAAATTTTGCAGGTTAGCATCCCAGATTCCTCTAAACATGGAATAGGATACAAGCCAAGTCAACCCACGCAAGTGTCGAGTCAAGAACAAAATTCTTCCAAACGCCACAAGAGAAGGAGGAGACAATTCGTGTGTCATCATTGTGGAGAACCAGGCCACATTCGACCCTTTTGTTAGAAGATCATTGGTGAAAGAAGACACTTTCAGAAAACAAATATGCCTGTCAAGTCCAATGTTGGTAACCGCGCTACCAACATCAATACCAACATCAGATTCAAACAAGTGTGGGTCAAGAAAAACAGCGTCAAGTGCAATATGATCCATACCTCCTTGAAATCTCTAGTCCCTGGAGCATGGTACTTTGATAGTGGATGCTCAAAACATATGACAGGCTCAGAAGAATTGCTCTCCAACATTGTCAGATTCAAAGGTGGAAAAGTAAAGTATGGAGGAGGCGCAAATGGCCAAATTGTTGGCCAAGGGACTCTCCATGTTCCTGGTGTTGTAAAATTAGAAAATGTGCTGCTAGTAGAAGGACTTACTGCAAATTTGATCAGCATAAGTCAATTGTGCGACGGAGGGTTCAGCGTTAAATTCAACCGAGAAAAATGTGAAGTTTATGAGGAGAATGGATCGTGTATTCTCAKTGGTAAAAGAACTTCAGATAATTGCTACCAAATTCACAGTGATGCTTTTTGCAGGTTGTCCCAATTTAGTGATGCAGAACTATGGCATCAAAAACTTGGACATGTAAATTACAAGATGATGGATAGGTTGGCCAAGGAAGATGCTGTGACTGGACTGCCCAAACTCAATACCAAAATTATTCCGGTATGCGAGGCATGCCAAAAGGGAAAACAGGTAAGGGTGCCACATCCAGTCCAACAAAGTCTCACTACATCATCTTGCTTTGAACTGCTTCACATGGATCTCATGGGACCACTAGAGGTTGAGAGTCTTGGTGGTAAGAGGTATGTTTTCGTGATTGTTGATGATTTTTCTAGGTTTACTTGGGTAGAGTTTTTAAAAGAAAAATCAGAAACTTGTGAGGCTTTCAAAAAACTTGCAAAGAAGCTTTGTGTAAGATTTAAAGTAAAAATTGGTAGAATTAGAACCGATCATGGAAAGGAATTTGAAAACGCATCGTTTCTAAAGTACTGCACTTCTGAGGGTATTAGTCATGAATTTTCGTCTCCAATTACCCATCAACAAAATGGCATAGCTGAACGTAAGAATAGAACTCTAGCAGAGATGACTAGAACTATGCTCATTTCTAATGGAATAGCTAAAAGATTTTGGGCTGAAGCAATGAACACTTCTTGTAATATCACGAATAGGGCTTACTTTAGACCAGGTTCATGTGCAACTCCCTACGAATTGTTGATTGGGAAGAAACCAAACTTGAGCTATTTTCATGTGTTTGGATGTGTTTGCTATGTGCTTAATGACAGAAATCATCTTGCCAAACTTGACTCAAAGAGTGATAAGTGCATCTTTATGGGCTATTCCCAAAATAGCCATGCATATAGGTTGTTTAACCTTCGAACTCGAAGTATGTTTGAGTCAGTAAATGTCAAGTTTGATGATCTAACAAGTGGAGTCAAGCCTGTCGAGGATGATGATCTYATTTATGATCAAAACCCTCAGAACAGTATTACTCCTACTTCAGTTGATGGTACAGGTGTTGAAAACAAAGATGCAGCCGCTGAACTCAGAAACCTAAGTGATGTTGATAACCATATTGATAATGGGATACCAACATCAGTACCAACATTGAGCCAAATTGCAGAACCTGATTCTGATTCAGAAGAAGAATATCCAGTAGATCCCATTGATCTTCATCAAAGGGATATTCCATCCAGAATCCAGAAAAACTACCCCGTGGGCCAAATCATTGGTGATATGGACGAAAGGAGTACAAGACTTCGACAAATAAACTTCAAGGAAATGGTCAGGTATGTATGTTTGTCTACTAATTATTCTAAAATTCGTGAGTCTTTGTACCTTTCTAAAATAGAGCCCAAGCGCGTGGAGGATGCACTCAAGGATGAGTTCTGGATTCGAGCCATGCAAGAGGAGCTGGACCAATTCTCCAAGAATGATGTGTGGGATCTTGTTCCACGGCCAGAGAATGCTCAGGTGACAGGGACCAAGTGGATATTCAAGAACAAAACTGATGAAGCAGGCAACATTGTGAGAAATAAAGCTCGACTTGTCGCACAAGGGTATACGCAAATTGTAGGTATTGATTTTGATGAGACTTTTGCCCCTGTTGCACGAATTGAGTCGGTAAGACTTTTGCTTTCTGTTGCTTGTCATATGAAAATTTCGCTACATCAAATGGACATTAAGAGTGCGTTTTTAAATGGGATATTAAGTGAAGAAGTATATGTTGAYCAGRCTAAAGGATTTGTGGATCCTCAAAAACCTGATTTTGTTTTAAAATTGAAAAAGGCACTTTATGGTTTAAAACAAGCTCCGAGAGCTTGGTATGAAAGGTTAACTCAACATTTGCTTTACTTGAATTTTAGACGAGGAGAAGTTGATAAAACCTTGTTTCTTCTTAAATCCAAAAAGCATATCTTAATTGTCCAAATTTATGTAGACGATATTATTTTTGGATCCACTAACGAGCAGATGGTTGAGGAGTTTGTCACTCGAATGTCTGATATGTTTGAAATGAGCATGGAAGGTAACCTCTCGTACTTCCTTGGTTTACAAATTAAACAGCTTGATGACGGTATTTTCCTTTCCCAGACTAAATATGCAAAGAACCTAGTCAAAAAGTTTGGGTTAGAGGGTGAATCTGTTAAGAAAACACCGCTGGGCAAAACTGTAAAGCTGACCAGAGACGATGTTGGTAAGGGTGTTGATAACACCATGTACAGGAGTATGATAGGAAGTTTGTTGTATTTGACAGCAAGTAGACCTGATATTATGTATAGTGTGTGCTTATGTGCTAGGTATCAGTCTAATCCAAAAGAGTCACACTTGAAAGCGGTTAAAAGAATTATTAGGTACATTGCTGGTACAACTGAACTAGGTATGTGGTACACGAAAGATACTGGTACTGAACTTTTAGGATTCACTGATTCGGATTGGGCTGGGGATGTAGTAGATAGGAAGAGTACTACTGGAGGATGTTTTTTTCTGGGTAATAATCTAATTTCTTGGTACAGCAAAAAGCAAAATTGTATTTCTCTTTCTACAGCTGAAGCCGAGTACATTGCAGCTGGAAGTGCGTGCACACAATTACTGTGGATGAACCAAATGATTGAAGACTACGGTCTGCACAGTAGTATCTTGACGGTGTTGTGTGATAATTCCAGTGCCATTGACATCTCCAAAAATCCAGTCCAGCACTCTCGAATCAAACACATTGACATAAGGTACCACTTTATTCGAGACCTAGTTGAGAGGAAGATTGTTAGCCTTGAACATATTGGAACTGATAATCAGCTGGCTGACATCTTCACTAAGGCATTAGATTACGAGACCTTCTCTCGTTTGAGAAGAGATCTCGGTATGTGCATTATCTAACCAATGTTGGTTGTGATGTTGTGACACTACTTATCAACATCAGTCACAACATCTGTACTATTTTACATGCATTTTTATCTTTCTTTTCATACATTATACTTATGCATTGAGTTTGATTAAAAGTGAAATAAGGTCCTATGTTACAATAAAAATAATGACAAAAAGGACCAACCTCTTCGAAATTAGGTGATTGTGGAACTTGCTCGCAGAAACTGGTTTTCTCCCAGGTCCAAAAACAAGAGGCGTTTAACAGCAATTGCTGAAGATTAAAAGATTTAAATCCCTTCAAGGATGTAGAAAATCTGGACTCAAAATGCTCCAATATTTAAAATTCGCCTTCTTGAGAGATTTTGACGTAGTCATTAACTTGGGTTAAGGGGTAAGTTTCCATTGACTTCACCTAGGGCAATGTTGGTTTATAATGTTGTTAGTAATAAAAAGCAACATTGGATCAAAACACTGAATTCATAATGTGTTCTGTTTTAATCTTTTAGGTCATGATTTTTAGGCATCCCGTAGGACATTCATACTTTGTGAAGATGCCATTTTACTGTGCGTCATGTTTCTTGTGTTTTTGTCTTGCTTGAAATCTCTTAATTCTGTTTTGAATTGAGCTAACCAAGTGTTTCAGTGGAGTTATAATCGGATGGCTGGACAGGTAATAATGAGGTGAATTTGGTGAGTGAAAGGTAACATTACACAAGAGAGGTACAACTGTGCTGATGGTTCATTAAATTCAATTTTGTATTTTCGGCCTATTTTGTAGATTAAGTCATACATTTTTTAAAAAAAAGAGGAGGAATAATAAGTAAAGTAAGTAAGGCGGTTTATGTGGTCATAAAACATATTTTGAGGAAGAGTCGTGCTTTAAACAAAAAAAGGGAACTAAACTCGTGTTTTATTCCTAAAATCGGCCGGTAAGATTTTTAGGGAATTTTCCTTTTATTTTTTACTCTTTCTCTTCCCTCTTTCAACGGTCATTTTTTGGGGGGGCTTAAAAGGCTGGTTTCTTTTACCGTTTGATCACAATCCCCAAACCCCTCTTCAATTACAACTCTCAGACTTCTTTCTCCTCTCCAATTCTATCGAATTTCTGCTCTTGGTTTTTTGTTACTGTGGAAATTTTGCAGGATGTCTAGCTCTCCACCGCCGACAGTCCCTGAATTGCCAGAGGAGGTTCGCCGCTCCGGCGACCAGATACCGTTGCCATATCCAAGAATAGGCGGCCTGGATATCCGTGAAGAGATTGGTGGTGGTAGCTCTTCAAGCCCACCGCTATCAACATCGCCGCCTGCTTTTTTGCATGCACCAGATTCTCTCGCCGCCGTACCTGTTCCTTCGCCGGTTGATGCTACGCCGGTTATTCAGGTGTTCCCTGGGCAGCCCGGGAACGAGATTGATGTCGATAACCCCCCCGACTTAGCTTTTGTGGCTGAGACCTTTGGCCGCGTAGGGAATCCTACCCTAAAGCGGTCCAGGCGTCTGCGCAACATACCGCCCGGCGTCGTGCCGCCCGCGGTCCCAAAGAGCAAGGCAGGTCCGCGTCGCCACGTGCCGATTGAACACATGAATCTCCAGGAAGATGTTGTCGTGGAGTCTGATCCCGATGATCATGATTTTGAGCCGTCTGCTCCGATTGCCGGAGTTGAGCCGCCGTCTGCTTCTGCTCCCAGTTTGCCGGAGAAGAAGAGGTTTACTCGCCGGAAGCAGCTCGTACGAAAAGCCGACAGGAGACCCGGCCAGAAAAAGGACAGTGTTTCTCCGAGCCAGGCGAATGTCAAGATCTCTCCCAAGTCTTCTGCTACTGAGTACTCTTCGCCTCCATATACTGTGCTGGATTTTATCACCGGCGAGGTTACTAGTTCTGCCAAGTCGCCTGCTGATGTTCCCCCGCCGTCTCCGACTCCTGCTGCTTCGCCTGAGTTTGATACAGGCCTTTTTGAACATTCCCCTGACTCTTCAATGGATGTGCCCTTGCAAGAGATTTTTGCTGCTTTCAAAAAGGACAAGAAGAAAAAGAAGACAGCTGCCAAGGATGATGTTGGTAGTCATGTTGGTAGTCCTTTACCAACATTGAGTCACTCAAAGTCTGTCTCGACCTCCCGCACTGCATCTGTTCCTGTTCCATCGCATTCTCCCTCGCAGTCCTCCTCGGCTGRTTGTGCTCACTCACAGTCCTCATCTGGCACTGCTYCTCCTACACCAGAAATTGAGGACATGGAGCCCTTCTCCGAGAAGTTTTTAACCGCTGAAGCTGCTGAGCTGTTTGATGTTTATCAAACTCGACATATGATCGCTGAGAGAAAGGTGCCGTTTGACTTGTTTGAGCGCCACAACCTGATAGCCTATCTCCGTTTCCATGGTATGTATTCCACAGTCTCTACCGCCATTCCTTTTGTTAGGGATATCGCTCTTGAGTTTTATGCCAATATGCTGCCATCAATTGTCGATTTAAGTTCTGCGAACTATGGGAAGGTTTTTCTGCGAGGCAAAGTGTTTGCCTTTACCCCTGACCTTATTGATGATTTGTTTGGCACCACTACACACCGGGGTAATTTTTCTGTGGATGATATGGATGAGGTTGTGTCTTTTCTGTCGGGTGGGATGGTTCATTCATGGTTTGAGCAATTACCAAACACTAGGCTCTCGTCCTTGTATTCCATTATGCATAAGGTGGCTCTTTGCAACTGGGTCCCTTCCCGGAACACTACAGTTATTACTCGGCCTCAGGCCCAATTTTTGTTCAAGCTTGGGAAGGGAGTTACGTTTAGTTTCGGCCACCATGTTTTTGATATCGTGACTAAGTTTGCCACATCAAGGTCGGCTGCCTCATTGTGTTTTCCTTCTCTTATTTTCAGGCTGTTGAAGAGCCAAGGTCTGACGCTTCACCCAGATAATGTGCTCACTGGTGATGCAGATTGGTTCGCTTTTCGAGGCCAACACACTACTGGTGCAAGGGTGCTCGATTTGCCTTGGCAAGCTCCTACTCCTGCCGATGTTGCTAGTGATGTTGAGACGGACGATCCCAACATGGTTCGCATTTCTGCGCAGCTCCTGCGTGCGCATGTTGCTTCCATAGATTTGCAGATTTCTAAGCTGCAGGCACTTCGTTGCTCGTTGTTGGAGGCCCTTTCCCTTTCTGGTCAAAAAGGGGGAGAGAGTGACGCGAACGTAGGGGGAGGAAGTGTTGCTGGAGCAGATGAGGATGAGGATGTTGCCGGAACTGAGAATGCTGATGTTGTTGCCGCCGAAGCCTTGGCGAGCCTTGCTCAAGAGAGGAGGCGTAAGCGTATACGGGCGCGCAACAAGACTCTGACGAAACTGAGGGAGAAGAAGAGTGGTGAAGGAGTTCCTTTACTCTATTTGTTTTGAGAAAACTGTTTTGTTTGAACAATGTTGGTTTGTAATGTTGGTTTGCATGTTAACAACATTGGGTGTTTTATTAGGGGGAGTTTTCTATCTTAGGGGGAGTTAGTATTTTCATTTGTGTTTGAATCTTAGTGTTTTGTCCAGAAAGGCAAAAGGGGGAGATTGTTGAGGAATTTATTCTTGGCAATAATTCATATTTTGTTATTTGCCTTTCTTGGGCACAAAATAAATTAGGGAACTAGATTTAGGACAATTTTATGTTTCCTAGTTTATGCACAAGACTTTAATTATTCCTAAATTGTGTTTAGGATTTGTTTTTAGGATTTTACCAAGTTTAGGATTCTTAGTTGTCTATTTAAGACATAAGAATTCCTACACTTGGTTGAGGTTTTTTAGAAGTCTTCACGCACGGGATTTCTCGACGACGCAAGACGCAAGAAGACGTACAGGAAAGAAAGAAGAACACGACGAAAAAAATTATTTGGAGCCAACGTTCGTGAGAAACAAGATTTTTGAAGTTGCGTGACCAACGGAGAAGATCTTGCCATTCCGGCAACAAGTATTTAGTATCAAGTTTCTTGATATTTAGTTTTCATATATTACTTTATATTGTGTATTGAACGTGAAGTGAAAGTAATATAGTTTTTGGGTTTGGGAAAGTAATATAGTTTTCGGGTTTGTACACCCAAGTTCACAAGTATTTACTTGTGAACTGAATTTGTTTAATCGTGTTCTCTATTTTAAATATCCGCTGCATAACTTTGTGTTATTTTAGTCGATGTTGTTAACCAGTGTTGTTAACATTGATTAATAATATCGTAAATCTGATCCTTATTTTGAAAACCATAAACCTTCTGATTTAACAAATAATTACAAAATAATATTGAGTTTATTACATAGATTGTTTGTTATTTGAACATTTATTCTCTTTACGTCAATATGTTTTATTATATTGAATTACGATTTTACTTGAGTATTGTCGTTATTTATAATTTCTGTCGGTGTCACGTTATGTACATATGTACATATGACTTCTTTTATTGTAACTCAATATCCCCATATATATACCTTATCTTTTGCTCTCACACTATGAGTTTCTACATTGTTCTTGATTCTTGCCAAGGTGTACCAATTTGGTGGATGGGTTGGGGGTGGGGGGAGAAAATGGCGGTGGCGACATTTTGTTTTGGGGGCACTTTCCACTTATTAGCTTATTTGTTACAATTATTTTCGTACACATCACAATCACTTTTGGCCCTTGTTTGGAGTTTGTTAGGATTGGTTACTTTTTAAGCAATCTCTTTGGATTTGTTGGAGGATAAAGAGTTTTGTATATTGGCATTACTCATTTGAGTTACAAAATGAAAAGGTTCTTTATGCATATTGGCTTCAAATCTATAATTCCTATTGGTTTTAAGAGTAAAATCATGCTTCAGTTGAGCCTCAAGTTTTAAGATTTTTTTATGTTAGGGGAATCAAAGCTTCCTTTTTTTAGGTGTTTGTGCAAACAGGACAGAAACACCTTCTACGCGTTAAGGAAAAAGAAAATAAGAATTGCTAATGAAGTGATGCATGCATCATCATTATTTGGATTTAATTAAATAAAAAATATATATTTAAATAGAATTAAAGAAATGTCATATGTTGGGAAAAAGTTACGTTTTTGTGGCGGGACGTCATCCCAGACGCATCCCGCACACTTTTTAGAAGGTACTAATTTGAACCGTTCTAGAAAAACAAGTCGGGACGTCATTCCCAAAGGCGTCCCTAACCTAAAGTGACAACAATTTGTTTTTGGGCTGAAATGAAAAAACAAAATAAAACGTGGGGTCGGGACGCGTTTCCGAATAGCGTCCCGGGGAGTTTTGAAAAAAAAATTAAATAGGGGTCGGGACGCATTTGGGAATGGCGTCTCGGGGTATTTTTGCAAAAAATAAAAATAAAAAAAATCGGCCCTTAAAACCCTAACACACGCATCTCCTACTATCAGCAGCAGCAAACGGGCGAGACGCGAGGAGCACCGGCCATTCTCCAGCATATTTTATTCAGGTAAGTTTAATTTGTTTAATTTACTTTAATGAATTGTTATTAGTTGTTAGGTGAATTAATATTTATTTGTTATGAGATAGATAGGTTTTTTTTTTAATTGAGTTTATATAATTGTGAATTTAAATGTCAATATTTATAGAATATGTTTGGAAATATTTTTTTAGTCAATTTAAATGTGAACTTATATGTTTGTGAATTTATATGTTTTTGTTAATTGTAGTTGTTAATTGCTTGTGAAATTTAAATTTATTGATTAGTGGTAAAATTATTGAGTTTATGTTTTTGTGAATTTAAATGTCAATATTTATATAATATGTTTTGGGAATTTTTTTTTAATCAATTTAAATGTGAATTTATATGTTTGTGGATTTATATATTTTTGTTAATTTAAATATTTTTATTAATTTTAGTTTTTAATTGCTTGTGAAATTTAAATTTATTGATTAGTGATAAAATTATTGAGTTTATATGTTTGTGAATTTAAATGTCAATATTTATATAATATGTTTGGGAATTTTTTTTAGTGAATTTATATGTTTTTGTTAATTTTAGTTGTTAATTGCTTGTGAAATTTAAATTTATTGATTAGTGATAAAATTATGTGAATAATTAAATTTGTTAAGCGCACATATGGCGAATATGTCTTCTGGCAATGAATATGACATGTATGCATCAATTCTATGAGACGAGAGTGGATATGCAAATGTAAATTCCACCGAGCATCATCCCCCACCGTCGATCCCGGACTACCCCGCTGATTGTTTCGGACCAGATGAAGGAAGCGATTCTGAAAATGGTTTAGATGAACTACATGATGATGGTCATGAAACTAACGAGGAATTCTTTCTGTTGGGGGGTAGCATACCAGATGAAGATCTTTTTGAACCTACCTTAGATGAACTTGCCCCTACAACCCATAAACGAGCGGATAGAGGATCGACACTGTACAAGAACATACCATTTTTTATCACGTATACGAAGACTTTCCTATTGATTCTATTGGTGTCCCTCAACCGGACTGCTACTACAATAAACACGAAGGAGTGTTGCGAATAGGCATGATATTCAGAGATAAAAGACATTTGATGTGGGCTATCAAAGATTACTCTGTGCGCATCGCCTAGTGTTCGTATAGAGTGGTATTGAGCAATCTTACGATTTGGGAAGTTATTTGCATGTTGAGTTCACTTGGTGAGAATCATGTAGATATTAACGAATCATCCGAATGTGGATGGTGGCTCCGCGCTAGTTTTCGGATACGGAAGGGTGCTTGGGTAATCACAAGATTGAGTTCTGAGCACAGATGTCTCGCATCTTTTACATGTAATGATCACCCCAATTTGTGTAAAAATATGATTGCTATGCTCATTACCAGCCACGTCGAGGAGGATCTGTTATATAGCACCTTACATGTCCAGCAGGCTGTCAAATAATAATATGGTTATCTTGTGCCCTATCACAAGGCGTGTCAAGGTTTGCAGTGGGCTCTTGAAAATGTGTACAGGACGTGGGAGCAGTCGGTCCAATATTTACCAAAATATATGGAGGTCTTGCAGATGTACAACCCGGGGACCGTGGTCGAGTGGCTACACAAATCTTCTGTCATACCCGATGTGCACATGTTAAGATTTGTATTTTGGGCATTTTGACCATGTATCGAGGCTTTTAGACATTGTCGCAAGGTGATCAGTGTTGATGGAATATTTTTGGTTGGAAAATACAAGCACACGTTTTTGATGGCAGTTACAGTTGACGCCAATCAACAAGTCGTGCCACTAGCTTACGTATTTGTTAATTCAGAGAGTTACAGCTCGTGGCATTTGTTCCTTCACATGGTTGCGAAATATATTTTTCGCGATATATAATGGATTTATCTTATATCTGACCGGAATGTCGGACTACTCAGTGCACTAGAACAAGTTCTGGCATTCTCTTATAACATACTTTGTTTGCGACATGTGTCTTCTAACTTCAATACGCATGTCAAATCTTTGAAATTGAAGGATATGTGTTTCAAAGCTGGAGTAGAACCCAGGGTTGCAGTCTTTCACAAAATATTGGAGCAGATTAAGGCGCTTGATCTGAATGCATTTGCATACTTGGATGGCATTGATAAGAGTAAGTGGACAATGTCCCACAACGGCGGCAAACGGTGTGGCATCCTCACGATCAACATGTCCGAGTCCATCAATGGAGTGATTAAGTGTGCTAGACGGCTCCCAATAACTACCATCGTCTGAATCACATTTCTTCGAAGTGTTCAAACTTTCTATGATCGTTTGAAAGATACGACAAGAGTCCATAACATGCAACAATTTTGGCCTGATAAGATATATAACCTATTCAGAGAAAGACAGGAATTAGGGTCATCTTACCATGTTACGAGCTTTAATTGGGCGGCACAAACGGCTGAAGTCTATGTGAAGGTCAGCGGAGGAGCTTGTAGTCGAGTCTTTCGAGTTTCCTTGTCGAGAGAATGCTCATGTGGTAGATGTGTGAGCAGTGGTATTTCGTGCTCTCATGAAATAAAGGTGTGTACCGAATTTAGAGCGGATCCTCGTGTTTACGTCCTAGATTACTACAGCACTGCTGCGTACCTACGTACATACTCTGCTGCGGCATTTGAACCGTTGCCCGATGCGGAGGACTGGAATGGAGCAAGTTTTGAATTGGTTCATGATCCACACACAAGGAGGTAGTGAACCGTTGGACGACTCAGGGGTAGTAGAATCCCCAACGAAATGGACCAACCCCAAGTACACGCAAGGCAACAATACCGTGCATAAGAAGAGGCTAGTTCCTCACAAGGCGGTGGACGTTCTGGTTCCAGACATTGATGTCAGATACGGGGATGATCTTTCCATGAGTTCGATGTTGTAATTCGCTAGCACTTTCAGAAGTTGTAATTCGCATTGCTTTGAACATTAATAATTGTTGTTGTATGAATTCCCTAAGTAATATTCGGGTTTGTTGTTGTATTTCTTTTATATTGTATGCACTTGCCTTGTTAAAAAATATATATTTATCTCATTTATATGGAACAACAACAACAACAACAACAACAACAACAACAACAACAACAACAATAATAATAATAATAATAATAATAATAATAAATTTATTAAGTAATACTTCACTCTTATATGAATTTATTAAGTCCTGCAACTTTTCATCTAATATTTAATTCTCATAATATTTCATTCTTGATTTTTGGTTTTTTGTGAATTTGTAATCCTTTCATTATTTAAAATTTAAACCGGTTCTATGTATCTATCTTGCAGATGGCATCATCGCTCTTGCGCCGACAGAGTTTACATAGATCGAGCAGCGCTATAGCCTATAGGTGGTCGTATAGATGGGGTTCTGACGGTGAATTGTGCAGCTGGTTATATTTTCTGGGACAAGGGTAATTGTCTACATCCTCGAGTTATGTCGGTGCTACATCGCTGGGGGTTTTACGGGGTCGCATGTTGCGGGGCGATTACGAAGCTGGACGCCAATTTGATCACCGCACTAGTTGAAAGATGGCGCCGCGAGAGGCATACGTTTCATCTGCCTGTGGGAGAGGTGACGATCACTCTCCAGGATGTGGCTGTTATTTGGGATCTTCCGATTGAAGGTGCCCCGATGATCGATGATGACGCGGAGTGGAGTAGGGAGGAATGGGTGGAGTATGTCAGGTACTACATAGGCCTGCAGGTGGATTATGAGGTGGAGATGAAAGGTGCGAGTCGTTTGAAAATCAAGACGTTGAGTGAGCACCTCAGTAGACGACGGCCAGATGATGCCGCAGGACGAGGTCGTGCAGTACGCTTGTGGGATTGCACTTTTATTTCAAATAAGATATGAAGTAACTGATATGTATTTGCTGATGAATTATCAAATTATATGTTCCCTAACAGATTTATAGCAAGTAGAGCAATTATTCAAATTATTTTGAGATTGTTTTGTGTGGTATAATTGATGACAAGACAACATAATAGCACAGCAGTTATAGCTGGCAAAGCTGCATCTCATTGATGTGGGTGTGGGCAGCCATTTATTTGTGTTCTGTGACACAATGTATCGGATGACAAGATAACACAATGGCACAACAGTTATAGCTGGCAAAGCTGCATCTCATTGATGTGGGTGTGGGCAGCCATTTATTTGTGTTCTGTGACACAATGTACAGGGTGACAAGACAACACAATGGTACAACAATTATAGCTGGCAGAGCTGCATCTCATTGATGTGGGTGTGGGCAGCCATTTATTTGTGTTCTGTGACACAATGTACAGGGTGACAAGACAACACAATGGCACAGCAATTATAGTTGGCAAAGCTGCATCTCATTGATGTGGGTGTGGGCAACCATTTATTTGTGTTCTGTGACACAATGTACCGGATGACAAGACAACACAATGGCACAGCAATTATAGCTGGCAAAGCTGCATCTCATTGATGTGGGTGTGGGCAGGCATTTATTTGTGTTCTATGACACAACAAGACAACACAATGGCACAACAATTATAGCTGGCAAAGCTGCATCTCATTGATGTGGGTGTGGGCAGCCATTTATTTTCTATTCTGTGACACAATGTACAGGGTGACAAGACAACACAATAGCACAGCAATTATAGCTGGCAAAGCTGTATCTCATTGATGTGGGTGTGGGAAGCCATTTATTTTTGTTCTGTGACATAATGTACCGGATGACAAGACAACACAATGGCACATCAATTATAGCCGGCAAAGCTGCATCTATATATATGTACACACGGACAAACTTACCAAGAAATATAAACTATACTAGCTAATAATGGCTAATTTTGACGAAAACCATCCAGATGTTCTAAGAATAAACAATGATTACTACAATCCTGCACTCACCCCATTGACCATGGAGATGGAACAAGTCATTTTGGAAATTTTCAGCGCTCAGAATAAAAAGTCTACTCCAAAGTCGTTTCATATTTTCACCTAATATTCCAGAAGTTTACGACAGGATCGAGGAAATGGAGGTGAGGTACAGTTTGTGGAAGGCAACACTTTCTGAGGATGGTATTTTTCTGGATGACGTGGGTTGATCTGTATTGATACCACTATTAATAATAATATCTCTCCAGCCTATGTAAAGTCCACACATCTATCTACAACTAAATATGTGGTTTGTGTTGGTTTCATTTCAATTACTAACTTTTTTTTTGTTAATAAAGGAATACGGTGATGATGCATCACGGAGATATTATTTGTACGACGTCCCACCATGATGGAAGAAGATGGAAGCAGCTTTCAATTGATGCGTTCTCAGTGTATTAGGACTCAAATGTGTAATAAAATGGGATTGGAAATGACCTTAGTTCGAGTATGCAACTATGCATTATGTTTAATTTGTAATGTTTGAATTTGTCACATCTTCTAGTTTCTTATTTAATCAAATGTGTAATCTTTTGTTTTTTCTTATTCAATAAAATTATTTATTTAATGTTTATCCAAAAAGAAAGTGACTAGAAAACTGTCGTCTTTGGATTCTCGAGCTCTTTTATAATAATTCCAAAAAGAAAGTGACCAATTTTTTGTTCTAAAATGCACCAGGAAATGGATTGCAAAAGATATATCTTGAAATTTAATGAGAATGTTTTCACGTACTTTGAAACCTTGTATATTAAAAGTCATACCCCCACCCCCACCCCACCCCACACACACACATAATGTGTGTGTATATATATATATATATAGGATTTGAGCCCACACACACACACTAGTGGGTGTGTGTGTGTGTATATATTATATATATATATAATATATATATATATAGGAATTAGGTTCAAATGAGGAACCTTGTCCCTATATGTGAAACCTAGGGTCAATTATGGGCCTTAGATCTAATTAAATGGATGGATCAGATTTTTTGTGTATTTCCTTATTTAATTAAAAGCATTAGAATTGTATAATAAAAGCACTACTGGTGTATATAACTGAAAAATATTAATAAAGCACTGTGATTGTATAATAAAAGCACTACTGGTATATAATAAAAAGTACTAGATCGCAGGGTTCGCATATAATGACATGGTTCTATTTGAACCCACACCTATATATATATAGGTAATATAATATATATATATATATATATATATATATATAATATATATATATAATGCGAACAAAATATTGGTGATTCAATAATAGAAGGTACTGATTAGCGACCTACATGATTAGAGCTATTGAATCGGTTAAAACCGGTCGGTTAATTAACGACGGTTAATTAATCGGTTTTCCTCTAACCGTAACCTAACCGGCGGAGAACTGGTTAAGGTTACGGTTACATGCGGTCAACCGACGCGGCGGTTAACCGAAAAACTGGCGGTTCACCGTCGATTTTTATATATTTTTTTAATTTAATTTTAAATTAAGTTTAAAAACTTAAATGAAATTGAATAATTGAAACTTAAATGAATTTAGAATGAGATAAATGAATGAGAACTTAAATAAAATTTGAATAATTGAATATTTTAAAGTAAAAAAATTATTTATTTTGAAAAAAATAAATTAAAATAAACTTGATTTTAATTCAAATATTTACAATTAACCAAATTAACAAGATGATGGAATTTATTTCAAAATAACACAATAAAATTACATTACAAATTTAATTATAAAAACATTTATGTTTTGTCATTGCATGAATAAGATTTATTTGAAGTAAAAAGTTTAAAAAAAAAAACTCTTTTTTTAAAAAAAGGACTTGGTTTTAATTCTAATATTAATAATTAAAATTTTAACTTTTAATATTAGAATTAAATTACCTATGTATCCTCGGAAAGGAATCAAAGTTCACGTAGTTAGATTTTTTTATTTAATTTAAAAAAATTAAAAAAAAGGACTTGATTTTAATTCTGATATTAGAAGTTAAAATTAAATCTTAACTTTTAATATTACAATTAACTTGCCTATGTATCCTCGTAGAGGAAACAAAGTCCATGTATTTCTTATACTTACCTCACTTACCTACTTAGCTATTCGTCGTTGTCGTTGCTTCCTGAAGTGGTATCGTAACAGTCGCTCTCTTCACATTCATCCAATTGCATTTATTGTTCTCATTTTTTAGCTTTCACCCAATCGTTCATCAATATTAATTTTCAAGATTTTTGGGTAATAAGTTAGACCGACGATTATCTAACATAAAGCCTCCTGTGCTGAAGGCTTGTTCAACAGAAATTGTTGAAACGGGAACGGCGAGAACCTTCTTGGCAATCCTAGAGAGTGTAGGAAAAATACTGGTCATTCTCGACCAAAACTGAACAAGATCATTAGTAGTACCATCGGGCTTATTTTGGAACCGAAATCGGTTCAAAAGCCCCTAAATAACTGTCTAATTTCATTGATCGACTAGCACTAGCCCTTTGTTGTTTTCTCTTAATATCCTCAATCAACCTAATATATGGGGCTAAAACTTGTTGAGGGTCGTTGGGTCTTATTAGAAGTGGTGGGGGAAGGGGAAGGGGAAGTGGACACATTAACATCACTAGAAGAAGATTGATTATAATCATTACAAATATGTGCTAAAGATTGTTTTGCTTGGTGAGAAACACTATAAGCCTCAGGAATTTCCATATTTGAAGTTTTAAAAAAGGTCCTAATGTATCGTAATAAACTCTAAGCAAATTTTCTAAACCCTCTACCCGATAATTCGGGTCTAAAAGTTTTGCAATCAAAAAATGTCGAGAATGTATAGAAAATATTTAAACCATTTACTCAACATATTAGCAATACATTAACCTAATTCAGGCGAATCGAGTAAAGAAGTACTAACGAATACAATTTGAATACATTGATCAACAAGTAGTGTGTAGGTTGGATAATAAACACCGGATAAAGTCACAGTGACGTCGTTAATAATTTTTAAAAGGGACATCATATTATAAAAATCATCCCACATATGCGAAAACAAAATGAAATTGACATCTTAATTACCAAAAAATTCACACAATGCATCTCTATATTCAAAAGATTCATTAAGCAATTTATAAGTATAGTTCCAACGATTTGGCACATCGATTAAAAGTTTTTTTGAATGAAATCAATGGTTTTGCAAAGTTTTCACCATTTTTTAACCGAATCATGTTTACGTAGATGATATATCGCACTCCTAATCGGAGAAATTTTAGATTTAAAAGTATTTAAACCATCTTGAATACATAAATTCAAAATATGACAAATGCATCTAACATGAGAAAATTTGCCGCCAATAGTGGGTTGACAAAAAGTTTATAACAAATATAAACTAGTCATATTAGCGGTGGCATTATCAAATGAAATTGAAAAAAAAAATTGTTACCAAAATGATACCCGGACAAAACATTGGCTATTTTGCGCGAAATATTCACCGCGGTATGCGGACTATCAAACTCCCTATATGCAATTAAATGTTTTTGCAAAGTCCAAGAATGATCAATGCAATGGTAAGTATTTCCCATATAATTATGATTATGATAGCAATCCGTCCAAATATCCGAACATATAGAGACACTTTGAGGCAAACTATCAAGTATTGAAATCGAATTCAACTTATACTCACCAGCCATTTTTTCAATATCACGAGTCAATTAATTTCGTGAGATCCTAGTGGTAGATGGATTAAATTCACCCCTGGTATAATCTTCATAATGATTACTATGCATATGATTTAAAGGAAGACCCATAACGGAAACAAGTTTTGCAAGAAACATTCTATGACCACTTTCGGTATATTGAGACAAACTACTAGAACTCGTACCTTGGTCGCCGGTCCCGACGCCGGCGGTGGATGAACATGAGAAGTTTAGTTGTGTTTGAGAGCTTTCCATGTCGTATTTATCAGGATGCTTCTTCTCTAGGTGATGTTTGATCGACCTGTAGCCTCTATTATATTTAAGAACCGAAGGTATAATGAGTCGTGAAATATTGCATAGCACCTGAGGTTCGTCGTTGATCTTCATTTTGAAAAATGATATCGGAAGATGGGAGATTTAAATTACCTCGGTTTCGGTTGAGGCAGTAGCATATCACCCACTCCCTCTTCATCTTCATTCAAATGGATGGCGGCTGGCGGTTCAGATTCGTCGAAGGTGGGTAAATCCTCATCGAAATTGGTTTGATTATGCTCGCCGAAGTTTTGATTATATAGGTTTTCAACTTCTTCCGCCATCATCTCATATGAAACATAATCTCTGGAAATGACCGAAGATTCTCGCCGAGATCCTCGACCTCGACGAGAAGAGGTTGGAGTATTGGTATTTGACATTATGAGAAGATCTTGACATAGTCATATTATAAAAGAGAATTAAGTAAAACGAGGTTAAGAAGAATAAGAATATTATTGATATAACTTTTTGCACAAATTAGCAACTTGACTTGAAACTTGAAAACATAAGAGAAGAAGAAGAATAGTAGAGATGAATTGGTGTGAGAACTGGTGTTGGAGAGTGTGGTATTTATAAATATCAAATGTAATTAAAAAAACAAAAACAATTTAAAAAAACTAGCCTTTAACCGCCAACGACTAGTTTTTCGTTTGAATTTCAGCCATTGCGGCTAGTTGATCTCAGTCGTAGACTTCTAACGGCTTTTAACTTGGGTGGTTTAACTACCGGATTTTTTTTAAAGCCAGTTAACAGGCAGTTACGGTTAGCCGGTAACTCTAACTGTAACCTATTTGCCGACGATCGGTTGATGGTTACGATTTTAAATGGAACCGCCGGTCAATGGTTAATCGTAATCGGTCAACTGGTTATTAACCGGCGGTTAACCGATTAACCTAAACCGGTTCAACACCTCTATGCATGATCTTTAGAAAGCTCCTGGCGACCTGACCAAACCTCCAGAAGGCTCCTGGCGACCTGATTAACCTGCAAAACAGAATCCAAGTTGGGCCGCCCTGGCGGAGGCCCTTCGATGCTTAAGTCAGATAGTGTTCGAGAGAGATGTGTAAGAGATCAATAACGCGCAAGAGCTTAAATTATAAGATAAAATCTATGTAGAGTAAAAAGTGAGGCATGTGTCCTCTTTGTATAAACAAAAGATAAGAAATAAGAGACGTATTCCAAATATAGGGTCCTCGTCACCTGTATAAGAGCTCGCTTCTCCTAAACGAGATCTCCTAGAGGAGAGCTCGCCATAAAATCCATAAGCTCTGTGATCCATGATAATTAGAGACTAGAGAATAATATGAGCTCCATGATAGAGAGGAGGGAGAGGTTGAAATTAAGTTATCAAGCTTGTAAATAAGGTCATGGACTCCTTATTTATAAGATTATTTAGGCGTGTCCACCAGCTAATAGGATTCCTTCACAAGGTGGGATTAAATCTCCTAATTATACTCAATATACATAATAAGGAAATACTCCCATACTAGGATTTTTAGTTTCCATAATTCCATAATATCCATAAAACCTTATTACCATATATGGCGGGACCTAGAATCTTCTACCCATTTTGTTGCTTTCTTACCTTATATAGTTGACTCGATTTTTGATGTCGAATCAGCTAGTCCCCCATATTCTGACTGATTGAGGTAAGAAATCAGGTAGAATATAAAAAAGATTTCAATTATCCGACCTAAAACAGGTCAGTCAAAAAAGTTATTTCAAACCATAAACCATAATAGCCCATCAAGGCCCAAGATCACGTTAATCATAAAAATCTCATCTCTCAATACCGAGCTACTACTCAGTACCGAGCTGCCATGATACTATTTTACTTGATGAGAGCTCTCCACCTTCATATAAGAGACCGCACTCCTACACGAGAGCTCACCACTCCCAAAAAAGCTTGCCCACTTTAAACAGATTACTCCTTCAAAAAGGGGAGGTCTCCTCATAAATCCATATAAAACATACATGTTTAAAGACCTGAATATTTGTTAGCTTATAGCCATAAAAACCATTGCCGACCTAAATAAGTGTTGGCCCATAAAAACCATAAGAATACGCATACATTTGAATTATGTAGTTATGGAGAAATCATCGACCTAAAATAAGTCTTTCAAAACCTCAATCATAAAAAAATCTATTTAAGCATTGCCTAACGTTACACCCTTTTCATGACAACTCGGCAGGTCGGCAGGTTCTATGGGGAAAACGGTGTCGACATGGTGCGACATCGTACGAGACAAGGGAGAGTGACACAAATTTAGAGATTTCTAGGCATTTGTGTTGAGAGACTACCTTGTATGTGCCTTTGTCTTGTTTTGCAAGAAGTTAGACATTGAAAAGCTAAGGAGGCACTAGTGCCTGTACAGACAAACAGTGTTGATTGATGGGTTTTTGCATATTTTCTAAGGCCTATTATATAGGAGGAAGGATCTGTGAAGTTCCAGCCCTATGATGACTCGGGGGTGTCAGTCATGGCTCATGAGGGATGCTTACAGTTGACAACGCTAGTCATGGAAATGGGTTACGGGTCGATCTAGGTGTCTAACCCGACCTAGGGTTGGGTTGACCCAGTTCGTAAGCAGGCATGGTATTACGCGTGGATCGAAGGCGGGTAATTAAGGGCTATGTTGGAGACAGTTGATGGCTTGGGCTTACAATTACAAGCTAGACTTGATGAGGTTCGCAAGGAGCTAGGCACTTGTGCACATTCCAGCTGTTTGCCTAAGTAGTGATGGGCGGTTATGCGAATTCTTTCAGTATATGTTGGTTAGAAAGGCGGATTTACAAAGGAAGGTAGTTTTAAAGCTCAAGATGCACGAGATTCATGTTGAGCCAGCTGACTTAAGTTTTTTGGTGCCATTCCACATGGCAAGCATGCAGGTCCCGAGCGGTTATGGGTAACATTGGAGTGGAGCAATTTTCTCCAGTTTGTGATGGGAGAACGGTTACATCCATGTTTGTACGAATAGGCGAGCAGCCTTCACAAGAAGAATAAGGAGAGTGCAAGAATCAGATGCTTATGAGGGTTTTGAGAGGAGTGCTCCCATTCAATTGGAAGTTACCATTAGGTTACTGCTAACACACGAACGATGCATGGCTGATCGCACATCGGTGGAGGAGAAGCATGAGGGTGTGGCCATGATCCGAAGATGACGGATTCAGGCCACCTGGGCGGCAGTGTGCAACTGTCACGGAGATGTGCTTAGTGGATGGGGTTGTCATTCGATAGCTTTTGTGTGATTCGAGGTCCCGGCGTTGTGTCACATGGGGCTCGGCATTGTGTGATTCGAGTTCCCGGCTAAGGCATTTCCTTGTATATTAACTCGAGATAGAATATATGAGGTTTGGTAATGCATTCCCGTAATATTGTGTGTGCGTGTGTTAAGTCTTTCGCTTGTGTAATTGTGCATACGACGAGATAACTTGGATCTTACTTGAACACGTGTGATCGGCGAGGCAGGCAAACACGAGTGTTGGCGAGGGAGAAATAGGTTAGTAATCGTAGCAAACTAGAACTATATAAAACCAAATATGACCAAGAAAACCATTCAATCCCCCAAGTCTAAATAATTTGAACAAAGTAAAATAGTTAGACCATACACAAGCCAGGTCCAATCATATAACAATAACATAGGGCCGAGAAAATCACTCAGTCCCCCATGTTGAGTTGATAACATTTCTAGTGCAGAAGTTTGATTCCTATAGAATGATGAGTTAAAAATAGAGGAGGAGGATTTAGTTTCAGTGTTTGACTTGTCGATGAGGGAAAAATTAGTCACAAAAGTTTTAGCTAGAAAAGGTATTCTTAAATTTTTTACATTAATTATAATAAATCTCCTGCATTATGCTATTATATTTGTTTATACTAAATAATTTCGTTTTTCAATGCATATTCTAAAAGACGACGACAACTACAAAGATTTCGTGAAAGAATGGCAACGACATTGGGGAGTAACAAATATTGTGCCTTATACATCTAAAATTTTTGAGGCTCTGCATGCAAAGGTTGACTATGGTGATGACTTCAAATGCGAATTTGTCGTGTTTGTTGTCACCACAATATTCAAGTCGCACCAACATCGAGAAGCAAACTATAAGATCCTGAAAATGTCTTCAAGACGTGAACGATATTAAGAATCTCAACTGTGCAACTTCATGACCCACTACCTGATTTTGCCAATTGAAGAGTGGAAGACAAGCATAACCTTGAATAAGTTTCTTGTAGGACTTGTAATTTTCTTGCTGGTAAGCATATGTGAAATACTACTATATAATGAGATATAAAATACTCAAAAATTATATTCTCTAACATTAATGTCTTTTATGATGTTATGATACCTTGACCGGATGGATTTCAAGGTGCGGAGAGCAAATTCACGAATATTCCCAATTTGCTCAAATTGGGAATCAAATGAGCTGGATAAGAGAGTGGACAGGGAGAAGAAATCAAGAGGGGTTTGGAAGGATAAATGTTGTTGAGAGGTTGGCGAAGCAAGAAGACGATGACAAAATGGTATGTGTTTAATTCTAAGGTGAGAAACTAGACAATAAATCCTAAAGATTAAACACTAAAATATTTAACTTGCATATTCATGTTTATTTAGAAGGATTCTGACCCTGTTTACATTGAAGAAGAGTCAACAAAAAAATTGGTGATGGTTTTGGGGAAGATGACTGAAGCAGTTAATCAGTTTAGAGGTGTCATGGATGAATTCGGAAAAACAAAATTGATAAATAATATCCCTATGACACCCTTTGAACTGATATTGAGCTCTACAGAGAAAGGGCCAACTAAAGAGCAGCCAGAACCGAGCTAGAAATCACCAACCCCCCAATCTCCAACCCATAAAGCACTAAGTTAGAAATCACCATCCAAAAAATCACCAAGCCAGAAATCACCAACTGAAAAACCACCAAACCAAAAAACCGGTAGTATCTTAGATGATGACATGTTCGATGATCCAATGATTGCAGCCGAGGTTTTGAGTTATGGGATGCATTGTGCGAACCCAAAAAGGTGACAAAGAGAGAGGTGTCAATGGAATGTCAGCACCCACATTTTCTTTAGGAATAGAAGATATAGAATCGATGGTTAATTTTGGAGGTGACGGTGATGGTGATGGTGATGGTGATGGTGATTGTGATGGTGGTGGTGATGGTAATGGTGATGTTGGTGGTAATATTGATGTTGATGGTAATGGTGATGGTGATGATAGTGATAGTGATGGTGATTGTGTTGATGAAGATGATGGTGGTGATGTAGAACCTTTGAAATTTAGGACTCCTATTGAGGAGAATACCAAAGAGAACATGGATGATTGTGATGAAGGTTGGAAGGTGACCCCATTCGATGAAGCAAATTTCAAAACTATTCACTGTAATATTTTTTTTAAAATAATATTTGTTCTTAAAATTTGAATACTGCACTATTTGCATTAATGGAAAAACTAATAATTATTTCTTGTCACATTCTATATATTAGCTTGACGAGTCTGAGGATGACATTGTAGATGTACTCCAAATAAAGAACCAAAAGAGAAAGTGGAAAAATCTGCCATTGAATTTTAGATCTCCTTTCTAAACGGGAAATAGTTCAAAACTGGATAAACTTGTTATAATGAAGGAGAAATCATTTCAGAACATTCATTCTTCAACCCTACTCAAGAAACAAAAAAGTAAGTAATTCTAAGTTTTTAAATTTTTGCTTCTTAAGACTAATGATGAATATATATGTAAATGATATGTTCATGATTTGTATGATTATATATACATGATTTATGTGATGATATATCAATTACGAATATAATATTCTTTTTTATGGGATTAAAGATGAGTTTTTATGAAGTTTCTGATGATATGTTCATGTTCTGTGTGAATTATGTTCATGGTTTGTGTGGTGATAAGTGCAGGGTATGTGTGATGATATGTGCAAAGTCTATGTGATGATATATGAATATGATATTTTTCTTTTTTGTTACTAGGACTGATGTTGAATATATATTTGTAATTTGTGATGATATGTCATGATTTGTGTGATGATATATTCATGATATATGTGATAACATATCAATTATGAATTTATTATTCTTTTTTTTTAGATTACAAATGTATTTTTATAAAGTTTTTAATGACGAAATGTCCATGGTTTGTGTGAGGATATGTTCATGGTCTATGCATGAATATATATATTTATAATTTGTGATGATTTGTGTGATGATATATGCATGATTTATGTGATGATAAATCAAATATTAATTTAATATTCCTTTTTTTTGGATTACAAATGTATTTTTATGAAGTTTTTGATGATGATATGTTCATGATTTGTGTGATGATATGTGCAGGGCCTGTGTGATAATATATAAATATGTTTTATTTTTTTTTTTTCTAGGACTGATGATGAATAAATATTTGTAATTTGTGATGATATGTGCATGATTTGTTTGATGATATACGCATGATTTATGTGATTATATATCAATTATGAATTTATTATTCTTTTTATTTATGAGATTACAAATGAGTTTTTATGAAGTTTTTGATGATGATAATATGTTCATGGTATATGTGATGATATATTCATGGTCTGTGTGATGATATGTGCAGGGTGTATATGATGATATATGAATATGGTATTCGTTTTTTTACCTAGGACTGGTGATAGTATATATTTGTAATTTGTGATGTTATATAGATGATTTGTGTGATAATATATGCATGATTTATGTGATGATATATCAAACATTAATTTAATATTTCTTTTTTTCTCTGGGATTACAAATGAATTTTTATGAAATTTTTGATAATGATATGTGCATGAGTTGTGTGATGATATGTGCATAGTCTGTGTGATGGTATGTGCATAGTATGTGTAATGATATCTGAATATGTTATTCTTTTTCTTTACTAGGACTAATGATAATATATATGTAGTTTTTTTCATGATATTTGATCCAAGTTTTGTGTGATGATATATTAATAATTTGTATGATGTGTATCATTTACAGATGAGTTTTTATGGGATTTCTTCTTTATTTTATTTATGGGATTACAGATGATATATTATGTTTGTTGTGATGATAAATATTCAGGAGCTCTCCTCTTATTATCTCCATATTTTATTTAAATATCAGCGAAATAATGATCAATAGGTGTGGAACAGTGTTAAGAAGGCACGAATTCTAAACACTCTCGGAAAGTCAGTGGGTTGTCGAAATCACCATCAACGCCTGGTGCCTCAAGCTAAATATTGATAATAAGAGGAGAGCACCTGGAGAACATAAAAGAGTGTTTTTCTCAACAATGACTCATGTAAGTACTCAAGAATTTATATATCGTCAAATATTATAGACAAATTTCTAATTACGTCTGTTAATTATGCAGGATCGGATGGAAATGAATATAAAATATAATGAGGATGAGAGCAAGAAATACTTCAATAATATGCTTGATAATGAGTTGAGCATAATGGACAATGTCAACATTGATGATGCATATCTAGTAAGTATGTGTGTGTGTGTGTGTGTGTTTATATAAATATCTGATGAATATATCATGTGCTAATTGTATGTAAATGATAGGTCTTTATTTTTGTATTGAAAGATTGTCATTATTGGATAGTGTTGCTTCAATTTCAAAGATCGTGCAATACAAATAATTGACAATAGACCGCTTGACCAGTATTTCAATTCATTACGAAAATGGTCTAAAGAAGATTGTAAGTACATTGCGACAATAACTACACATTCATCTTAAAAAAGAATATATAAATATATTTTTATTTCTATACTGATTATATCTCATTGTATTCAATTTTCTTAGAAATCTCATTCAGCAGATATTTGGAGCTCAACAATTTGAATAAGAATATCAATGTGCAAAAAGTTTCACTATAAATTATCAAAATGCCATGAACATCAGCAAGATAATTTTGATGATTGTGGAATTTATTGCATGAGACATTTAAAAACGTATAAAGGAAAGCTAGATGTGGATGGGTAGCATGCAGGTTTTAGTAAACACAATGTAAGTAAATTTAATTATAAGTTTATTTATTTATTTTCCTTGTATGTTTTTTCGATGGGAAAAGGATTTGTTGAACACGTTACGAGCAAAGTACTGTTCAGCAATCATAATGATGGAGGAGAATACGAGGAAGAAATGAGTGTTGAAAGATGTGAGGCGTGTGGTTTATCTGTTGTAGTGATAATCTTAGATATTCTGACGATTTAAGAGTATAAACGATATTGTATAATTTTTTTGAATTCTGATTTTTGTTGCCTACTTAATTCATGCCTTTAAATTAATGGTAGCAGATTGAGATATTGAAAATATTATATAATTTTTTGGTGTTCTGATTTCTGTTATTGGTTGTTTAGTTCATGCCTTTAGGTTAATGGTAGGAGGTTGAGGTGTTAGAAAAGACATAATATTTAGTTCTACAAAGTGTATATGCTTGTTGTATTTGTTGCTTGATATTCTTTGGAGTTTTAGAATTATATGATATTTTGAAATTGTGATGAGATATTATATTTTAGTTTCTAATTACATACGCGTATTTTATGTGATGATATATGCATGATATGTGTGATGATATTTCATTTATAAGTTTCTTATTTTTTTATTTTTTTTATAGATTACAAATGGGTTTTATATCGTTTGTGATGATAAGTGCATGTTATGTGTAATGATATGTGCATGATTTGTGCGATAGTATGTACATAATATGTGTAATGATATATAAAGTGTTATGTGCATGATATGTGTGCTGATATCGTCACATATGTCTTGGTAAATCATCACAAATAACAGTCATATACACAACATATAACTTACATATATCAATACGAATAATTATCATATTATCGTATTTTTATGTCACATCTCCTTATAATTATCACAAATACATATATTAGAACATATAACTTACATATATCATTGCGAATAATTATAATATTATCATGTTTTTATATTATTTTTGTACCCTAATAATTGGGAAAGTAAACCATATTGTGTTTATATAGTTTCTATACCTAATAATTGGGAAAGTTAACCCTGTCGTGTTTCTATATAGTTTCTATACCTAATAATAGGAAAAGTGAACCTTGCTGTTATTATATTACTTCTATACCCTAATAAATGGAAAAGTTGAACCCTGTCGTGTTTCTATATTTTTTTTATACCCTAATAATTGAGAAAGTGAATCCTGTCATATTTCAATATTGTCTCTATGCCCTAATAATTGGAAAGTGAATCTTGTTGTATTTATATATTATTTCTATATTCTAATAATTGGGAAAGGGAACCATGTCGTGTTTCTATACTTTTTCTATACATTAACAACTGTGATATATCATAACATATTTTTGATATGTATCATCACATAAATATGTCATATATCATTACATACAACTACCAGATTCATCACCATAAAACAAATAATCTCTAAGAAATGTACTAACTCTCATATTCATCCCACCCCCAAATAAAAGAAAAAGTGATCAAACAAATTCTAAAAACATATGACAGATATCATCGCATATAATAGAGGCATTTCATCGCATATAATATTTACATATCATCACATATAACTTTCAAATATTCACACAAAAAATGTAAAACCAACACATCCACACCGAACAACAGAGACAACGAATTCAAAAACCTCTAAAAGATCAAAAGGAAAAAACCATAATTTCTTTTCAGAATAAAATGAAGACGATACAAAATTAATCATAACTCAAGAACAAACATATAACCTTATCATAGAATTAGACATCATGCATAGAATAACGATCGAACATAAAACCCCAGTCCAAATAATAAATGTAGTCCGATAATAAAATTTAGCCATCTCTCTATTCTGTCATATATTAAAAAACACTATCAACTTACTATGAAATAAAAGAACTACAACTTAAAGAATGTGGTAATGATGTAAGCATCGAACTCGTATTCGGGCTAATAACTACGAAATCCGAATTCGAAGTTGGACCAATACTCGGATTCACAACATAACCATCTTCGAAAAATGTAGCAACACCAGCTTAGAAAAATAGTACAAAATGAAAAATGAAATCTTATTTAACATAATATCCGGAATCAATTATCGCAAAAAGACAAAGAAATAATTACATTGAAACCCATCAATATTATAGCAAAAGACAATAGCATATTAAGATTAATGACGCATCTTTAGATATTATGCAGTACAACGGAGCTAGTTAACATAAAAATATATTTTGTCCAGATCACAAGAACCTAAAAAATATATAAATTACAGAAAATATTGAATATTGAAATAAGAAAAAGTGAAGAAAATACCTGTAGACCTTCTACGGCCTTCTTAGTTTGTGACTCAGCAATTTGCGCTCTATTTCTTTTCCCTTTTGCTTAGTTGTGCTTCTTCTCAAGTACTCTCTTCTCCCTCTTATTCGACTTACCTTTATCATGACTACTTTGAGGATTTTGAATAACACCACGCAACACCGGATCAATGCAGTCATCAAAATAAATGGGGCCGAATTCACGTATAATACTACATTTAGCCCTTTCAAAAGCTTCTTCATAATTCAATTGAGCTTCGATATTGTCTTCACTTACTAAAATCACCTTCTAAAACTTTCTATTCATTTGAATCCTCCATAATGAGCCCGCCATCAATTTGTTCGATGAATCAAATTCAAGATAATCATCTAAAACCCGCTCACTAGCAATATCCTTATGCCACCTTTTCATACGATATCTCTCGAGAATGGCACACACATAATGTATATTTATTATACGCAAATAATGATAGCACAAAATACCCACCACAAAATATAACTTGCACGTAAAAAATACCGACAAATCTTCAATATTGAAAATTACCACATGTTTTATCACATCTCTACCCTCAGCCCACACATAATATGTAAAAAAAAAAATCATGACATGCAGCCCCTTTCATAAAATGATCTTCAAATAAAACATAAAACTTCAATTGTATACACATCCCTAGCATGTACTCGAGCTTTGGATCAATGTCCCCAGAAGGAAGGAAAACCAACTTCACATCATTTAAGGCCATAGATGGTGTACCTATCATGCAACATACATTTTCGTCGTTCTCTTTACTCCTCCACTCAGACACAACTCCGATTAACATGTATAAATCACAAGGCCCATCCATCTTAGATTTCCTTGT
Organism: Phtheirospermum japonicum; assembly: GCA_014905375.1. Lineage (NCBI taxonomy): Eukaryota > Viridiplantae > Streptophyta > Magnoliopsida > Lamiales > Orobanchaceae > Phtheirospermum > Phtheirospermum japonicum. The sequence goes on along the minus strand of BMAC01000286.1, from coordinate 426,625 downwards.
ATGTGAATGATTTGTGCTCTCACTTCTTTGAGAAGATAAGATGCCACCTGAAAACCAAACCTTGTTGAATGCAGGACACCATTTTGCTCTTATATCATAAAGCCTTAATAACCAAGAATTAACCTGACTTCCATAATTTGTAACCATTCTAAAAAATATAGAAAATCACATATTACTGCCACATATCATCACATATTATTGCTACATATCCTCATCAAAAAGTGAACCTTAAACCCTGAATGTCTTTCAGATATCATCGTATATTACTGCCGCATATTATCACATACTCCAGCCATATACCATCACATATTAATGCCACATATCATGAGAAAAAATCAAATCCTAACCTTAAAGTGAAAAACTCAATCCTAAATCCTGAATTTCTATCAGATATCATTACATATTAGAGCCACAAATAATCACATACTATAGCTAAATATCATCACATATTGCTGACACATATCATCAACAAAAATAAACATATAATTTAAATAAATATATATATACACACATAACATCCATATTCATCATAAGAACGAGAAATAAAATATTTATTTACTTGTCCTAGTATAGCTGGAATTCATCTTATGTTTCCACATACTTGAGCAAAGAGTTCAAAAGATTTATAAACCTTTTTGATTTCTTAGGGACCTTATGTCTGTCTTCGAGTTTTCCCCAATACGCTATATGTAGAGTCGATGCTATGATATTAGGAAAATCTTGGAAATAGTAGCAGCCATGGTAGCATATTGGTCAGTCGGATTCTTACTGCCCATAGATCTCAAAAAAGCACCAAACAACAATGCAAATGACTTGATTCTCTCATTCTTTAAAACCCCACACTCAAACATCGCATTCTTACCATGATGGTTCATACCGACAAATAGACCACAAATCATACCGTATTTGTTAATACAATACGTATTATCGTGCACCAACAAATTACCGAATAACTCGCAATCCTGCCGCATACGCCCATCTCTCCAAGAAAAGAATTACACAGCCTAAACTCACTATCCGCCTCAAAATTGAAGAAAAAGTCTTTCTCTTTAACTTGCCTATTATTGAGATTTTGAATTAATGTGTTGGAATCAATACCATCAAATAAGTTCGATTTACTCAACACATTATATGTATAGTGATAAAATCTAAAAAAAGGTGAACCACCAGACTGATTTTTCAAAACCCATACACCATCGCCACACCAACACCAATTTTTATTAGCTCTTTAAAGTAAGCAAGTTGAGTTTGACAAATTTGCTTATGGGATGGAAAAAGATGACTAGAGGTAGGTGTATATAATGCATGGTTGTGCTCGTTCTTATGTGCAGTAACAACCCACAAACATCTACGATCAATATTAAACTGAATAAAAGTAGAACAGTCTGTTTTAACATCTAATAAGACCTACTTTTGTTTAAAACTGTTCTAACCAGCCTTAGAACAAAGAAATATTTTCATGGAAAGTGGGTCATCAACCCTCTTCCTATCCTTCCCCTTCCTAACATTAAACCAAACCCTATATGCATGATCATTGTACAAATTATAAGTTCCATCAAGGGAATTCACTATAATTCCAACTAAACCGCACCACTCTCTCGACTAACTAGATATCACCAACTATAGAACCCACTGCATAAAACAAATAAACAAACCAAGGGAAAAGTCACAAAAGTATTAATCGCATATTACTACCACATATCATCACATATTACTACCACATGTCATCACATATTACTCTCATATATCACCACATACATATATCACATATCATCACATTTAAATGCCACATATTACTATCATATATCATCACATATTACTGCCACATATCATCACATATAAATACCACATATCATCACATATTTCATTCACATATCATTACATATTGCTTCCATATAACATCACATATTACTACTCTTATATCATCGTATATAAATTTCACATATCATTACATATTAGTGAAATATATCATCACATATAGTTACCGTATCATCACATATATTGCATATAACATATTCTTGGTAACTTAAAGAATAAACCACGAACATGTAATAGATTATTTTCATGAATGTTCGAAATCGCACCGAAAAATTGAATTAAAACTGGAATATATGTAGGAGCACGACTAATCGAAGGAATTGTAACAACAAAAGTAATAATTAAAAATAAATATTGCATAACCTAATTCGATACAAGAATAAATCAAACTCAAACTAGATTAACCTGTAAGAAATTCTCGTCCATTGTAATTGAAGGAGACCTCGGCTCGTAGGAAAATCAACGAAAATTTAAAGCAAATTCCACAAGAATTATCACTTCAATGGATGGAAAATCACAAAAATTGAGTCGCGAGAGGGTGAAGAATTTGGGGACAGAAGCAAGAGAATTGCTACTCAATTCAACAGGGATCAACGGTATCTAAAAGATTAATGGTGGATTATTTTAGAAATCTCCGGTATTTGCTCAATTCGACTGTGTTTATTTGATTCGTATGAAATTGAATAGTTTTTTCAATTTTTTTGAGATATAGTTAGCGCGGGTGAACCTAGCTCCATCTAATTATTTGCCTCTTATTTGGGACTTTGATTTCAATTATGAAGTGTTTTTTTAAAAAAAAAGAATAAAAATAATGTATTTAATAATTCTTAGAATTCATAAATTTCAATCTGATAAGTAATAAAGTTTTTAGCATTTTTGGACAATCGGACATCTTATGAATAATGAACAAGCTAATTGCCCAAATGCGCAAGAAGCCCAAAGTGACAATAGTGGACTAAGGAGAGGAGCAAGGAGGATGATAAATTATGAAAATAAAGTGTACTAAATATATTGTGTCTCATTATGTTCCCACCCTCCTATATTTATATTCGTTAATCTCTTAATATTTATAATTTTAAAGTGATCCAATAATTTTAATTAAGTAAATAATCATGCTTTTACAACACTGTAAAAGTTGCCGATAACTAAACTCAAATATTTTAATAATTTTGTGGTGCACTAATGTGTGATAACTGTGTCCTAAGATATTGTACTCCCTCTGTCCCAAAATGATAGTCCTGCGGTTGATTTCACACAGATTAAGATATGAGTAGTTTATATAGTTAAGTCATTAATTTAGTTAGTATTTTCCAATTATACCCTTCTTGGATTTATTAATGTCACTTAATGCTTATAGAAATCAGTATTGGAATTAGTATATTTATTATTAGAATATTAAGGTTTTACATTGTAATCATCAATTTTCAATTTACCAAGTAGAAAACTAGTATTTCAATAATATTAATTAAGGGTATGTGTAGAAATGAAAATTTAATGATGTGTTAAATATACTAATTGGACAATCATTGGAGGACAGATAAAAATTGAATACTGGACTATTTTTGTGGGATGGACGGAGTAATTTTTTTATTATGAATATTGTTGTTTTGTAGAACTATGACTTAAAAAAATGATGTTAGGTTTCGTGATACACGTCACCAGTCCTAACATCAACTAGTAAACAGAAACAACAGTTTTAGAAAACAGATGTTAAGAACGATGTTAACGACATCGAGATTAACATCAAACTGAGTTTAAAAACGTGCAGCGGAATGAATATTAAAACTCGAACACAGCAATTAAAACTTCGTCCGTAAGCAAACGTGCTTATGAACTTGGGTATACAAACCCGAAAACTATATTACTTTTAAATCGTTCAAGATCAATTACAAAATATCTAAGTAATATATGAAAAACAAATGTATCAACACTTGATACAAAATACTTGTCGCTACGCTTGATATGATCTCCTCCGTTGGTTACGCAACGTTGAAGATCTCTTGATTCTGAATTGCAGCTCCAAGTAAGTTTTGTGCTTGTGTTCTGCTTCTTCAGAAAAACCTCTTGCGTTCCTCACAAAAGTCGTGTGTCATTTGTGTCGTTTTTTTGCCTTAAATAATCCAGACTCATAGTCTTGATAAACAAGTTAGGCTAAAAATAAGGAAACTAAATAAAGACCTAAACTACCTTAGGAGATAAATCTAGAGTCCTAAATAAAACAATTTCAAAGAAAGGCAAACACAAAGAAAAAAGAAAATTACGAGAATAATATTATCAACAATCTCCCCCTTTTACCTTTCTGGACACAACACAAATGACGCCAGCAAGACAAATCAAAAACTCCCCCTGAGTTTAACGACTCCCCCTACATAAACATTATTTAAACAACCCAACACAAATAAAATTGTTTTTGTAGCAGTCAAAATTAAAAAGAAAAAACAGAAACTAAGAGAGGCATGATCACTCAAAGTCCACGAGCTCTCTTAGATCGACAAGCAAACTCGATGTCCCTTCATCAGCCTTCCTCTTCCGCAACAGCTTCTTCATTTTCTTTAGCTTCTTGTTCCTAGACAAGATCTTCTTCCTCCTCTTGCTTAAGCTTGCCAAGACCTCAGCAGCTTGTCCATTAGTATCCTCAGTAGCCTCGTCAGCCTTGGTACAGCCGTTGTCATCCTCATGCTCTCCCCGTTGTTCAGAAAGCAAAAGGGCCCCATACCAGGAACCCCGCACTTCCTGAAGCTAGGCAATTTGGTTGTCGAGCAAAGCAAGCTTAGCACGCACAACCTGAGGCGGGAGTTGAACCATGTTGGAGCTGGTGTTGGGAGTGCCTGAACTGTCACCAGTCGTAGCACCATCCTGCACGGGTGCCTGCCAAGGGAGATCCACCACACGTGCCCCAGCCAAGTGCTGGCTACGTAGGGTGAACCACTCAGCCTCCCCAGTAAGAGCATTATCCTTAGATGGCTTAAGTCCTTGATTCTCCAGGATGTTGTAAATAAGAGAAGGAAAACATAGAGAAGAAGCATTCTTGGAAGTGGGAAACCTGGTTATAGCCTCGAAGACCTGTTCTCCAAAATTGAACTTGATACCCCGACCAAAATTAAACAAAAACTGAGCTTGAGGTCGATTCAGAACGGTCGCATTTTTCGAGGGCACCCAGTTGAAAATGGTTATCTTATGCAAGACTGAGTAAAAAGAGGACAAACGAGTACTGGGCAACTATTCTCGCCACTTGTTCACCAATCCACCAGACAAAAATTGGATAGCCTCATTCATGTCATCAACTGTCGACTCACCATTGTACGCCTCAGTACCGAACAATACATTAATCAAGTCCAGAGGAAAGGAATAGATCTTCCCACACAAAAATACTTTCCCATAATTCACAGATTTGGGATTGGCAATAGAAGGAAATTCTTAGACGATGGCACGAACAAATGGAATGGCAGTAGTGACAATCGAATACATACCTCGGTGCATAAAGAAAGTAATCAGATTTTGTATTTCAAAGATATCAACTGGGAATCGGCGCTAAGAAATTAGGCCTCGGTTCTGATATTCCGAGAGCAACTCCTCGACTTCGTTCGTCAGGAACCTCAGAGAGACTGGTTCCATGTCCTCAATCTCAATGGCCTAAGATGGAGATTCATCAAAGTGGTCTGATTCAGCATATGTGATCGGTGCACCGTTTGAAGAAATGAAGTCGAAATTAGCATTGGAGGATGGAACTGGATCAATAACGGGTGATGTCGGCTTTGGTGACAAATCACTAGACCCAACATCATATTTTTGTCAGGTTATCGACATCAATTTCATTCCCAGACTGACCTGGAAAAACCTTCACCTCCGGATTAGCGCCAATAGGTACCGGAATAGGAACGACGTCCTGAGATTGGAGCGGCGGTGCACCGACAGGCGGTTTTACAACCGTTGACGGGTATTTGGGGAAGGTTCCACCGATCTCTTCGTGGATGTCCAAGCTACTGAATCTCGAAAGATTCACCGGTGCCTGATCATCGGACGAGTTCTGCACACCAGCAGGGAGCTCGGGAATTCTGCTCGGAGAAGACATCATGTTGCAAATTTCAAAAAGAAAACAAAAACAAAGGCAATTCGAGATAGACTGTGAAGAAGTTGAGAGTTAGAGAGTTTTAATTGCAGAAGGATTAAAGAAAAGTGGGACAAAAAAAATGGTAACAATTCAGACTCTTAAGCAATAAAAATGACCATTGTACTAGAAGAGAGAAAGGTAAGGTTAAAACCCTAATTTACCGAATATCCTAGTTTAACCCACACGGGTTTTCTTTCCATCCAAAAACCCACTCCCCCTTAATTTAGGACACATTATCTCCACTCAATCAACCAGAAATTCAAACCAAATCACACGTCCCTATAATTGCATAAAACTGAATTAGAGCTGGAATTTTGAACCATCACCATAGTGGCAAAAATACGTACAAGGTGAAAAGTATCCAGCCATTTCAACCGTATATTACCTGTTCATCCCACGATTTTAGCTACACTGGAACAACTAGTTTACTCAACCCTTAACATGATTAAAAGATTTCAAAGAAAGACACAAGTATAAGTAACAGAACACACAACATTTAGGCAACTTCACAAAGTATGCATGACTTAAATAGATGCTTAAAAAGAATGACCTAAAAGTTTTTTAAAAAAAAAACTTAAGGTTTTAGTGACTTGATCAGTGTTGCTTTTCATGACTGATAACATTATAACCAACATTAGTTAAGGTAAGGTCAATGAAAACAAACCCCTTAAACCAAGTTAATGACTACGTCAAAATAGCTCAATAAGGTAAAATTTAAAGATTGGATCTTTTTAAATCCATATTTTCTTCATCTTTTTAAGATTTTAAGAGAATAGTTTATCTTTAGTAATTGCTATTAACACCTATTATTTTTAGACCTGAGAAATCCAGTTTCTACTGGAAAGATTCATAATCACCAAATTCAAGAGGTTAGTCTTTTTGTCATCAATTTTATTACAACACATGATCTTTTTGCACCAAAAACCAGACCCAATGCATTCATTATGTATGAAATAGAAAAATAAAAATGCATGCAAAATATACAGATGTTGTGACTGATGACGGAATTGGGTGTCACAACATCAAAACCAACATGGGCTAGACAATGCACATACCGAGATCTCTTTTCAGAAGAGAGAAGGGCTCGAAATCTAATGCCTTTGTGAAGATGTCAGCTAGCTGATCGTCTGTCCCTACATGCTCAAGGCTTACTATCTTTCTCTCAACCAAGTCTCGGATAAAGTGATACCTAATGTCAATGTGCTTTATTCAAGAGTGTTGAACAGGATTTTTTTAGATGTCTATGGAACTTGTATTATCACATAGTACGGTTAGAATGCTACTATGGAGATCATAGTCTTCAATCATCTGGTTCATCCATAAAATTTGCGTACACGCACTTCCAGCTACAATATATTCAGCTTCAGCAGTAGAGAGGGATATACAGTTTTGTTTCTTAATGTACCATGAAACCAGGTTACTACCCAAGAAACATCCTCCAGTGGTACTCTTCCTATCTACGACATCATATGCCCAAGTAAATCTAGAGAAATCATCAACTATAACCAAAACATACCGTTTACCTCCAAGGCTTTCCACCTCCAGTGGTCCCATGAGGTCCATGTGCATGAGTTCAAAGAAATTTGATGTGGTGAGGCTTTGTACATGTGGGTGTGGCACTCTGACTCATTTCCCCTTTTGGCATGCTTCACATACTAGAATGATCTTTGTATTGAGCTTCGGTAGACCATTTGCAGCTTCTTTCTTCACCAGTCTTTCCAACATCTTGTAGTTGACGTGTCCGAGCTTTTGATGCCACACCTCGGCTTCGCTCAATTGAGATAATTTTCAGAATACATTGCCATTAATTTGATAACAATTATGAGAGGTCCTTTGGACAGTGAGAATGCAGGTATTTCCTTCGTCGTATACCTCACACTTTTCTCGTGTGAACTTAACACTGAAGCCACCATCACACAACTGACTAATGCTGATTAAGTTAGCCGTTAAACCCTCCACGAGCAGTACATTTTCCAGTTTTGCAATCCCAGAGAAATGAAGAGTTCCTTGGCCAATGATCTGGCCATGTGCTCCTCCTCCATATTTCACCTTTCCTCCGTGGAATTTAACAATATTTGAAAGGAGGTCTTCTAATTCAGTCATGTGCTTGGAGCATCCACTGTCAAAATACCATACTCCTGGAACGTGAGACTTAAAAGAAGTGTAGATCATATTGCACTTGATCTCACTCTTTTTCACCCAGACTTGTTGGACCTTGGTGTTGGTTTTGGTGTTAATAACATAGGACCTGCCACGGAACTCAACATGCTACTTTGTCCTCTGAAACTGATTTTTCTTGCCCGCTTTCTTCCAGCAGAAAGGATGAATATGACAAGTATCGCCACAGTGATGACAAACATACTGCCTTCTTCTCTTTTTCTGACACTTGGTCGTCTTCACATCTTGTGCAGTTTGTTGCAATTGCTGTTCAGGTTTAAATCCAATCCCGTGCTTCGTGGATTCTGTAAAATGACATTCCCATAATTTCATCTAACTTTGCAGTTCCCTTGTTGATATTTGATAGAGTACCTTGGACCTTCTTTAAATCGGTCTTTACTCGTTCTAATTCTGAGTCTTTTCTTGTAAGAGAAGATTCCAGACGAATAATAATTTCCACTTGATCATACTTCTCATGGGTGAGTTTCTCAACCTTGATCATGAGAGCTTTCACCTTTAGGACCTGATTTCCCCAATTTGAAAACAGTTCGTCATACTCTATGCATAGTTTTCCATACTTCTCAGTTGTCTCTACAACTTCTGCATTCAAACACAAGGTGTTGGTATTGATGTTGCCAACATGAATTTTGTCATCCCATACAACATTGGCAAACAGCGCAGGAACTGACTTAGATGAGTCAGAATCACTTTCATCTTCATTATACTCCTTTGCAATCAGGTTCTTTTTCCTCAACGTCTTAGCATATTCGTTTTTGTAATGCCCCCAACCTTTACACTCGTGACATTGAATTTCACTGAGAGTTTAGGGGAATTTGATGTCTTGGACTCAGACGGTGAGGGCTGAAAATTAGAAAGCTTTCGTCCAGAAGATTTTGGAGGTGGTGTCTCCGTTTTGAAATTTGAAAATGTCCCTCCAATGTTTTTTCTTCTTCTCAAATGTTTGTTGAACTTCTGAGTGATCAGAGACACTTCTTCCTCTCCAAAGGTGGTATTTTTGATTTTATCTAACAATTCTCTCCAATCACCAAATTCACTGTCATCATCAGAGTTGACATCAATAATAAGGGCAATATTCTTTTCTTTTGAGTTGGAACCAAGATGTTCCATCTCGAGCGTTTTGAGCGATCCAACCAAGTCATCAAAGTCTAGATTATCAGTACCCTTTGATTCTTCAATGGTAACCACCTTTACGCTAAACTTCTTTGAAATAGATCTGAGTAATTTTCCAACAAAGCGTGAATTGGACATGGCCTCACCAAGTTCTCCGCACTCATTTGCAATCTCTGAAAGTCTCATGGCATAGTTCATAATGGACTCTTTTTCATCCATCCTCATCGACTCGAAGGTAGCAGTCACATTCTTAATCTTGATCTCTTCACACTTTGGGTTCCTTCGCACACCCTCTGCAATGCATCCCACGCATCTTTGGCTGAATTGCACTTTTTGATCACTTTGTAGTAGTTTGAGTCAACATATCCACATAGGGTGTTGATGCACTTGGAGTTCTAGTTTGAATTTGCTATCTCATCAGCGGTCCAGTAAATTTCTTTCTTGAAGAACGTTTCTCCAGCAGCATCGGTAACTCGTGGTTTCTCTCATCCAACCAGAATGGTTCTCCACGCTCGTTCGTCGAAATTCTTGATATGCCACCACATCCTCTACTTCCAGAGAGAGTAATTCTCTCCGTTGAGGATAGGAGGTCGCGGAGTCCCTTGAGCGTCCATAAGTCAATGAATCTACAAAAACAAGGATCGAAATACTTAATCTCAAGTACCTTGCTCTGGTGCCAATTGTCGTTTTGTAAATCTATGATTTTGAAAACTGATATTAAATTTCGTGATAACTATCACCAAACCTAACATAAGAAAATTACCAAGAATAATATTCTCAATAAATATTAATATATGGATTGACAGTGGCGGAGAATAGAGTAATACAAGCATATTTTACACTTTTCTCAATATTGTTTCTTTATCCTTTAGCTTATTAATTACACTCGCAACACTTTCAATTCCAAAGTCATGAATTATTGAATTTGTGTGTAAACCTAAATATGCTGTGAAAATGAAAATGAAAATGCAAAGTGGCTCCGACTTGGCTGCTACGTAGCTCCACAACATAATGAATGTTAAAACTCCAACCAAAACCAAATAGTAAAGAAACCAGGTCCAGAGTTCCAGACCCAACCCAGCGAAGTTATCTTGTGGGCTTTGCTTTAGGGTCGAAACTTTACCAAAATAGCAACATGTTGGAGTATTTCATTCGAAAATTTCGATTCAGAATTTCAATTTATTTTTATTTTTTGTTAATTTAGGGGGATGGCCGGTGCCGTAATTTATTAGGTGCACCTTGTAAAATTTGTTATCATTTAGTTATATGTGATGGTATATAACAGTTATACGTGATGATATATAATAATTATACGTGATGATATGTTGAAAGAAAATTAAAGTTTAAGTTTACTTTTCCATTTTAGAGTTTAGTTTTACATTTTTAGGGTTTCATTTTCCATTTTAAGATTTAGTTTTTCTTCTTCTTTTTTTTTTACTTAATTTTCCACTTTAGGTCCTAGTAAAAATCTATCATTCTATCAGTTATATGTGATGATATGTGTTAGTTATATATGATGATATATGTCAGTTATATGTGATGATATTTAGGATTTAGAGTTTAATATTCAATGGTGTTTAGTTTTTTATTTTAAGGTTCAGTTTTCCATTTTTACGGTTTAGTTTTCGTTTTAAGTTTATTTTTTTCATTTTGAGATTTTAAGTTTTAGATTTAGAATTTTAATTATTTGTGATGATATTTATCAGTTACACTACAACAAAATAACCAAATTCCAACGGAAATGCCAACAGATAAAATATCCGTTGGAATTTCCAATGAAAATTCCAATGTTATAATATACTGTTGGAAAATTCCAACCAAAATTCCAATGAAATATAATACTGTTGAAAGAATTTATTGGAAATACTATTGGAATATGTAATTCCTACGGAAATTCCCACGAAAATTCAACCGTTGAAAATTTAGAATTTTAAATTATAAAAAAAAATCTGCCAAAAAATAATAAACGAAAGAAAAATAAATTATAATTCAAATTAAAAAAAAAAGAAATTTGCCAAAAAAAAGTAAAATAAAGAAATTATTTTGAGTTCAAGAGAATTGAACCCTTTAGCTCTTTAATATTAGGCCACCCTAATACCATCTCATCAACAAGGTTTTTAATATTATTTGAGCTGTTAATATTTAACACTCAAAATTTATTTATTTTTTATATCAAAATACCCACCATCTCTTTTCCTCTCCCACGACTGCCAGTACAATTCAACATTGCCAGAAATTAATTTTTGATTCAATCACGAACCCTAATTATCTGCGTGTGTTACAATTTTTTCTTCGATTCAATTTTGCGTGTGCTACTATCCCACTCTGAATCAATCTAAACGTTTAACGTGCTGAATTCTGAGTTTCTCGTCTTTGTCGCTACTATACGCGCCCCGACTCGATCTGATCTGGTCCAGCCATCCTTTGGTTATTATCGACTGCAGTTCTCTTCAGGTCTGTAAACCTTTATCTTTTTCTATCAATTTCTGGTCTATTTCATATTTCTAGCAGCTGATATTTATGTTTAATGAATTGATTAATTTTATGGATATGATTTTGGGACGAATTTTGACATTTAGCAGATATTTGTTGATTTCCCCCAAATAATTCCATGAATCCCCCAAATATTGCGCTAATTAAATTTGACAATCGCTTTCAAGCATAGACGTACGATTATATGATGTTCTAGAAATGCATTTAGTATTTTGAAGATGAAGCACCTTTATATTCGGTTCAACTCTTTGAGTACCTCACGAGTAGTTGATAATTTGTTAGAACTTTTTTCTTTAATTAAGACTTTATCTTAACATCCAATTGCATAACTTGATTCCATTAGTAATAGTTCTCTCTTTTAATTAAAGCCTCATATGATTATATTTTTCCCCTATGGTATATATCCAGTTTCTGGTGTCGGAAAACAAGTTTTGAGAATTTTATTGGTTTTATTGTGAAAATTGAGAATGTGTTTGGATGAATGAATGAGAATCCCATTTTTTTCTCGAGTTTATTGGTTGTTCACCATATACTTATAATATATGATGTCGCATAAATCCTACAGTTATGCATAAACTTAGGTAGGTAGTAAGTATGTTATAGGTGAAAGGGATAAGAGTATTTGTTTGAAACCCTTTACCAGCTTGCATGAATAGAAGATCTAAAACAACATATAGGCCCGGCCCATGATTCATCTCTGGTCTGGTCATGTTCCAGCTGAGGAGGGTACATGGCTGGGCACATTGAACCATCAATAACAGTTTTGTAATTAACCAAAACTTCAGGGTAGATTATGTAATTATTAAAAGTTCTTTAGGCTGGTAAAATAAATATACTTCCATTGTGCCATGTTATGACATTGGATTTACATTATTTTGTTTGCTACAACAAAGAGTATTTTGTACTGAACACTCAATGATATGATTGCTTACTTAATTTATAAGATTTTCGACCTTTAGAATGATCACATATTTTTTTATTTTATTCTTTATTTTCTATAGTTTATAAACCATATTATTATTCTAGGGATGAAAATTTGTAATATATTTATAACATTTTAAATGAAATTTGATCTCTTTAGCTAACATTCTTTTCTTTCAATCATTAAATTACAACTCACTGAAATATTTGATATCTAACATTCATTATTTTAATTAATGTACTATAAGTATTTTTGCATATAATGTACTGTATGTATTTCTGATATATATATATATATATATATATATATATATATATATATTTCCTAAATTTTTTTATTCTCTTTTCTACAATGTTCTTCTAATTTATGGTTCATTTGTATAGGTCTGGCTTTTGTTGGAATTTGTTTTTCACTAAAATTTTCTTCATAAGGAAGATCAACTATATGTTGCTTTCTATCCCAAAAGGCATTGGGTAAATCTGCACAAACTTCTTTTTCAAATAAGTATTGCAATTTTTTTATTTTGTCTTTTATTTCTGGTGTTCCTAATTTATTTTCTATTCTTTTAAGAGATATATCTTTCTTAATATTATCTAAATGAAAATTCCTTTCTAGGATAAAATTATTAATAGTATTTTCATGAATGGAGTAGGCTTTGATTAAATTAAGATTTCTAGTTTTAGTTTTCTTTTCTTCTTATTACCAAATAAATGTTTAAAGATTTTTGGGCTTCTGTTTTTTAAGTACTTTCGTCTAGTTATACTATCCAAGTAATTGTAAGTAGATTTATCATAATATTTTCTCTTAATTTTTCTTTTTAAAAGGACATGTAAATTAACTAAAACCTTCCAATAAGATGGATTATTTTCTTTTCGAATTTTCGTTTTCGAAAAATTATTTTTAAGTTGTTTAAGTTTTATGCAAATAAGTTTACCAAATAATTCAGATTTCAATCGATGAGTGTTACCTGTGGACTGTCGAGAAGTAGCAGGGTTTATCCTCAGAATTGTGTCTTGTTGTGATTCACCACCTTTACTATTTTTTGCTTTAATGGTTTCTTTATCAATTCTAAGGTCTTTTTGTAGAATATTTAATTTTTCTGAATAATTTGAAGAAAGTGCTAGATTAGTGAAAGTAATATTATTATCTAATCTGTTGATACCTTCATGTATTACTTCAGGTATTTCTTCTTTGAAACCTTCATGTATCACTTCAGGTATTCCTACAGGGTCATCTATCTTTTCAGGAGATGAACTTTTTAGATCTGAAGAGATTAGATTTTTCTGTTTGGTTATCTTCAATAATTCCAGCTTCATTGTTTTGAAATACTCTCTTTAGATTTATCCTTATTACATAATTTAATTTC
>BMAC01000286.1:336768-371146 GCA_014905375.1 Phtheirospermum japonicum | reverse complement strand
TTCTTCTTGCTTCTGTTTTAGAATACCACCGTAACCAATATCAGAAGCATCTGTCTCAACAATTTTTGGCAAAGTCGGGTTAGCTAAATGAAGACAGGGTATTTCCTGTACTTGTTTTTTAATTTCTTTGACCAAAGCAGTGTGATCATAAGACCAAGGAGGTGGATTTTTCTTGAGTCTATTATGTAGTGGTTTTGCCATTCTATTAATGTTTGGGCAAAAATCCAAGACATAATTTAGGCTTCCAAGAAATCGTTGTAATTGAGTTTTATCAAGAATTTTGTCAGGGAACTTACTAGCAAATTGTAAGGATCTTTCAATAGGAGTTATAGTTCCTTGAGAAATGTAGTGTCCCAAAAATCTGATTTTTGTTTGGAAAAGACTCATTTTTGATTTGGATACTACTAAACCATTTTGTTTTGTAACATAAAGAAATGTTTTGAGATGTTTAATATGTTCCTCTATGGAGTTTGAAAAGATTAATACATCGTCAATGTAGACAATGCAAACTTTTGAATAATCATTGAAAATCTCATTCATTATCCTTTGAAATTCTGAAGGGGCATTTTTTAATCCAAAAGGCATTACATTCCACTCATACTGCCCAAATGGAACAGTAAAAGCTGTTTTGTATCGATCTTTTTCTGAAACTTGTATTTGCCAAAATCCTGATTTCATATCAAATTTAGAAAATATGAAAGCAGTATGAAGTTTTTGCAGTAAATCTTTTTTGTTAGGAATTGGGTATCAGATCCATTTCAAAGCTGTATTTAATGGTTTATAATTTATAACTAGTCTAGGGGTTCCTCTCTCTATTTCAGACTGTTTTATTAACATAAAAAGGCTGCACAACTCCATGGTGACCTAGATTTGGAAATTAGCCTTTTGTTGATCAAATCTTTTATCTCTTTTCTACAATGTTCTTCTAATTCATGGTTCATTTGTATAGGCCTGGCTTTTGTTGGAATTTGTTTTTTCACTAAAATTTTCTTCATAAGGAAGATCAACTATATGTTGCTTTCTATCCCAAAAGGCATTTGGTAAATCTGCACAAACTTCTTTTTCAAATAAGTATTGCAATTTTTTATTTTGTCTTTTATTTCTGGTGTTCCTAATTTATTTTCTATTCTTTTAAGAGATATATCTTTCTTAATATTATATAAATGAAAATTCCTTTCTAGGATAAAATTATTAATAGTATTTTCATGAATGGAGTAGGCTTTGATTAAATTAAGATTTCTAGTTTTTGGCAATTCTAGAAAATGGAAGATTTAGCTTTTTATGATTAATCTTGAAAGAGATAGAATTTGAACCAACCTTATAAGGTGTTATAAGATTTATAAAAGGTGTTCCTAATATAACTGAATGATGTATATCCTCAACAAGAACAAAATATGTTTTGAGAAGTGTTCCATTATTAATAATTGTTGCTCTAGTTTTTAATTAATAATTAATTTAGAATTGTTAGCTGTGGAAAGCTTTTCATTAGTTTTTTCTTGGAATTCTTTAGGTACAATACCTGCTTTGATACAGTTTAAATCTGCTCCAGTATCAAATAAAGCTATAGTATCAAGTTTGAAGTTTTTTGAAAACTGAAGGGATATATTTATTAAATATTTTCTAAAAGTTATTTCTTTAAGAATAAATAGAAAATTTTTAGGAGCTTTAATGTTATTTATTAAATCATCATCATTATTTTCAAAATATCTATTCTTAATAATGGCTTTTTCATTAGTAWTTTCTATTATGTTTTTAAAATCTTTATAATCTTGTTTTTGTCTTTCTTTTAAATCTTTTATCTTTAATTTTACCGTTTTCGTTTCTTTTTGGAAATCATTTATCGTCAAGTCTTTCTCTTTAGGAATATAAGTCAAATCAAGCGTACCTTCAGAGGTGTTTGAAGGGGCCACAATCTCACCTGAACTGTTTAACATTATATCAAGATACTTCTTTCGTAAATGTGGGTCATGAATACTTTCAAGAATTTTAAAATGAGTTTGTTGTTCTTCTGTCAAAACAAAAACATGCTTCTCTGACCCCGTACTTGAGCATATTGTTGAATAAAACTGAGAAGATATGTTATTATCAAATTTTGGTTTTAGTTTTCTTTTCTTCTTATTACCAAATAAATGTTTAAAGATTCTTGGGCTTCTATTTTTTAAGTACTTTCGCCTAGTTATACTATCCAAGTAATTGTAAGTAGATTTATCATAATATTTTTTCTTAATTTTTCTTTTTAAAATGACATGTAAATTAACTAAAACCTTTCAATAAGATGGATTATTTTCTTTTCGAATTTTCGTTTTCGAAAAATTATTTTTAAGTTGTTTAAGTTTTATGCAATTAAGTTTACCAAATAACTCAGATTTCAATCGATGAGTGTTACCTGTGGACTGTCGAGAAGTAGCAGGGTTTATCCTCAGAATTGTGTCTTGTTGTGATTCACCYGCTTTACTATTTTTTGCTTTAATGGTTTCTTTATCAATTCTAAGGTTTTTTTGTAGAATATTTAATTTTTCTAAATAATTTGGAGAAAGTGCTAGATTAGTGAAAGTAATATTCTTATCTAATCTGTTGATACCTTCATGTATTACTTCAGGTATCCCTACAGGGTCATCTATCTTTTCAGGAGATGAACTTGTTAGATTTGAAGAGATTAGATTTTCTGTTTGGTTATCTTCAATAATTTCAGCTTCATTGTTTTGAATACTCTCTTTAGATTTATCCTTATTACATAATTTGATTTCTTCATTTCTAAAAGGATATTTTATTGAGTTTTTAGGAGCATAATAGTATTCAAACCA
Organism: Phtheirospermum japonicum; assembly: GCA_014905375.1. NCBI lineage: Eukaryota > Viridiplantae > Streptophyta > Magnoliopsida > Lamiales > Orobanchaceae > Phtheirospermum > Phtheirospermum japonicum. The sequence continues at coordinate 368,342 of BMAC01000286.1, read as the reverse complement.
TGTGAAAAACAAAATTTCTGTTTGAAAATCATTTAGAAATTTGTAGTATTTTTCTTTAATCATCTGTTTATCCTTATCAAAGTTTTTAAAATACCATATTCTTCTTTCTGTATTATGATCAGCATTAAAGTCTTTTTTTAATAATTTCATATCAGCTTTAAATTCTACTTCTATAAAGTTCTTTTTCCTGTAACCTACATTCCTAGCCAAATCTTCGGAGGCTGTGGAAGCAGAGTTAGAAGAAGTAGATCTACAGTAAAAGGAATCCATTTCTAAGAAGTTTTAAAAAAAATTTGAAAGTTAAATTTTTGCTACAAACCTGAGATTTACGGCTGCCTATCACTCTCGAGGACTTACTTTGACTCAGGGAACACACTCACAAAAATCTATTTCCGCAAAACTTAAAACTCTCAGATCAAGACTACTTTTCCTATATCACCCCCCTTAATATATATATATATATAACCTAAATGAAGTATTTTTCCATTCCAAGATGATAATGGTTCCCACCTAAATGAAGTATCTTGGCAAGGTGAGATTGATGTTTCATTAAGAGATTTTAGTAGTACGGGCGAGGAGTTCGATCTTTCCATCGAAGCCAATGTTGATTTTGATGATGAAATGCAAGAGAGTGTTGAAGAAGAAGAATCATGTGATAGTCAAGATTCTGATGCCTATGCCGATTATCATGCTTACAGTGATTGATACTTAAGAAGTTATTCAGCTTTATCAAATATTTTGTGAACTCTTGCTCCTAATTCTTAGTTTTCTTGTGTTAAATTAAATTTCTATCTTTTTCATGATGGGTTTATTTAAGAAATTATTGAATATTAGATTTATGATATCCCATGCTTTAGCTGTGCCTTTGAATTATTTAATTATACTGTGAATATACTTTTTAATTTGTGATCTTCATGTTCACAGATGTCAAGCAAAGGTGATCGTGGCGGCGGCTTTGGTAGGCGAGGAAGAGGCAGAGCCAAAGGCACTCATAAAATAACTATACCAAATGTTTCACATATATCAAGTTCCCTGGGGCTCAATTCATTTGGTGCACAACATGAACATCTGAAAGAAAAGTAATATTCACTTGTAAGTATATGTATAGATTACTTTGCTTTGACCTAAACTAAAAGGTAAAAGGTAAAAACTACAAAGTAGTAATAAATATATGAAAAGGCAAATATTTATTTCATAAATTTTAAATGTGGTTGAAATAATCTCTTATTGATAGATTAATATCGATATTTCAAGGCAGGAAAATAGTATTATAGGGTCTAATTTTGATTAAGTTTTATAGTATTATAGGATCCATAATCTATATATTAGATATTGGAAGTTGAGTTTGTTCAAACCCTTCTGAATTCTTAGAATCATTGAGTTGAAGTAAATTCTTTTTGCTGAAAATCTGCTACTGCCCCAGTTCATCCTTTGCCACTTTGACAAAATATTTCTGGAATCGAGTTTAGTTTTAGTCAACTGCTACTTGCTAATTCTAATTTTAGTTTTTTTTAAAGGGTCTTTCAAAGTAATTATAAAGGGTCTTTGCTACTTGCCTTTTCCTTCAAAAATTCCAAAGGGTCTTTTCCTAGCCCTTTCTGTGTCGCAGGGTTAAAACCAAAAAGACTTTTTTTTTCTTGATATTTTCTTACATTTTCGATAATTCCTTCTCGAAAAAGTATTGTAATAATATTTTCAGAAATATTATTTTTTGGTTCACAGATGTCAAGCAAAGGTGAACGTGACGACTTTCCCGGGCAAGGAAGAGGCAGAGGCATACATAAAACAACTATACCAAATATTTCACACATGTCAAGTAAAAGTGATCGTGGTAGCTTTGGTGGGCGAGAAAGAGGCGAAGGCGAGGGTAGAGCCAGAGGTAAGCATACAACAACTACACCAAGCGTTTCAGCAACTGCACCAAGTGCTACCATCCCTATTCATTCAGTAACTGCATCCGGTGCTCCCAACCCTACACATTCTGCACCTGCCTCCWGTGAACCCACCTTTGCTGAGGCTTCCACATTGTCGGGGAATGATTCCAGGGTGTTGATAAAACCAAACGGAATGGAGTATGACTTTCAATTAATTGATTATTATTTTTCTTTATTAAATTTATAACATTTCTAATAAATTAATAATTTACAAAATATTTTAATAACAGGTTCATTCCTTATGAAACATCTAAAAGGATTTCAGATATCATGAAATCAAAATATGATCAGCCATGGACTGGATGGCGCGAAGTCTCAACAAATGTGAAAAAGTTGTGGTTTGAAGAGTTTCAGGTGATATAAATAATAAGACAACTTATTAAATACAATAACTTGTTTACTTGTATAAAAATTTTTAAATACTCGTTGAGTATTGATTAAATTTTGTGTAGGGTCTTTTTAGGTGGGATTCTATGCATGATCGAGAAATTCAGAAGATATGGAGAGCAAAGAGTGCAAAATATGTGTGTCAAAGTTCGGGTGATATTCGTAGAGGTAGATCGGTTGGGACATGGATGCCTGAAAAAGTGCTCAGGGCTCTTAAGGAGAAGTGGACGACAGACCCCCATTTTCAACGCATGTCTGATCAAAACAAAAAGAATATAGTCGCTAACAAAGATGTCTATGTGAATCGAGGTGGTGCTATTTCTACATCTGAGCGTAGAAGACGTTATGTAAGTTTATTTTATATATATATATGTATATATTTGTATATTTCACTACTCGGGTTGTTTTGTTAGAGTGACTGTGATAATATTTCTTTGTAATTTGTGCTGATATGAGCAAATTGGTCGAACATTTAAAATGTAGGTTTACTTGATTGAATATGTTTCATATTTCAGGAAAAGCAATTGGGCAGAAGTGTTAGCATTCCTGAGATTTTTTTGAAGGTCAATTACAATGAGAAGATTGGAAAGTGGGTAACTTCTAAAGCAAAAGGCACTTTTGTAAGTTTTCACTTCTTATTTGAGAATTGTTGCAATATGCAGTTAAGAATGGTTTTATAGTTATAAACTTGAGTTTAGTAAGTGACCAATATGTACTGTGGTGGAGACATCTCCAGAGAACATGAATTAATTCCCACATCTCCAGAGAGCATGAATTAATTATTCTTTCTGCTTTCTAGGAACATGTTTTCTGGAATGAGTTTGAATATATGTATGTTTGAAAGTAAAGTTCATAGATTGTTTGTAGATATGGACCTGCACTTTGTTTCTGTTGTACATTAAATTTGGATTTTATGCAGACTGCGTACAAGAAATTGAAGGCGTCTAAAATTACACAAGGTATAACCAACATTGATGATTCACAGTGCTTTTACGAGGCTACTGGAGGATGCAATAAGAAAGGACATGCTTATGGTTTTGGATCTGAGGCGTCTTTCTATAGCTCGACGAGTTCAAATTCTAGCTCGTCTGGTGTGATTGATGTTCAGCAGCTTTGCCATCGTCTGGGTGCTTTAGAGCAACGAAATAAGCTATTAGAGAGTGAACTTGCCTCGATTCACAGCCTTCTTCTGAAGATCTTGAGCACGTCACGTTTTTTCTCTGGCTATGATGTCTCTTCTTCAGCAGTACCGAACGCCATTCATGATGACGAAGACGACAAAGACTTGGGAGATGATGAGTATTTGGGTGATGACGAGGGAGACATTGAATGTGATGGAGATGATGGCATGGGATGTGATGTGGGTGACTTGTAGGCGTTTCTATTTGTTTATGATAACATTACAGTTATTTGTTTGTGACTCGTAGGAGTATTATTCCAATTGTAAATTATTATTCGAATTTTAATTCTTATAAATTTTATTTTGCATTTTGTTGGATACAAATAGAGGGATTATTTTTAGGTTTATTTTTATTTTCAAATTCCTACGGAAAAACCCTTGGGAACAATCGTTGGAATAGATTCCAACAGTAAATATCCATGGGAAAAAGTCGTTGGGAAATATTCCAATGGAATGTAAATCGTTGGAATTTGTGTTGGAGTGTATTCCAACGATTGACAATTCCAACGGAAATTTTCTGTTGGAAAGTCCGTAGGATATTTTTTCCATAGGAATTTTCATTGGAATTTGGCAATTCCAACGGCTGTTTTTCTAACGGTATGTATTCCATTAGAAATTCCGTTGGAATTGGGCATTCCAACGGAAATTTGTATTGAATTCCAACGAATTTTTTCCGTTTGAATTTGACTGTTTTCTTGTAGTGTTATATGTGATGATATGTACCAATTATATGTGATGATATATGTTAATTATATACGATGATAAATTGAATTATTGAGTGCGATTTGCAAGATGCACCCAAATGTACGGTATAATGACCAGCCAGTGGGGGTAGGAGGGTATTTGGGTTTGATGGAATAAGTAAATACAAGCACAGGCCTGAGTATTATCTCTTGTATTTCTGTTTTGTATCGCCACTGTTAGCTAACTTCAGCTAGCTAACTTCAGCTAGTAATATACTCATACGTCATATATTATCATATAGTACACAATAGATTGTTTCTCATATACAATGTGAACCGCTGCATGTTAATCCATTTTTTGTTTTCGTTCTATCTATATAGGGTTAAAACCAAAAAGTAAATTGAAAGGGAGTAAAAATAATAATTTTAAAAGGTCACACAACAATTGATAAAGGACAAAATTAAACAAAATTATTAATTTGCTTTCACCCTTGTATCTATATACGGGGGCTTCCCCCATTCCCAACTTTGATCAAGCCCACGGTTATAATTGGGTGCGGGACGAGACAAAATTAAACGAAAATTACTAATTAAAGGGGTGATAACTGATAATTAGTATTTGATATTAAATTAAAGTTTAATAAATTAATTAATTAAAACAGCTGATTGAAAGTTAATTTATCAATATATACATAATTTAAAAAGATAAAAATAGGTTTTTCCAAATTTATTATAAGAAGCTAATATTTTAATTTTTTTTTTCCTAACAAGAACTTACTAGGGCAACTAAATTATCAATTGAAAGTTATTATCAGATAGTATAAATGAGTTTATTTGGAGAACATAAGTTATAATCTCTTCTAAAAAAGTAATTTCTAAAAAAAAAATGTTTCAAACAATACGACTACAGAAGAAATTTTGTAAAAATATGAACTCAACATAAAACACGACTATATGAGTTAAAATCGCCCAAAGTTTTAATTTCAACCCTTTAAAAAAAACTAATGTGCCTTCATTATATCATACCCCCACCTCTACATTTACATTCGCTGATATTTCAATATTTTTAGTCCTTTAAAAAAAACTAATGTGCCTTCATTATATCATACCCCCACCTCTACATTTACATTCGCTGATATTTCAATTTTTTTAGTCTTAAGTTGATCCTGCGATTCTAATTAGGTAAAATATATGTCTTCACGTCACCATAGAATTTTTCTTGAGAAGTTCCAATTAAAAATTTATAAAACAACCATTTTCAAGGGCAGCTTTATTTCTGGCTTTCAATGATCACTTACATGCGATAGGATATTTAGAGGTATTGTAACTTATTAAGTCATATCTGACACTGATAAACAACTCATCAAAACAAATGATAAAAGAAAAGTATTAGAATAATATTTTTTTTCCCAAAGTTTAGAGTTATTGAAAATTTTTATTTTTGATCCATTATTTTGAACACTTTTCACAAAAAGTACGTAATGTTGTCCAACATCAAATTACGTCTTCTAAATTGGCAAAGTCATCAAATAATGTCCATTTCTATCATGTTTGGGCTCAAATACTGACCTGGCGTTATTATTTAATTTCTTATCATTTTTCGTTTAATTCTGAATATTAAATAGGAGAAAAATATCATTTTTCCCTTCTCATTAAGTTTTTCCTTTATTTCTTTCCTTCCATTTTTCTTTTAAAAATTAAAATAAAAACCCTATTTTGCTGAAAAATAAATAAACAAAATAAACATAAATTGGTCATCCAGCCCTAAATTTTCTGAGCCCATTCATGTTTCTTCTTCTTCAATTTCAGAAAAACGGAAGGAAAAAATATCGGACATTTTTAAACATTTAATTGCCAATTAAAACCTGAGATTAAAATGAAATGAAGAGGCTCAGAAAATATCAGATATTTTTTCTTCTTCTTCAATTGCAGGTTTGAATTTCTGCAATTAAAACCCCACAGAAGCACCAAACGAATTACAAGCAATATCGGATTTTTTTAAACATTTAATTTAAGAAAATAAAACACAATTGGAATTGACATTCAACAAATAATCCAATATACCAAGCAAAAATCAACCATCAACCAAAGCGTTGTTTCAATTACATTCCTAAAGACTAAAAAAAACTAATTGATAGAATAAAAATGAAGTTCTACAATTTTAATATACTAAGCAATGCTCAATCATCAACCTCGCCGTTCTCGACGTCCACTGTCAGCAGGTAGTTCTTCCCGGCGGCGCGTGCGATCACGGACGCCTCCCGCCGCGGTAGCGGGTCCCCCGCAGCCACTGGAGCATCACCGTCTTGCCCGGCTCCTCTAGGACCAGCGAGTTGAAGGTGTACGTCATTTTCTCGAACAGCGGTCTGATGGTCGAAATGGTCGAAGGATGTCGGCCATTGGAACCGAATTACGTGTCTAAAATCGAAACACCAGGACCAACGTGGCCACCCACCGCCCAGATCCGCCGCCACCACCACAAATTCATGAACACCCATTTGTCTCCTTTGAAAATTTGTGACCACCCGCCTCCATCGTTGCTCTCTCTAGTTCTCTTCTAGCCATGGACGTGTGTGTATAGTGTAAGAGAAAGGGAGAGAGATGAAGATGCAAAACTTCAAAATTAAAATGCAGGCGAGGAAGACGAAAAATAGAAAAGAAAAAAGGAAAAATAAGAGAAAAAATAAAAGAAAAGAAATTAAATGAGAAGGAAGGTCAAAAATGATTTTTTGCCTCCATTTAATTTTTAAAATTAAATAAGAAGTAATAAGAAAATAGATAATCACACCACATCAGTATTTGGACTTGAACGTGATAAAAATGGACCTTATTTGATGAATTTGCCAACTTAGAAGACGTGATTTGATGCTGACCAATATCATGTAACTTTTATGAAAAGTGGCCAACATAATAGACCAAAAATAAAATTATCCCTTATTGTAACAATTGGAAGTGGATGGAGAGAGCAAAAATAAAAAACGTGTTTCAATTCATATAGATAATTCTTTAAAAATCCAATTACAATAATACTTGTTTTAATTACATATTCATATAGTTCCGTGATATTAAAAATTCAATTAAAAATAATATTTATACGGATAACTATAATGTATCATGAAAATAATAATAAAAATTGCCAAGTAAATAACTGACAAAAAAACTGTATAATTGTGTTTTACCTAAATTATCGGTGTTAAAATTTAATAGTCTTGTGTCGTTGCATGGACTTATTGATATTATAATTGCTTCTTAGTTCCAAATCCATGATATAAATTGTAGCCAGTGTTATGCAGTCTGATTCGTAGATTATATATTTATATTTTGAACAAAATCTTTCTCTCTCTCTCTCTCTCTTTATATATATATATAGGGTTGGGTTCAAATGAAAACCCTTCATTATATGTGAAGCTAGGGAGTTATCTATACCATAGATTCATTTAATCCAATGGTTATATTTAATTTAGAATTTGTGTATAAAAATAGAAAATATGAAATCCAAACGTTGGTTTATTAATTGAGAGGGGCAATTAGACTAATTGTCAATTGGATATTATCTTTCCTTTTCTTTTAAAAGGGAAAAAATATTGTATTTTGTCTTTCCTTTTCTTTAAAGGAAACAAAGATTTTCCATAAATATTATTAATTTACTTAAAATGAGATTAAAAATAAACTAATAGAGTTTTTAAGTAAATTACTCATATATTGATAATATTATAATATAATAAGATTGATTTTCTTAATATATTAAGACTGTTAAAGGAATTACACACTTAGTGTGTATATATCAACAAGTTAAGTATGAGGGTAATTTAGGTATTCATTCTCATTATGTAATTAGGAAACTGTATAATTGGTACCCTATATAAAAGGACCCTTGATTAATGAGAACCCTAATCTTCCTCCGCCTCTCTTTTTGTCTCGTACCTTTTCTGCTTTACTTTTACACTTTTCTGCTTATATTTCAACACGTTATCAGCACGAGATTGCTCTTGAATTTTTACAAGGTACAATCGGACAAATCAAATTGTTTTACAAGGTACCTTCGATTCTCATTAATTATTTGACAATTATGAATTCGTTGTTAACTTTTGTTGTGGAATTGATTCACTATTCATCTGCTCTGGAATTGCTTTGCTTATGTATTGTATATTCATTCTGTTCAATATGCATATATCTGCTCTGAATACTTTTGAAATTCTGTGCGCATCTCCATATATATTTCTGCTTATGTGAATTCATGCGTAGTATAGTAATATATATATTGTATATTCATTCTGTTCAATATGCATATATCTGCTCTGAATACTTTTGAATTTCTGTGCGCATCTCCATGTATATTTTTGCTTATGTGAATTCATGCGTAGTATTAATCTGTGTTCTATTCTGTGTGTTCTGATTGGGCGCTGCTTTTGTTGAATAAAATATAAATAATAATTAATAAAACCCACAATAGCACCTGCCAGTTTCGATCCCGGGTGGGGACTCACAAAATTGATTACTGTGATCATTATGCTGCTCTTAATACTTTGCAATATTAAACTGTTTTAGTTTTTAATAACTGTTTTAAGAAATGCACCACATTGCGATATTACTTATTTGTTAATATTCTCTAGAGGATTATTTAATAATCTTCGTATGCGTATTCTCGTGATAATGAAAATTCGTGAGCAATACAAAATAATATAAACTTGTCATGTGATAAAAGTAATTTCACAAATATCGAAAAACGTGATATGTGGCCTACGATCTTATAATCTAATTCATGTTCTTGAAAAAAAAATTGTAAATCATTACAATTACGTAATCCAAATATCTCCAATCTTGTTTTATAAAATGGTTGAACCCACTAGTCCCGAATTTGAAATATTGGACTCAGAAGGAATTGAGTACCATCGTTGGTTTCTGATGTGGAAACTACTTTCATGGGAAAGGATTTCGCATCCACGGTCATACCATCCACCGATCCAATAGACAAAGAACCATCTGATGAAATTAAAGCCAATGCCCTAATCTTTTTGCGGCGTCATAATTGACCCAAACTTACGCTGGGGAGTACCTTCAGTTGAAGACACCCAAAGAACTGTGGGATGCCCTCAAGGGACGTTTTGGAAACATACATGACACTTTGCTTCCAGAACTGACCGTTCAGTGGAATGAAATCCGCTTACTTGACTATAAGAGGGTCAATGACTTCAACAAGGACATGTTGCGCTTAAAAGCACGTCTTACCTTCTGTGAAAAGTAAATCACGGAAGATGATATGATACAAAAAAACTCTATCCACTCTTCCTACTTCAACACTTATACTAGCGAACCAGTATAGGCTCGAGTATGATAACAAAAGAATTACAACTTCTAATAAGTTTATTAATATGCTGCAAGTAGCTGAGAGGCATGATCAAGTTCTCTTGAACAAATAATGCTAGACCTGTCGGGACAAAGAATATTCCCGAAACTAATTATGGTCAAGCGAATAGTGGAAAGAACCCCGAAGCAAAGGGGACTAGACGTGTTAATCCCCCTCAAAGTGGTAATTATGCACCACGAGGCAGGGGCCATGGGGGCCGCAGTAGAGGCCGTGGTAGGGGCCGTGGAGGCTCTCCCCATGTATGGCGCAAAGATGGTGGTAGCGCCCCAAGTGGCCATGGTAATTTTGGGACTGGAGGTTATAAAATCAAGGCACCACACGAGAACACCTCAAAGAAACGAGAGAGAATTGGGAATGAACCTTGCTATAGATGTGGTGACACTGGGCATTGGTACCACAACTGTCACGCAAGTGATAAGGTGGCAGCCATCTACAAGAAACTTAGAGAGTCTAAAGAACAAGAGACTCACTATGTGTAAAATGGAGATCTTGACGCTGATGTCAACCTCACGATTGCGGACTTCAATGGCAATAAGAACCTTGCTCCCATCTACAAGAAACTTAGAGAGTCTAAAGAACAAGAGACTCACTATGTGTAAAATGGAGATCTTGACGCTGATGTCAACCTCATGATTGCGGACTTCAATGGCAGTAAGAACCTTGCTCAGTCAATTGATGTTCCTGATTTTGAGTGATCTACTTCATCTATTTACTTATATTTGAAGATATTTGTGAAGGCATAATTGCCTCATTTTATTGAGAATATGGAGTTTGGTAATTTTCGAATTAGATTTACTTTGTACAAGACATTTATTTGATTGGCTTATTAATAAATTCGAATTTTATTCTAAAGTATTGAATGTATTCGACTTTATTTTTTACAAAACTATGTGAGCTTGGTTCAAATATAGCAATAAGATGTTCAAAAATACATCTTACGCATAGAGCCACATATTCAAATGAGAAGTGCATCATTCTAAATCGTCCACAATAATCTAGTGAATTAGAGAAATTCCTCTAACTCTTTTCATAACACTATCACCACTTCTACTTTTATAAGGAATGTCGCGCGGCGAAATAGAGTGGTCAACTGATAGTGGGACTACTCACACAATTTTAAGGAATAAACAATTATTTATTAAATTAGTTCCTTATAACTCATCTGTGACTACGATGATTGGTACATCCCAACTAATCAAAGGGCGAGAAACTGCCATATTCTTGATACCTAATGGCACAATGATAACAGTCACAGAGGCTCTATATGCACCTAGAGCAAATCGAACATTGCTGAGTTTTAAAGATATCTGTGCCAACGACTATCACTTGAAAAATTCATTGTGAGAATGGAAAGGAATATATATATATATATATATATTACCTCTAATGAATGTGGAAAAAAACGCATCTTAGAGAAAGTAATGAGTCAATCTAGTGGGTTATACCTCACCACTATCAGGATTATTGAATCCTATGTCGTCACCAATAACGAACCATGTGACACTGACTCATACAGGCTTTGGCATGACCGCCTTGGACATCCTGGTCGTAACACGATGATCCACATTTTGAAAAACTCACACGAACATACTTTCTTCCGAGTGACTCATAAAGTGGGATATAAACGCGATGCACTGCCCAATCGGTACGATTGCTGCCCAAGTGCAGCTAATAACTTCTGAAGCACAAGATGCATTACGTACATCTCACTCTGCCTCAATATCTATCTCAAAGGAAAATCACTCGTTTTGCAAAGCCTGCCCTTTAGCAAAAATAGGATCGAGACCTACCTATGCTATAGATACAAAGCAAAATATTCCATTCTTACAAAGAATCCAAGGTGATACATATGGACATAGACATTCAAAATGCGGATAATTCAAGTATTTTATAGTTTTGGTCGATGCTTCGGCACGTATTGTCCATAGAAATGTTGCATTTGCAAAACTTCTAGCACATTTAATATGATTGAGGACTCACCACCCTTATAAAGCACCCAAACTTATAATGCTAGAGAGTTTACATCAAAAGTACTTGATGACTATTGCATTTTAATAAAGATCGATGTACTGGATCTTGTACCCTAATGTGCATATATAATAAGGTCTCAAAGAAGATACCGTCAATAAGAATATAGATGGTGATTAAGACAATATTTATGCGCACTCATTTATCTTTGCACAGGGTCATGCAATATTGCACGCAAATATTACTTATTCGTTTATGAACCCCTGCTAACCAGATATTTTGAGTACCAGTTGGTAACTGGATATAATCCTGATAATTCATATCTACGCATATTTGGTTACGCAGTATATGTGCCTATTGCGCCCCCAAAATGCATTTATATGGGTTTCTAAAGACGATTAAGTATTTATGTTGGATATGAATCTCCAACAATCATCCGCTATTTGAAATCTTTGACAGACGATCTCTTTATTTCTAAATTAGCGAATTTGTAACTCTAATGAGACAGTCTTCCCGTCGTTAGGGGGAGATAATAAAAAGTATTTTCTAATGGAACGACAAGAATAGTTTCATACTATGTCTCATTATGATCCCCGCATTTCACAATGTAACGTGAAAGAAAAGTAAAGTGGACAATTGATCTTCAAAGTATAAAAGACTCAATTTCTAAAGTGACGAGATCATATATATACAAGCTGCAAATGTGTCTGCAAGGTTAAAAGTCCCCGTGAAGGGCACAATGTCACAAATTAATACATTGCAACCATACTTAGTGGAGGTGTGGTTGAGGTCGTGACTCCCAAAAGGAACAGGGGGAGGTCACTTGGTTCGATCAATACTCGCCCAAGGAATAAGAGGGAATGTATGGCACAACTTTAATTGATCATCAATGAAGATAATAACTCTCATGAGATTATCTCTTATTATACTTATGTCCATGAATCATTACTGGAGGACGCTCCGAAGTTTAATATGATTCCAGAGAATAAGGAAATCTCAATGTACAATGAGAGTTTATATAAGTTGATGGAAAGACTTTACATACACATTGATGATATATACATTGTTGCTCAAAGAATCATAGAGCACAATAGTATCGAACCACGCTCTATTGAAATATCAATATATAGCAAATTGACCTAAATGTAAATAATCAATCCAGGTAGAACTAAATTCACACGCTCTATTGAAATATCAATATATAGCAAATTGACCTAAATGTAAATAATCAATCCAGGTAGAACTAAATTCACTGAAAAACAAGATAGGTGTTTGGTTTGGTAGTGCTAACCTCACCAAGTGTAAAGCCTGTAGGACATAAACAAAGTTTTGTCAGAAAGCGTAATGAGAAAAATAAAGCCATGAGATGCAAATCTAAACTTGAAGCACAAAGTTTCTCAAAACGCCCTGTAATTGACTATGAGGATATGTACTCTCTCATAATAGATGTTCTAATTCCAAAGAACTGAGAATGCAGCTTATACATGTGGCTACATCATATCTCTATGGGGATCATGATTTAGAGATATATACGAAAGTGCTTGCTAGCCTTTCATTGCCAAGGCAAGTGACTCTAAGCCACGGAGTGCATTTGCAAATTAAAATTGAAACACTCACTTTATGGATTAAAATAATCCAGACGGATGTTGTATAACTGTCTAAGTGACTACTTGATTGGGAAAAGATAATATATGCCCTTTCGTATTTATAAGTTTCAAATTTGCGATATAATTGTATATGTCGATGAAAGGAACATAACATCCACTCTTAATGAAATAAGAGATATCGCTAGTTATTTGAAATTCTTAATTTGAGATAATGCATCATGGGAAAACTCGATCATGTTAAGGCTTTAAGCTAGAACCGAGTTTGTGGAATACTAAATTCTACAGTTTGCATATATCCAAAAGATGATCAGGCAATTAAATACGGATAAGTGCAATATGTTAGCACTCCTATGATTGGTCAAAGTGAAGATAAGGAAATATCAATTTCGTCAATGGAATGACGAAGAACTGGTGGGAGCTGAAATTCTCTACCTACGTACAATATGCGCATTATTGAACCATTACTAATACACTTGATCGAATATTACTTTCTCAAAATTGTTATCTTGATTTAACTCAAGAAAGTGCAATGTCACTGGAATGGAATAATACCTAACAGACACCATTGACGCGAGTTTATTTTTCCCATTCATGAATATAATTGGGACTGCAGATGGTCTTGTAATCCCTATAGAAAATATTGAGTTTACTTCCTACTATGAAACACCAAATAGTATCGTTGATGTTGGTTACTCATTCGATCTATGTAAAGAGATCATTATCATACATGTAGTAGTTTGTGAGTAACTACGATAAATGTTATGATCATTCATATATCTTATGATAGTGGCATGAACTCTATCACTGAAGAAAATGTGATAATATGAGTAATATAACCACAATTATTCTACAACCAACAATCATGCACTTTCTCAAGAATCACGTAAATTGAGGAAGTTGAGACTTTCAAAGTTCTCTTGATAGATGTACATATCAGAGAAGGGTGTACACTTTGGGGGGAGTCTCAACATAAGGTGTGTTGTACTCTTTTTCCTTAGACCAAGTTTTATTTTTCCCATTGGGTTTTTTTACTTGGCAAGGTTTTAACGATGCAACAATAAAACACCATTTCACCCTTTGACTTGGCAAAGGTTTTAATGAGGCAACTACTCATGCACCATCTTACTTGTTGACTCGACACAAGGGGGAGTGTTAAAGGAATTACACATTTAGTATGTCTATATCAACAAGTTAAGTATGAGGGTAATTTAGGTATTCATTCTCATTATATAATTAGGAAACTGTATAATTGGTACCCTATATAAAGGGACCCTTGATTAATGAGAACTCTAATCTTCCTCCGCCTCTCTTTTTGTTTCGTACCTTTTCTGCTTTGCTTTTACACTTTTCTGCTTATACTTCAACAAAGACTGCTTTTTTACTACACTAACAATGTTTCATCTGTTGAACCAGTAATACAATAAGAGTGCTTTTCTTATGTAGTTGCAGTGTTTTTTTACTACACTAACAATGTTTTTACTATTGAATCACTAATATACTAATTTGATTTAGTTTTTGACCTAATATAAAAGTATTATTGTCCAAGGAAAACACACCTCCAATGCAATAAAAAAGCACTAATTTGATTTAGTTTTTGGTCTGAAATAAAAGTATTCTTAATCAAGAAAAATATCGTCCCAAAGTATATAAAATCACCACCAATGTAATTAAGAATTCAATAATTTGGAAAAGAAAGCACCAAAAATTTTCTTAGAATCACTCATCACTATCACCAACACAATTACATTTGAACGAAAGCACCAACAAATACTTGCAGAAGCACTATGTAATGTTTAGAAAAGTACTGTGTAAAGTATTCTCAAAGCAGCGGAGAAATTGGATGTGGCAGCACCAATTTCGTTGACGAAAACTCAAACTCAGCTGTGAAAATTTAAAACCCTCGGCATGAAACCTTCAACGCCGCCACGCCCATGGGTTTTAGACGAAAAAATAAAAAGGTAATTTCAACAACCACCACTGCGATCGGAGCCCCACTGATGAAGACATCCCTGATGGTGAGATTGGATGTCATCATCGATCCAGATTGAAAATCTGAGCTATCGTGTACCCTCGCAATATCGTATACCCGAAAAACATATTTGAATTTGACGTTGCTTTCAACAAAACAACGTATATGAATTGACAGCCTTCTAAAAAAAAGGAAAATCTACAACATAAAACCAAAGAATTGGTACTTTTTTAATATATATCGGTGCTTTCTGAGTGATCGGACAGTGCTTTCAAAAAGCAACGAAAAGATTTTCCTTTTTTTCTTCAAAAAATTGCATTTTTTGTAATGGAGATGGATTAATTCTGAATTATCCCATCAATCTGGTGAGAATGATTATAATGGAGATTGATTAATTCCTTATTATAGAAAGGAATATATATGTAATTTTGGAAAAAGAATATATGTAATTATGGGACTGTCTTAATTGCAAAGATTTGAAAAAGATAAAAATATCCCTATTATGCTTGAATTAGAGTCAAAATTTTCTTTTAATATTAATCATTGATCTTATTTAATCAACGGTGTGGATGAGTCCTTAGGTTCACATATAATGACGTGGTTCTCATTTGAACCTAATCATACATACATACATACATACATACATACATACATACATACATACATACATACATATATATATATATATATATATATATATATATATATATATATATATATATATATATATATATATATATATATATATATAATTAGGTTCAAACGAGAACCATGTCCTTATTTGTGAACCTACGAACTAGTGCTTTTATTATACAGTAGTATTTTTATTATACACTCTTAGTGCTTTATTAGTATTTCAGTTATATACACCAGCAGTGCTTTTATTATACAATTTTAATGCTTTTAATCAAATGGATTCATGTGAAAATGGATTCTTGTGTAAGAAATAAGAATAAATACTGGCCACTAATTTTAATATTTGTGCTTAAGAATTTACGGTGGCATTTCAGTAATTAAAAGATATTTCAACTACACAATGTCATAACCTTCTCATAACTTCTCCAAATAAATTTGTGTTCGCGAGAGAAAAAAACCCCAATCCCCATAGATTTTCCCTCATCAATTTTAATCGATTTTCTATTGCCAAATTTATTGTTTCCCCTTTTTCCCCTCCATCTTCTTCATTGATTTCTAGAAGTTGAGTCGCAAGTCTGTCATGGGCCAAAGTCCGTAAAGAAAAAGTGTGTGTATCCCCTTTTTCGTGAATCACAATATATTTTTTGTGAATCACATGTATATGTGTCTTGAATCATTTCTTTGTTATGGAATTTGAATTTACTTGAGTTTATTCAAGCATATATTGGTTTTTGGGTTTTAATTTTTTGAACATTAGGGTTTTTGTTTCACGCAATTTCTTTTGCGCAAATTACAATTGATATTTCTCAAATCAATTTATTGTTTTGAATTTTGAGTTAATTGGTGTTTTCCAGATCATATGCATTAAGCTTATTGGTCGTGTTTTACAGATAGATGTCTAATCTATGGGCTTATGTGATTAATTCTCAGGCATTTTCTAGTTGATCAATTTATATTTCTCGAATCAACTCATCGTTGCTAATTTCGAGTTAATTTGAGTTTTCGCGATAATACACATTAGGCTTATTGAACGTGATGTAGAGAAAAGATGAACAATCTAGTAACTTACATTATTATTTCTCGAGACACATGTTGCTTATGATAAGTTAGTAGATTATTTTATTTTACGTGCTTATTTTATTCTACAGTTACTTATTTTGAGAAAATGTGGTGTATTTGTAGGAAAGGGTAAAGAGAAGATGTCTTTGTTCCTCAGGATTCAAGACAACGAGTAGATATGCGAATGAAGAAGAAGGCAGATATCACAATGAGGGATAAAACTATCCCGAGTCTTCAGAAGAAGTGCCAAAAGTCCAACCAATAATGAACAAGGTACAACATGTACTTGCAATCGTGACTGTTTTTTATATCTATGTAGATGTTCAGTTTTAATTCTTCTAATTGCTTATTCATGCATTATTTTTCCTTTTCAAAAGGGAATGAAGAAGACTCTAATATTGGGTTCCTTTTATGATCCTTTCACAAGGAAGAGTACGTAACTTGTTCCCAAGATCTCAACAGAAGTAACCGAAGTTCCAAATAAAAACAATAAGGTACTAAATTAGGTAGTTTTTTTGGTATGTTACTTAAAAACTAGAATTGTTTGTTTTCTTTGATTTATTATCTGATTTGGGAGTGATTAGATTTCCACCCATATTTTAGACAATGAAGGACGATGTTTATATGATAAAAGTGCAAATAAATATAGTAATGTGCAAAATAAGTGTACTAATGTGTATAATAAATATACTAGCTTGCTTTAAGTGAATTCAGGAGTATAGGGTGTATATGATAGAATTGCAAATAAATGTATATTAATGTGCAAAATAAGTTGTACTAATATTCATAATAAATATAATTTCTTGAGTTTAATGAGTCGAGGGGAGATTCAGTGGTTTAGGGTTTAGGGTTCAGGGTTCAATGTTTAGGTTATGGATTTTGTATATGCAGTGCAAATGGGTAGTATGTGAAAAATAAGTTGTACTAATGTGCAGAATAAATATAATTAGTTTGCATATAAGTGTTTTCTTTATGATTGGAATTTATAATTAGTGTGCAAAATCTACTGTATTATTCTGCAATTTCTATTAGCATGACATGTGTGTGTGAAAGATACAATTATATATAGATTCTTTTTTTGTAGTTCAGTTTATATATGTCTCGTTAAGTGTTTTTGAGAAAGTGGTTAAAGTAAACTATTTTTTATCTAATGCGCAGGTCCAAAAACCAGAATGATGAAGGTTGATGCTGGTGGACTGAAATGTAAAGCAAAGAAAAAGAAGGTGTGACAAGAGGAATGCTACAAAACAAGGTATGTTATTATTATGGATCTGTAGTCCAAAAAAACTTTTTTTTATCTGCTTATGACTAATGTACATTAAGTTTTTAATAATTATATTTTTCATAATGTTTAGCTCTATCGGATGATGATTTTGACAGTACTTTTCCGGAACATACTAATGGTGCTGCCAGTGTGATGATGGTGACAAATTTGCCTTTCGTATAGGTCATCGTCACCTAGTGTTTTTGTAAAATCTTCAGTACCGTTAAATGATTCCTAGATATTCAAGATATTGTATTTGGTCCTCTTTTGGGTTTATCAATAATTTTAATACTAGTGAAGATGGGGTAATAGTTAGTTAAGATTCCCAACCACCTAGATCACAAACTAAATTTATATGATGGGTCAAAGTTGCACATTAAAGAAGGTGATGTGTTGACGGTTTTGTCTTTTCCTATGGGGAAACTTCTATTATCAATAAGAAGAAAAGGAACCACGCAGAGCTTGATCAAGAATGGAAGAGTTTTTTTTATCCAAGTTCATATGGGATCACCCCAACAAACTATTTCTAAAATATGAAGTAATGTGTTGAAGGTGAAGACTGGTTCGAGAGACACTTTGTTGTTTCACTTGTTACCTATTTGTTTGAAGGCCAGAGCAACAGGAAAGTTACCACCAATGTATTATATTTTTCTTGACGATGTATCAAAGATTAAGGTGACAAATTAATGTGAGTACATTATCAAGTGCTCGGTGAGGATAAAGATGTCTAGGGAGAATAGCAGAGAAAAGTGGTACACATGACCTCTCATATTTTAACGTTCGGTATTTTAAAAACTGTAATTATTTTATTATTTACCATATATGAAATAAATAAACTCTGATTATTCTTTTCATATGTATTCATTCTATGTCAACAAAGTTGTGTTATCTATGAGATATGTGAAAAAAAAAAAAAAAGCTTCCCATCTTTTAAAGGATGGATTGACTTGTTGCTAAAAGAGAGAGAGAAACTAGGAGAAAGTCGGTGAATTTGGGAGGGGTTATGAGGATGAAGAACTTAATGCTGAGGTGCCAAAGAACTCATAAACATTTGAGGTTCATGTAAAATAGATGCACGAGGAGGAGCAGTGTACAATTCCTGGAAACAAGGAGTTTATAAAGGTATTTTTAATGGTTCTGTAATTTTTTTGTGCGTGCGTACTTTAACTAGTAAAATGCTTCACTATCATGTGTCTGAACTATTGTGCATGTGTCTGAACTATTGTGCATGTGTATATGAACTAATGTGCAATTGATGGATATTTTGCATTTTATTACACTTTTTAATATAAATATTTGTGAAACAGGTTTTGGTGAGGAATTTTCTATAAACGCCATGTTGTTTGCATCTAATGGTCTTGAAATACTAGAAATGTTGTAAAGAGCACCTCAAGTCTTATTAGATGATAAAAATTTCATGAAGATGTGAGATGCGGCTCAAGAGTCCCTTGCCATTACAACAAATCAAAAAAAAGTCAAACAAACACAAGAGCGTGTCAACCATGTTGGATCCTTAATCCAACATTGGGCTTATATGTGAAATAATTATATATTGTGGACTGTCGAATAAGAAAGCCCGGTTAAAAGTGATCAAATAAAGTTTAAGGTATTGGGCTTTAATGTATCTAATAGGATGTTGGGTTATCTATTTTAATGATGGGCTAAAATAGGTAAACCCTAGATGACTCAAGTATACAAGGGTTATGGTCCCTAGGTCATACGTACCAATATACCATTCTATTCTACATCCCGTCATCAGAAGAGATCGTACAGAGAAAGCTGAAGGGTTCTCTGAAAGGATTTGATACGTGTTGCCCTAGAAGGTCAAACCCCAAAATCAATCGCTTATGGATTCAGGTACACTTCCGTAAACTAGCTTATGATTCTTAATAATTTAATATGATGTTTCCTTGACTATGGCAATGGCTTTCGCTAATATTATTTTCTGACAAGTGGTGTCAGAGCCGAATCATATTGAGTTATTGGAAATCAAGTTTATTTTGATATTATATTAATTATTGTTAATTTGCTTTTGGACTGTGCTTATATTCTGAGGCATGGAGTTAAGGGTTATGCTATATTAATGTTTAAAGTGGCGTGATAATTAGTCATGATGTTCAGACTTCTTGATATTTTGTACTTCTCAATTTTTATTATTATTTTTTTTATTAAGGTTGGGGCCTTGTTTTCTTTTCAATTATGCATGCCCCTGCCTTTTGGTTTATAGATTCAGACCAATAGGTTTTCGGATTAGGGACTCAGACTTCAGAATTATTATTATTTTCTTTTGGGTGGTCATGATATAGATTCAGATTAATGTTGAGCAAAACACAAAAAAAAAATCTTGCAGCCTATTTCACAATCAACATAATTAGGAGCTTAGTTTGTGGTTTTTAATTGGGCCCATTGATTTGTACATATTTGTGTGTGATTGGCGTGTGTTTTTGAGTTTTGTTTTGTGAGTTTTAGGTTGCATTTTCTCTCTTTTTTCTTTCTTTTAGTCTTTTTGTAGGTGATGTCGTTTTTATCCTGTTTAACACTTTTTCTCTCGTATTTTGTAAGTTTTCATTCTAATTTGGTCTTATTCTATGTTTCAGTTTTCCGAGTGAAGCCACGTGTATTCCCATGAGTTACGACCAATTCAAAACAACGAGAAATTGGATAAGGACTCGTTAAGTTGTCGCCGGTCGACCAACAATCGATGCATCGTCGACGCAGTGTCATTACACGCCTCTCGCCCATGTCGAAAGCCCTTGTCGATCGACCTGCCGAGGCATTCCATCCACCGTAGATCGACGCAGTCCATCGACGTGTCGTTGATAGGGCTATTTTTCAGCACCGGTAGTCAGGCCATTTGGGGAAAAAATAACTACTTTTCCCCCACTTTCACCACTATATATAATTTTTTTTCATTCTCAGAATAAGAAGCTTTTGAACTTTTTAGGGTTTGACAAGCCCAAGAATGTTCTTCGTTTCCCTTCAATTCTTTTCTCTAATTTCTTCATTTCAATTTCTAGCTTTTAGATTTAATAGAATATTTCTTGAGCCTTGTTTGGATGTAGGACGTAGCTTGGTATAATTACGTTTAATTTAAAGTTGGAACATTAAAAACCCACAGTAAGCTTTCATTTCCTTGCTTTTATTATTCGAATTTCTTATTTGCTTTGATTATGAATTTTCTTGTTGGATTTGTGATGTTCTTTATTCGTAGTTGTGTTTCTTGCAATTTTCCATGGTGTGATTCTTATAAGTTCATATTATAATCATTATTGTTATTCAAAACTCCATTGTTGCTTTCTTCAAGCTTTTTATATTTAACCGTGTCCATGTTTGCATTGAGTTTGAATTGATGCATTTCTTTATTACTTATGTTTAGAATTCTTGGGTCTAGTGCCTAAATTCGTTTACAACCACCAATTGGCATTGTTGGGTGTTTAATATACAAGTTGAGATTGACAACCCCAACTCGTATATTAAATGTTCGATAAAATGTTAATTGATCGTGGAGACGTTTCTAGAGCCCTAGACCCCGTTTTATTAGTCCTTTTAAAGTTGCCTTTGTTTCTTGTCATTTAAATCACTGACTTTAAGACTTTATAAATCAAGGTTTGACCGCGTGTTGAGAATAGTATTTCATTGTTTTCTTATTCGTGAATCAAACACAAAAACTACTTCCGATTAGTCTTTTTCGATAGATTCGACTCGAGTCAAACTTCTCACTTACAAATGCTCCGTTCTCTTGTGGGCGAACTTTTCTAATAAAAAGGTAATTGTAAAAGGTTCGATTTAAAACTTGGCGTCGTTGTCGGGGAAAGCTAAAGGTTGTGATTTTTGTATTTGCTTTTCGTGACCTTTGTTTGTGTTTTTATTTGTTTGGTTCGTGTGTAGTGATTGTTCTTTTTATTTGTTTGTGTTTTTATTTATTTAGTTCGTGTGTAGTACATTTAATCTTGTGCATTGAGTGTTGTGTATGCAAGGTACATCCATTGAGGCCTGAGATTCAACGACCCGTTAATTTTTGCATCTATATAACAATTTATTCTAAATAAATATATATAATAATGCACGTATATCTTTATTTGAGGAAATAGACAACTCTATAACAAGACTAATGGCTCTCTGGCTATGAAGAACGGATACTTCTACGAGAATGTCGTGCCCGCACCGGATACTTACCGGATACGACACTTCTGCGGACACGTATCAATACGTATCCATAAAGTGTCATTGTTTTAAAGAAAATTTTGACCGTCTCAACTCCTGGATTTAATGAATAAAACGTAATAAGAATTTTAATTCATCCCAATATGAAACCACAAATTATGAGAGATAGTACAAATGTTTATAGGTTTCAAGAAAAAAAATAAAATATTTTTTTGTATCATGTATTTTTTTAACTTATCACATTTAAAATTTAAATATTTATGAAATTTTAGTTTTTTTAGTTAATACAACTATATTTCTCTCTCTCTCTCTCTCTCTCTCTCTCTCTCTCTCTCTCTCTCTCTCTCTCTATATATATATATATATATATATATATATATATATATATATATATATATATATATATATATATACCGTACTCGTATCCTTAAAATTTCAACACATGACGTATCTGCGTACCCGTATCGTATCGTACCAGTGTCCCGTATCCATATCAGTGATTCATAGCTCTCTGGCAGTCGCTCAAGAAAATCATGGACTTATTGTTCAATTGTTCAGACGAATTACCAAAGATATATATTAAATTCGTTTACCCACGAATTGAAATTGGTTTGCCGTTGAACACCCCAATTTTTGCACTGCAGTGATTTTGGGCCCGACAACCCTTTTTCTTCAACTTTTCTCATGTTTTTCTCATCTATCTCATCCCGTTTCTGAGGCACTTCACTTAAAACTCACACTGGTTTTTGGGTTGGTTTATGTATTATCTGAACTCAGTTGATGTTTGGTCGTGAGTTGGAGGTTTTCATCTTGAACTTTTATTGGATTCCCCCCTTTGAAACCTTGCACACAACTTGTTCGACGAATTGCCTAAATCAAAATTTCTCCTCCAATTATGAAGAAAAGGATGAAAAAACACAGAAAAGGATGCGCCCTCTCTCCTTCCTTTTTTTGACCATATCGATACCCCCGCCGGGTTCACAGCGCCTCACCCGCCGCCCATTGCCATGCCGTCTTTCCCATTGCAGTTGTCTCGTGTCGCCGACACCTACCCAACAAATGTCACCACCGTAGTTCGCCATGTGCAGAGCCACTCTCGGTTTCCAGGCCCATCGCCTTGCTTGTTCCGGAAGCTTTCACCTCTTCTCAGATGTCAACAGGTCTGCTCTCTCAGCCGCCTTGTGCGGCATCGACCAATCACCTTTCCCAGTAGCTAGCCTTCCAATCGAACGCAAATTCACATCCACAGCAATCTACCAGGCCTGTTGAAGCACTGGCATTCCCTTCATTGGCAAATTTACAAACCCATCAGATCTCTAGGTTATTGCCTCTTCTCCGGTTTGCGTACCCTTTTCCCAACCTGCCTGCTCCTTTCTAATCATTGACTCTCCTGCCCGCTTAGCCGCTGAATAACTTATCAGTCGGCGCCACTCCGCCATTGGATTTCCAAATGCCAGAAACCCCACCTTGGCCGGTTAATTCCCAGTGTCTGATATACGATCGAACTTTCGCTCTGATGTCGAACGTTGTATCCCCTTTATTGTTTGAAACCTTACCTGCGGCGGCTAGGGTTTACCCTCATTTACTTGCGACGCAAGTTTCCCCTATCTCTGATCCCTCGGCGCCCCCTGTCGTTCACAGTCCGGCGATTCTGGTCTTGCCTTCCTCCTCCCGTAGCGGCTATGTTCCCGACTTCTTCTAGGGATTACCCCTATTGATCTACGGCCCAAAATCCTCCCGGCTTCAACTTCCCCCAACCCAGTGCTCCTACACCTGTGTTCTACCCACCCATTTTCACGCCGGCGCTTACTACGGCAGCCCTGTTAGCTGCCGTCCAACCCAGATCTTCCCTTCCCACTCACACGATGAATCTCGGAACTAGGGTCCACACGGTGGTTACACCGTGCCCTGTTTCCTTGCCTTCGGCCGAGGCTCAGTCCTCGGTTCAGCCACAGACCCGCCCTTTCCATTCTGAGGGCTCCAGTTTTCAAACGCTACATTCCTCAGGCGCTCTCAGCTTGGGTACACCACAGCCCACTCCCATTCACATGCAGCCCCATGCCCAGTCGGGCCCCACCCCAATGACCTCGGCTCCTATTCAATAGCCCCCCGCTATGACGAGCCTCTCCTCGATGATTCCAACTCCGCCCATTAAAAAGGGGGAGTTATATTCGGTCACGATCGACGAAAGTATTTACCAATCCTGGGTCTCGTTGTTACAAGGTTCTCTCATTGGTCGGTTACTGCAACCAAAAGGTCGAAACCCATTACAATATTAAGAATTTCTTGACTTCTTCTTAGAGCACCACCGGATACTGGATTTTTGTTCTCTTAGGTAAGGGGTTCTTCAGCATCTCCTTTGCTTCGATGGAAGATAGAAATCGTGCATTCGCCAAGACAGCTTGGAAGCTTGGTTCCAGCACCTTTCGGCTCTTTCCTTGGACCCCCGACTTCAATCTTTACAAGGTTCCCTTGACTTCTTCCCAGATCTGGATTCACATTTATGAGTTGTTGATCGAATATTGGGATAGATCTTTTATTTTGAATATTGCTGGAGTTGTGGGAATGCCCTTGCAAATCGACGTGCGTTCTCTTAATGGCTCGGTGGGTCATTTTGTTCGTGTGTTGGTTTAGCTTAATCTTGAAAATACCCTGCATGAGACTGTTATGATCAATCGAGAAGGGTACTTCGGATATATTTCTTTAGGTTATGAGAATTTTCCGGACTTCTGCTTGTTTTGTAAATCTGTTGGGCATCTTGTTGGTTCTTGCCCCTCCCATAAACCTTGTGTCGCTCAGAACATCTATAGAGATAATTGGCATACGGTTAATACCAGATGAACTCATCGACGTTCTGATTCTCGTGAGCAT
Source organism: Phtheirospermum japonicum (assembly GCA_014905375.1). Taxonomy (NCBI): domain Eukaryota; kingdom Viridiplantae; phylum Streptophyta; class Magnoliopsida; order Lamiales; family Orobanchaceae; genus Phtheirospermum; species Phtheirospermum japonicum. Next base: position 343,252 of record BMAC01000286.1, on the reverse strand, counting down.
TAGGTCTGTAAACGTACGGACTCTCACCCAAATCCCAAGCCTACTAATCCTTCTCTGATGACTTCTAACACCTTTCAAGTGTTACAAGCTAAAGTCTGGACGGGTCCTTCGGCACCTCCTACCTCGGAGCCTACTTCGAGGTCTGAGCTGTTATCTCCAACCCCCGAGAACACGGCTCCTAAAGCCGTTGCTACTTTTGTTACCCCATCTGGTTAGGAAGGGAAGGTTCACCGTATCGATTCTGAGCCTTCTATTAGTGGCACTGACAATGGTGAACAACTAACTGCGCAGCTTTGCAGGGAGAACCAGTCGACTATTTCCAGATCGACTGAGATTGTTTGTACCACCTCTCGACAGCTTGTGCTTTATGAGGAAACTACTTCTTCGAGTACGAGTTATGTTGATCAGGTGGACATGGGTTCTTCGGATAAGTTTTCTCCCTCGGCGCAACATACTCCAATAGCCTGTCTTGCACGTGGAGAAGGCATTATAGTGGATTATTCGAATATTAGCAGCCAACATCGCACCCCTCTTTTTTGTAAGCCTGCCACTGATCAAGAATTAATTGATATAATTAAAAAATTACAACAGGAATTTTCTACTCATTTCATTGTTGACGATATAAAATCATCTCCCGCCCTTCACCTCATGAGTATTGCATCTAGACAATCTTGGGCGGATATTGATGAAGATGAAGATTCTACTCATATACGCAGAGATTCAAAGAGTTCTCTTAAGCAGGGATTCCTTGTAAAGCGCTAATATCTTTATTTTCATTTTTTCACTGATTTGCTATGTATTCAAACTCTTTTCTCTTTTTTTTAATAAAAGTGCCACAATTTATTTAAAAAAAAATGTCTAACTATCGAGCATCTCCAATGTATGGCGATCCGTACGCTTATCGTGCTCCTCGACCGACCATCCCATTGAGCCCCGCGATGCGGGAGTACGATCTTGATGATTTCTACTCCGAGAAACTCTCGGTTTTCATGGGCTCTTGAGCGAGGATCCGCTTAAGTTCATCCAAGAGTACGATGCCATCACCCGGACTTTCCCTCTTCAAGGCCTTACGAAGGATAAAGTGAAGATGCGACTTTTACTTTACACATTAAAGGATCGGGCAAGAACATGGTTGATAATTTAGAGCCTGACTCCTTGAGAATGTGGGAGGAAATTCACGATCAGTTCATGGGAATATTCTACTCATCTGAATGGGCCTCATCTTCAAATTTATACAATTCAGGCCACGATCTTGGTTTTGACCCTCACGCCACCACCACATAATGCTTATCATCCGATCTTCAACGAGTCTTATGCCTCGCTCAAAAAATTTTATAATCTGGGATTTGAACCTTCATACGCTCCCCCCGCCTCACCTTTTTGTTACACGAGATATTACTCGTATGCTCCACCTGACTCTAATTCTTTCTATCCGAGCTATGACTCTTATGCTCCTCCCGACTCAATTCCCTACTACCCTAGCTATGAAGAGTATACCCCACCTCCTCTTCCCAACCACAACCAACAAATCTACTATCATCCCAATGTCCCACTTGATAATGATCCTTGCTCGGTTATCCGTGATGAGGTGAAATGGCTTACTTTTGACGAGTTGCCAATTTTTGATGTGGTGGAGCCCACCTTGTATGTTGGTAATTCAAGCTTGAATGCTCATTTGGGAGAGGTGTGTAAGGAGGTTGAGATTGGGGACTTGGTTGAATGCATCACCCCTCTTGTGCTTTTTGATGAAGTTTTGGACAAGAGTATAGGGGTGTTACCATTGGAGGTCCCGGAGGATGTTGGGAATTCGAGTTTACTTGCTCTATGTTCAGATGGTCGAACCTTTTCTTATGCCACCCGAAGCTTTGTTCGATCTTGAGATTGAGATGGTAGAAGAAATAATCGAAAAGAAGTCTGATTTCATCCCCTATGCCCGGATATGACATTATGTGTTTTGAGAACATTGAGGGGGATATAAAAGATGAAGAAATTTGGGTTGGTCGATGGTCATACCTTTTGTTTGACCAATTTTCTAGTTATTTCGATGATCGAGCATCGCTCCATACTCTGATTTGCTTTCGATATCTTCGTAGTGATCGACTACTCGCGTTTTCAGCCTCTAAAGCTAGTTGAAGTCTTCATTTCTCTCATCGCATGACTTGCTTGTTGTGCCCGCCTTTGGTGATTATATTTGCCCGCTAATGCTCTTGGAGAACATTAAGGCGTGGCACGATCGTCACCTATTCTTAGATCCTGGATGATGTCACTTGTATAGGTCGTTGAGCTTTAGACGTTAAACAAGCGCTTCTTGGAAGGCAACTCAAGTTCTCGCTTTTCTTGTCACTTATTTTTGATATTTTGGGAGGATTGGTCAAAGTTTGAGGCCCGTTTATGTATACCCGGGCATACTTTGAAGGATCTAGGGCTTTGCTCGAGGAATGACGTTCAAAGGAGCAAAAATGAGGCCCTGCAGAATTCTTGTCGATCGATGCCCTAATTGACGCCATGGTCGATGAGCTCTCTTTCCAACCCTTAGACCTTCCATCGATCGACGCAAGGCACATCCATAGATCGACGGTGAGCATCGACGACGTGACTATGCTACCCAGTTGCAGGCGTCGATCGACCGTAGATCGGCGCCATTGTCAATGAACTCTCTGTCCAACCCGTCGACAGTCCATCATTTGACGCCTTGGTCGACAGAACTCTCTATTCAGACCGTCGATCGACGCCCCCTGTTGACGCCGAACCGGTCCGCCCACCTCGACCCTTTCCCCCCAAAAAATGAGTACAAAAATTCAGAAAATTTTGCACGTCAAAATTTTTTCAAATGTTTTCCTACCTCTTTTTATTATGATTTCAAATAAGATTTACAAAAATTTTTGAGAATTTAAAATATATATATATATATATATATATATATATATATATATTATATATATATAATTAATAATAATAATAATAATAATAATAATAATAATAAAATTTTGAAGTTCGTTATTTTTGTTCGAGTCCTTTTGGTCTCTTTTGTTCTCTAAAAAAATTTGAAAATTTTCAAAAATACAAAAATATTATTCTTTTGTACATTTTGATATTTTTATGTTCGAGTCTTTTGTGTTTGTTTTTCTGCACTTACCCCTTTTTGTAGGTTCCTCTCGACGCTACCACCCGTTGGATGTAACTTCACGCTCAACTCATCATCACAAGTGCGACTATATGGACGTATCTCTCTCACCCCCCTTTTACCGTATTATATATTATTTTATGTGCAATGTGGGCATTGCATGATTTTAAGTGTGGGGGGGTCTTATCCTTGTTTAGTAATTTCTTTTGTATGCTTGCTTGTGTATATGATTTGAGTTGTGTGAGTTGATATTGGTTGTAACCTTGACGAAGTGACGTGGTTAGAGGCTTTGGTTAGGTTGTTTAGATTTTCGTTCGACATTAGTGTTATTGTGGGGCATGAAGTGTAGAAAACCTATGAAGTGTCTTGATCATGGTTCTATTCATGTTTCATTCCAAGAGTCGAATATTCTCTACTAGACCCATTTTCAGATACCCTCTATAGGAATTTTGTAATTTTTTTTCGTTTTATTTTTGGAGACGTTAAAAACTCCTTGTGCCTATCGAAATATATTATAAGTTGAATTTATCAACATAAGATTGGAGTCAATGAACTCTCATTTTTAAGTTGTAAATATCGTGTTCGTCTAGTACCTCGACTTTATGGGTACTCAAATAAGAAAGAAAAAAAAAAGAGAAGAGAAGAAAAAATGGTACAAGAAGAGAAATCCTTGTACAAGTGAAGTGTATATAATAATTCTTGAAATCCTTTTACGCATTTTTATTTTTACTTTTTAGATTTTATTATTAAATAGGTGTATAGATAATTGGTCTATTCGGGTGCCGACTTAGCGGTTTGAGCGTGAATAGACCTTGGCCGATGAATGGATGGGGGGCGTGCATGAAAGGCAACATATTATTTTTATGCGTTCGGAAAGGATCCTAAACCTCTTATCTCAACGTATCGTGTCGTCCTTTTAGTTAAATTTCCAATTGATTTAATGCATAACTTCTCGAATCATTTAAATGAATTAGTTTTTAGTTCATTGGGTGGTTAGGTTTTCCTTGTCTATGTCTAGACTCGATTTTGCTTGAGGACAAGCAAAAACCTAAGTGTGGCTGAGTTGATTTGTACATATTTGTGTGTGATTTCGTGTATTTTTGTGTTTTGTTTTGTGTGTTATAGCGGGTTTTAAGTTGTATTTCTCTCGTTTTTCTTTCTTTTAGTCTTTTGTAGGTCATGTCATTTTTATCCCGTTTAACATTTTTTCTCTCATCTTTTGTAAGTTTTCATTCTAATTTGGTCTTCTTATCTGTTTCATTTTTCTGAGCAGAGTCACGCGCGTTCCCATGAGTTACAACCAGTTCAGAACAACGAGAAACCGGATAAGGACTTGTTAAGCTGCCATCAATCGACTATCAATCTACGCGTCATCGACGCAGCACCAATGCACGCCTCTCGCCCACGTCGAAAGCCCCTGTCAATCGACCTGTTGAGGCATTCTAGCCACCGTATATCGACACAGCCCATCGATGCGTCATCGACGGGGCTATTTTCTAGCACTGGTGGTCACGCCATTCTTGGCCATTTTGGGAAAAATGACTATTTTGCCCCCACTTTCACCACTATATATATATGTGTGTATGTGTGTGTGTGTATATATATATATATATATATATTCATTCTCAAAATAAGAAGTTTTTGAACTTCTTAGGGTTTGACAAGCCCCAAGAATGTTCATTTCCCTTCAATTCTTTTATCCAATTTCTTCATTTAATTCCGGCTTTAGATTTAATAGAATAATTCTTGAGCCTTGTTTAGATGTAGGACGTAACTTGGTATAATTACGTTTAATTTCTCATTAGAACATTAAAACCCACCATTATCAATTAGTAAGCTTTCATTTCCTTGCTTTCATTATTCGAATTTCTTATTTGCTTTGATTATGAATTTTCTTGTTGGATTTGTGATGTTCTTGATTTGTGGTTATGTTTCTTGCCATTTCTCATGGTGTAATTCTTAGAAATTCATATGATAATCATTATTGTTATTCAAAACTCCATTGTTGCTTTCTTCAAGCTTTTTATATTTAATCATGTCCATGTTTGCCTTGAGTTTGAATTGATGCGTTTCTTGATGATTCGTGTTTAGAATTCTTGGGTCTAGTGCCTAGATTCGTTTAGAACCATCAATCGGCATTGTTGAGTGTTTAATCTACAAGTTGAGATTGACAAACCCAACTCGTAGATTATGTGTTTGATAAAATGCCAATTGATCGTGGAGACGATTCTAGAGCCCTAGACCTTCGTTTTATTAACCCTTTCAAAGTTTTTGATTTTGTTTCTTATCATTTAAATCACCGTCTTAGACATTAAAACTTTACAAATCGAGATTTGACTGCGTGTTTAGAATAGCATTTCTTTGTTATCTTATCCGTGAATCAAAGACAAAAACTACTTCCGATTAGTCTTCCTCGAGAGACTCGACTCGAGTCAAACTTCCCACTTACAATTGCTTTGTTCTCTTGCGGACGAACTTTTTTAATAGAAAGATAAGTGTAAAAAGTTCGATTACCCATTCAACAATCAACAAAAATATTTTTGTTGTTGTTGTTGTTGTTGTAATTGGGCTTACTTTGTGGTCCTTGATTTAAGAACTTCATTATGGCCCATTTAAAATTCAAGAAGGATTTAGGATCTTAATAAGAGGTTTTAATTTAAGAATCAATTAAAGTTTATTTAATTTTCTAAATTGATCTCAAATAATAAATAAAACCCTAAAATTAAGTTTGGTCTTATAGTTTATACTTTAAATTCAAATATTGGTATTTTTTTTTTTTTATATATTTTGAAATATTGAGTACTACGGTAGATATGACGGACCAGGTGAACAACGTCCAGGACCATTTGCTAAATTTCTAGATGAATGCAGTATCTTCCAACAGTGCACCATGTCGGGTTCATCCACTATGAATGGTGTTGCTGAAAGACAAAATAGAACGTTTAAGGATATGGTAAGTAGTATGATTAGTCATTCTACCTTACCACAATCACTCTGGGGAGAAGCACTTAAGATCACAGTATATATCCTTAACAGAGTTCCAATAGGGGTGTGCATAGGTCGGTTCGGTCGACCAAACTGGTCGAATAGGAAAAAACAAATCGACCGAATTGGTCGTCGTTCGGACCGAACTGACCGAAAAAAAAAATAGAAAACAAACTCTGGACCAAACCGGAATATTTCGGTCGGTCTCGGGCCATAGCAATTTCTTTTTTTTTTCCCATTATTTCTAGGTCGTAAAAATAAAATTTAAATATATATAATTAATATATAATATTATATATATATATATATATATATATATATATATAATTCGGTTAATTCAGTTATATCGGGTTTTTTTTGGTAGTCAAACCGAAA
>BMAC01000286.1:301952-321574 GCA_014905375.1 Phtheirospermum japonicum | reverse complement strand
CTATACTATATACAGTACACATATATATATCTATGGGGGGGGGAGGAAAAAAAAAGGGCAACAACTAGCAAAATTCGAAAATCAGATGAACTATTCTAAATTAGAAAATCAAATGAAGTGCCTAAATCAAAAGAAACAATACATGATTCGTTTTCAATCAAAGCCATTGGGGTGCAACCGCGCGATTTCGAGTAGGGCTATCCAAAATTGAGACTTGTAGAAACCATACAAAATCAAACGAGGAAGGGTCCTCCAATCAAAGCTACTCAAATTATCGAAACTCGTTAAAACCAGTCAAAATCGAACAGGAAGGGGCCTCCAAAATCCTGGAGTGAGTTTCAACTTTGAATCTCCCTAATCAGGACTCCTCATTCAACTGAAAGGTGTTTTTTGGATCAGTTTTTGTTAAATCTTCTTTTTTTTTTTCCAAGTTTTGTATTATGCAAAAATCTTGGGCTAATAAATATTTTATAAAAATTATGGGTGCTATCGATAGTTTTAATTTCAGCTAAACGAAGTTTTTTTAATATATTACATTAAATTAGATCTACTAGATTAAATTAGTTATAATAATTATGATTAATTCTCATTTCTTACGTAAGAACTTATTCTCATATAGGTCTTACACACCATTGAATGTGTTAAATTTATTTTTGATTTCTGGGCTAGCAGAAAACTATTCTCAAGCGGTCAAAAGCCTATGGAACGTAAAGCTTAAAACAAGAGATAGATCTCAATTTTTAAATATAACCTAAAATATAATAAATATCTATGTTATTATTAGTCTCCATCAAACTCTTGTGCAACTGAAGAACCAAAATAAGCCAGATAAAGTCATTCAAACAAATTACACAAAATAAGATCCATTATGAAGTGCATGAATTTTCAATCCTTCATCCCAAAATATAGATGGCTTATATACATTATGAGCTAACACAACAAAGGTATATAACTTCATAACTTAGCATTAGCTAATTCATCGGAACAGCTTAGATTAGTGAAGACTATATCGATCTCGAACCGGTCTGAACTAAAACCAAGCTACATGTTATTTTCTATCGAAATAAATTTACAATCCACTTAAACTAAACCTCAATTAAGTTCCAGCTTGATTTCAACGGGATGCGCCACATCAGATTCCACAACTCTTCTCGGAATACCAGCAGAAACTATAGTACCGCCATTATAACCATCCATAAGCAACTTACCGATTTTCGATTTCCAGTCAGACCTATCATTCTCGTTCCTTCGGTCATGGACGACTCGGTCACGGTAATTTAGCATTGTTCCGAGACCGGTGTTTGGTATCCAACCGTATTCCATCAACACCCGAGCTTCTCCTTCGGATAAATCATCATCGACCTGAACGTTAATGCATGACAATTGAATAATCAGGAGAATAAATGGAAATAACAGAATTATGAGAAACATAGATTCAAGGTAGGGGGATGGGACTGTAAAGAAACTAAGATAAATATTGCTATATGACACAAATCAAGCTTAACAGGGAAACTCGAGAAAAGCTATAGTTCCAAAAAATATTTTCGCTAGAGAATAGTGAGACTTATTCTCAAGAAAGAAATAAAAATGAGAAATTGGATGTGACATGACAGTAATACAAATGTTGATCTGGTGTATATATTTTAAAGAAATAGTGAAAAGATGTGATTGGTGTTTCGAAAAGTGGTAATAAATAAATTCTGTGTAAAAAGAAAACCGACAGTTATGTTTTCGCGATACAATGATGAATAGATGAAATTGATGATGGATGGAAAAGTGGGCAAGAACAATTTATTTTTTGGAGAAATTAGCAAGCAATCATATATTCACATCCTTTCTAAATTCCAATTTATGTAAACTTTAGGCAAAATAAGAATCCAACAATCCACAATGATAGAACCAAGTAGAACTAATAATAGAAAGTTCAGAAGATGCTAAGTGGAGATTAATCATGGAAAACCATTTCAAACATACAATGCAAAATAGCCTAAGCCACACATATTGTGTAAGATTAAAGCTGCCATCATTCAATTATCAGAAATTGACTGCAACAGATGAGCCTCAGACTTATGCAGGTGCAAGCCCATGCAATAGACAACTAGACAGGTAAATCAATGGCCAATCACAAAGGGGGCATAACTACTTATCTAAGAAGCTGTTAAGAATACCAAAGCGAGTCTTTTCAACAAATCTAGTTAATAAATGTTCAGTGATGGATTTATAGACATACAAGAAGTAACTTGACATATTTGCTTAGAAACCGCTCAGCAACCAAAAGTTTATAATGCAATTTATAGAGACGAAATACAGAGATTATCATATTCTACATTTCAATCATTTATGCCCCAGAAGGAGGAATATATCAAGGAGATAAATGATGGAGTTCATCAGAAGCTCTCTTGAATTTCCACCAGAAATATTAGATTGAAGTAAAACAGATGGCTAGATTCCATTCCATCTTTATTCCAGACAATTAAATGGAGGGGCAAAATTGAATCCACTAATCATTATATTTGATCCCAAAATCACATAAATTCTCAAGAAAGAAAAATAGAGGGGTTGACAAAATGCCAACAAAAAATCCAGGTTGACATTTAAGCATTTTCAATGAGGAAAGTAAAACAACAGAAAAAAGCACATCATAAATAAGATTTGTCTACTCGAGTATTGAGTAAACCAAAACAAAATAAAAGATTGACACAATAACAAAAAAAAATGCAGCCGCTAAGACCAACGAATTGAGACTGCGTCAATCTTAGTAATAAATCAAAGTATTCATATATATCTTGCCCATCAGAAAGTTAAATGCAAACAAGTAAATAATATATAAAGGACAGATACTCGAGTATTTCAATTGATGAATAGATTAATAAGTATGACAAAGTAATCACCATCAATGCTTTGTTTTCAAGTATGGAAATCCTACTGCAGTTGGTCAGCTTCATGGCAATTATTAGTCGTTTGATCTGCCAATATATAGGCAATGAATCTGCCAACTCAAAGAAGTATGTTGCATAGCCATATTCGGGACGTTCGAGCACTAATCTGCAGACATATAAATGTTAGTGTTCACCTTGTTCGGCTAGAATTAATAGACTCCTGAACTCAATGGTTCCACTAATGTTACCTGTTATGTCTTTCAAAGACAAAAATAAATGACTGGAGATCCCGGCACCATCCCCATTCAACTGGCCATTTCCGAAACCGTAGATATCGTGCCTACAAGAAAAAAAAAATTAGGCAATCAAGCAATGATCAAAATCAGAAAGAAAAAAAAACAGGGAAAAAGTTTGATGTTCTTATATTGATCATAAGAGGAACCAAAATAAGGTGAATACCTGTTCCACAAGTGACAATAGACATTCCAAACAGTAACTAGCCTTCTCCCCCTTAGTGCATCGCAGGGGAGCTAACTTCAACAACGAATCACGCTGAGAGAAAAGCTGTCCCCACAAGAACAAGATCAGAAGACTCTTAGAGAAGAAGTGTCTTTTGATAATGCAACAAAATAATTTGAATATGTAGCGATGATAGAATTCCATTTCTAACAATATGCTGCTAGGAATAGTTAGCCAGATACTCGGGCAGAAGTCGGCAAATTCATAAAAGTGTGCCACAAAATGAGTAAAACCATAGCAGAAAACCCAGGAAGACATTTGGTATTCACGTTTCCACAATTCACGTTTCCACAGGGCTTAACAAGGACAAAGAGTGAAAATTTTGTATCAATGACGATCTAATTATTCTTAAAGCAAAGCTATCATCAAATGATGTCTAATTAAAATATGAGAGGACATAAAAAACACGCAATCAAGGTACTTGGAACAAAATATGATATCTACTTACTTCGAACAGGATTTATTTATTTTTTTAAGAAAAAAAAAACTTCCTCTGCTAAATTAAGGTAAGGAAGGAAACTAATAATCAACACATCCATCAAACATTGCTGTTGTAAGTTCCAACAGTGTAGTTCTGGTTTATGAGGCATAGGTATCGAAAGTGTGAAAAAAGAGTCCATGAAGTAGGAAGAACCCCAATAATTTAGTGAAAATGCCAATCACAGAAACAATTATAACCAAAGTCGTACGCTTTATGTTCTGCTTTCCTGCGAACTGCCGTTTTTCATATAGACCCCATTTTGGAATCTAGATGAAATCGATAAGTTTAATTGCATAGAGTAAGATAATAAGATTACACTATGTACGGATAATACAGTACTCGACAAATTCATGTTTGGATAGTGCGATAGCATTACGGAATTTAAAGTAAATTATATGCTCATTTGCTGGGAAATGCGGATAATATAAGATACTTAAATGCAATGTCTGAAATGCTCCTTAATTACTTTTATGTTAAATTTCCATTGACCATTTTTAAACTATATTTCATCATTTCTGAAATTTTATGTATTTGTATATATAATAAATTGCTAACAGATAAATACAAGTCAAATAATAAAACAGAAAATATTAAAATCAAGTAAAACAAAAATATAAACAGCAGGCCTTATTATGAACTAAACAAGATGCTGCTAGAAATAGTTATCACATGCCAATGTCCTTAATTCAAACATTTCACCCATTGGGATTAATTTATTCTTCCCGCCCAATCATGAAATCCGAACACAGCCATTATTCATTATGTAGTATTGATTTCAGGTCTTGAAATGAGAATCATTAAGAAAACATGTTCTCAATCTACAATGGCACTAATTTAATCAGATAGATGGTAAGACATGACACGCTTATACTTACCAAAAATTGTAGAAAAATGATTGTGTCTGGTTTTGCCAAGAAATGTTTAGTATTCAAATAAATCTATTATTCCACTGTGGTACTTTGCTATGATAAGAAAAATTATCCGTTCATCCCTTAATAGATCATAGGCATCTTTGACATGATTCTGATGACTCCATAGTTGTCAACCTCGTTTGTCCCCTCATCCATTAAGTCACACCTCTGAATCAGTCCATATGTCGTTATTCTCATTCATTCCTTTCCTAAAAAGTGCAAAAACTTATCTTTTCTAGCCAATCTCCAAGATCAAGAGTTTAATCCTATTTGCTCAATTTCCGTAACATGCATGGTGAGACAAGGCAGCTTTTGGAATTATGACATCATTTTTAAAAGTACTCACGTCTTGCAAGATCTAAAAACACCTATGTTTAAGTATGCAAACAGAAAATAAATAACACTTTAAGACATGAACTAATTAACAGGACGATATTTCCATGCAGCTGATCACCATAATTAACAGACTTTATAATAAATTCCAACAGAAAGAGAATTTTATAAATCATAGTTCTGTCACAACCTTGGTTATAACTTCTTCCAGCTCTGCGAAATTATTTGTGGTGGATGAATCCTCCAAAGCTTCATTACTTTCTAGTTCACCATAAAGTTTTATCTCATCAACTAAAACACCTTTATCAATCAAAACCTGTACACAATGAATATATCAGCATGTAACCCCAATTTCAGAGGAGAACAAGCACTTAGCAGCCTACACACAGTACCTTCAAAAGCCCAGGAGCATCTTCCTCCATGGCAGTTTCAATCGAATCCCTGCAATTAGCATAAAAAAGAAACAAAAAAACATATTGAGCACCGTTGGATTAATATAACCATATACGTTGATCAAAGACACAAAAACTTACGTAACAGTTCTTCGCCTTTTTCTTGGGCGGTTGACTTTGAATGACGGGGCAGGTGTTGATCCAACTGGCTTACAACCAAAGGCAGAAGGAACAGTTTTGCTCATGCATTTTGAACTTTGGTGAATATCCAAACTAGGACCATCTCTTGGTGACAACAATTTCATCCGATCTCGCAGCAGCATATGATCCAATACATCTCCGTAGGCATCATCAGTAGTTTGAACTTCGCTTTTCACTAGGACAAAGTCACCAAATGACATTTGATCCGGGGCAGCTACATTGGTACCCTGGAGTTTATCATAACCTGGTGGTATTGCTAAGCTTGGTATAGCTGAGCCCTGCACAGTCTTAACATCAGCACACATTCAAGTCTTTTCACCGCCTAATTCATATTTGAAGCATTCTTTTTCAGAAGAACATATCATATCATTTCTTTGAATCCCCAAAAAAAAAAAAATCAACAATACTTCATCAAGAGGAGCTTTTCTAGATCTTGCTTGTAAGTTAAAACCACCAACCCACCGTGTGATTAGGAAACTCCTAAATGCTTGAGTTTAATAGTTAATTTGCTACTCATAACATATCATCACCATGTAACAGTATTATTGTGAGAAATCCAAAAAAAAATTCTATTCTCACTAGTGATAACTTATTGTTTCATTTTATTTGCAACATTATTGTGTTTTGTAGGTATTGTTTTGTGTGACAACAGATGTGAAACTACTCAATAATACCACATGAAAAAACTGGTGCAAAACAATTTTATGAAGTAGAAGCATGCTTATTAGGCAATGCAACTAAACAAATATCATAAAAAATAAAAAATAAAAAAATAAAAAAAAACAAGGAGCAGGAATCTAAAGCTCTGTTTGGTTGGTGATTGGGGAAAGTTTTGAGGGTAGAGTGATTGGAAGAATTTTTCGGAAAACGTGTGTATTAGACGAGAAATGCATCGGGGAACATGAAAGTAGTGTTTGTTAGGTGACTGGGGGAAGAAAATTACCCCAAATGCTAACCAAACAAAGCCTAAGAGTTCATTTCTAAAGTGAAAGTTTGATTTTAGTAGGAGATGCCTGGTAGTTTGACAACAGCTTGAAACCCAATGCTCACATAAATATACCGGACTACAATTTAAAAGATGTAGATGGACTTCAAGATAAGTACAATTAACATAATATGGAAGTCCACCCATCATATGAAATACTACTAAACCACTTCATTTATCAAAGAAAAGGAAACTACCTTCGACATGGTTGATGTCAATCCCAAGCATTTACTGCAAAAAAAAGGAAACAGAAGAACAAAATATTCAACAATAATACCAAACTGACGAAATGAAGAGTTAAACTTAAAACTATGCTGAATCTTGGTGTTAGTAAAGAAGCAATACTGAACTTTTTCATCCACTTGCTCTCAATGGAGAATATGAAGAAAATGCTTGCTGAAACACACGTATCATAGATGTTATTTATACATCTACTTCTTTCATAGTACTCAACTACATCCCTAATATAGTTTCTTTTCCAGAGGATAAATAAGATTATGTTTTGATCATTTTGTGTACCTTCTCAATCTGTCCAATTAAAACCCATATATGAACAATATGTAATCATCTCATCTGACAAACTAGAACCCAAAGAATCAAAATGAGCATTTAACCAAACATTCGATAAAATGTCAAAAATCAAAGGACCTGAATAATTAACTAGCTACGATACGGTTGAGATAATAAGAAAAACCTTGCTAACAGCATCCTCAAACGTTCTTTTAGTACCACATGCTCGAGTTCATCCAGATATTCAATAATCATCTCAGATTCAACTGCCGCTTGGACCCCAGCCACTGAAGAAACACTCGTACAGCTTGTTGAAGAACTCTCAACAAGGTTGTCAGCATACTCAGCCTTCACTGTAACAGGATTTTTGACAAACAAGGATTCGTGGAGTGAACTACTGCCAACTGAATCGAATTTATCTGATATAGCAGCAGCAGCAACAGTGTGAGTTGAACTCGCGCACGTATTTGGTATATTTTCTTGATTGTCACATTCCCCCAGCTCACCTGTAGTATCCAAGATTTAATATTTGCAAAAAGGAAGGGGGAGGGAGGACACTTGTGGAAAGTTAAGTGAGAGCATCGAAAGTAACTTGGACACCCCTTCTTTCAGAATGGCAAGGAATGGGGCTCACAATTTTTTCTTGATTTTTATTTTTGGGTGGTAGAGGTTGGTTTTTAAGTTATCAGTAAATTTTTAAGAGGATATGAGAATTTAGAACGAATTTTTCCCGATTCCATACGCAAATTTTCAAAAACCAACATGGCATACATTCCAAGATCCATTACCCGCATGTCTTTCTTCCTTCCGTACCGTCTCAGTCATACATTCCTCAGCATAGCAACCATTCTGTAAATGCTTCAATTGTTAAGAAAGCGGAATGAAATAAAACAATAATAATAAGTAAATAAAGACATGAAATATGTGCTTATGATGGCCGAAAACACAATCATCCCCTCAAGCCTTGAAATGAACCAATACATCTAAACTCAATGCTCCCATCCAACTTTGTACACACAAGGATGATTTTCCTACTTCACAAAACAATCTTTATATCACTTGAACCTAACATAATCCCAAATCATAATGTCAAGTTGTCAACCATAACTTTTCCAGCATGCACTAATTTAGTGCTCATCAGAAAATCAAACGCAAAGCATGTTTATTCATTCATAGAACAAAAGTTCGACGGCATAAAATGAATTGAAACATTGAATCAAATACAAAAGGAGCACATGACATAAGTAAATACTAGTACCTGTGAATCCCAGTGCCCATTCTCCCATTTCTCTGCCACAGAAACACCCAAACTTCTGCACACAATCAAACCGGTCTTCGAGAGCATAACACTTAAAATAAAAAATAAAAATAAATAGAAAAAAATAAGTTAACAATAAAAGCTAATATGGAGAAAACAGAGGGGGTAGATGGACCGGTAACCCACCGTGGTATAGAAGAAATATGAGTCTCCAAATTCAAGTCCGAACCGGAGCGATAGTTCGACAAAAGCAGCTTGAGCCGCTGTTTCAGAGGCACGCGCTCAAACTCGTCCCCCGACCACGTCGTTGCTTGAGCGCCATTTTTAAAATTGTTTTCCGATTGTGCCATCCTCGTAAAGAAATCAGAACTAATTGATGAGGGAAACTAAAGCTGCGCAGCTACACAGTATTCGAGAACACCATTGCAATATTGTAGTAGAATTTCAAATGAAAATGAAGCGAAAGAAAAAAAGGACTAGGGTTTTCGGTACACATATAACGTGGGTACGTATAAAAACAGAGAGAAAGAGGGGTCTCCGTTTATTCGAGGTTTGGGCGTACATGATTTGGCGCAGAGAGAGAGTCTACAGAGATTTCTCTAGAGATAGAAAGGGAGAGTGACAGAGACGAGATGACTAGTGTACGGCAAGCGGCGAGCGACCGAAGGTTCTTTCTTGTTAAATGACAACAAAGATGAGGATGAAATCGATCGAGACCGAGAAGAGGAAGAAGCAGCGTTTGAAAATTTGTTTTGATATCGGATATGATACTGGGCTTGGACTTGGGCCTAATGTCACGGGCTCGCCCTCTTGATCGGGGCGACGCAGCGGAACATGCCCGTGCGTCGAAGAAATTCTTGAATCGGTCAGCGAAAGGATGGACTGAGACATCTCGGCCAGCCTGTTTACTTGCGAAATAATCAAGAAGGAAGAAAACTCGTGATTTTGACGAGGGCCTATATATACTAACACTAGAACGCCTAGGTTGTGGGCTGTTTCCCCTTCTCCAAGCTACCGACTAATTAGGAAACTAATTTATATAAAACTCTTAAACTCGGCCCACTAAACAAGTCGTTGAAAAGCCGGGCTCAAGAAAACCCTAACAGACCTAAGCACGGCACTATACAAGGAAAGTCCTAACTAGAGACGTTTCCTCTGGGCAGGTGGCCGCGGACTCGACCGAATGGCCCAGGTTCTAGATCCTTCGGCTCCATAATGGGCTAGGCCCACGGCGTAGGGCTTGGTGGCGTCACTCGCCGGATTTCTCGCCAGCCCTTCCGAGGATTTCGGCTCGTCCCGCGTCTCGACTCATCTCTCGGCCTAAACGCTTGATTCCCCGGCCCATGCCCTCGAGGGTCTTGGCCCGCCTCGCATACCTCTTGCGCCATGTCCCGCGTCGAGGTTCCCACGCGACATATCTGTCGGCCCACTCATAGCTCTCGAATCTTGAGGTTGATCTCGTCCAACTGCTTGTCCATCGAAGCTACTTGGTTTTCCATGTCGATGATCTCTTGGCGAAGAACCTCGCCTCCGCCCGGCACTCCCTTGCCGAGTCGCTCGACGCAGTGCCGGGTATCGGCGGCACTTCGAGTCATGGCGTCGAGGCAACAGACCTTGACCGTGACATTCTCCCGCACAAAGTCGTAGGCGGTATCGATACGACATTTGTTGGTTCCTTCTCTTGGTTGACATGGTTCCTCTCCACCTGGTCTGGCCACGGAGCCCATTCTCCATTAAGTCGAGCAATGGCCGCCTCCCAGGTCGCATTGTCCTCTTTGGTCCCGCAGGCCTCCCCGGCCCTCGGGTAGGGTGGTGCCTCAATATTGTCCGCCACTTCCTCGGCGTCTGGTCCCGCCGAGTCCGACTCCTCTTCAGCTCGTAGTCCGGCAAGCACCGCAAACTTCCGCTTCTCTCGAAGAATAGGAATGGTGCCCACCTTTCCTCGCCGAGAAGCATCAGGGAGTTACAGTGAGGGACGATACATGCTTGCATGTCCTCCAACCAACGTAGTCCAAGCACAGCGTCGAAGTCGTCTAAGGGGCCGACCATGAACGTGATCTTCCCCTCCCACTCCGCAATTCTGACATCTACGCCCTCGGCCCTACCTTGCAGAGGTAAGTGCTCCGTCTTGACCCCCTTGATTACGTCATTGGTTGGAGACAACTCAAGTCCCAACCATCTGGCTAAGTCGGCTTTCATAAAGTTGGCCGATGCCCCAGTATCCACCAGCATCCGAATCTTGCACTGCGCAATCTCGACTTCAACGATCATGACGTGGTCCGCTCCTTCATCGCTCGTTCCTCCGCCGGTTCCTACTGCTCTGAGTAACCCCAGCAACTTTCCAAGAATTTCGTCTCGACTTAATCCTGCCAAGCTTGCTCCGGTTACTCCCTTCTTGGCCTTTCGGGGACAAGAAGCGCGCATATGGCCTACCTCTCCACATGCAAAACACGCGACATCGCGCTCGGTGCCTCTCATCGCGGCACGCTCTTCACGGGGACTTCCCCCGCTCTTTTCGTGGCCTTTCGCTCGGCCAGCAATGGCGTCCTCGCACTGCGCCATTCTTAGTGCAAGTCATCGAGACTTGGGTGGTCTCCACACGTTCAGTACTTCGTTCCGGATCCTGGGATCGATGTCCTCCGGTCCCTCGTGCCAGGGATTCCCGGGGTAGAATTGCCCACGCAACTCGTCCTTGAATTCACCCCATGTCTTTACCATGCCGAGGTAGTTGGCACCATCTGCCTGGCGGTGCATCCACCAATGCGCGGCCTCTCCATTTAGCAAGTCCCCCGCAATCTCCAGCTTCCCGACATCCGATACCACGCCCAAGCTTCGGAAATATTGCTTCAATTGGCGCAGGAAGTATTATATCTCCTGCACATCCCTCGAACCTTCGAACGGCCCTGGTCTAGGTTCTCCGCAAAGGGGACTCGGTTCCCTCTACAACCTCACTCTCTCCTTCGCTTGCTCAAGCACCTTAATGCGCTCCTCCATGACTTTGATCTGGTCGGTCACTTTGGACAACAAGTGAGTGACCTAGCCCCGGATCTCGCCTGTCATAAACGCAGAGAGCCTCTCAAGGAGATGAACCGGATGATGATGATGATGATGATGATGATGAAAATCCAAAATCTAAGAAACAAAAGAGAAATGATGACAACAGAATACTAACAAAGATGTCACTAAAGAGATTCTCTATTATAGTCCACAACTTGACTCCCTGCGCAAAAGAAGGCCATTAGAGAGACTGGATTCAGTTCGCTTCTTAATTCCAAAGTAAAATAATGTGAAGGTAGATTGTCAATATTTCTTATGGAGAACTTTTATTTTTGCAGAAGTGCCTTAAATCTAAGGAAGTATGAGATCATTTTTCAGAAGACGATGTCCAAAATGTAATGAACTTCACTAGGGGCGAGCTTCTAGTTATTGAGGGGAATGAATGGGAAACACCTGTTTACGTAGACATCATGCAAGCGTGGCATCATAGATGGGGACTCGAGAAGGGTGCTCCACTTGCTATAATAATGGAGGATAAGATTATCGAAATAAGAGACCATGGAGGTTGGTTTAAAAGGAATTTCGTAGTATATGATGTTTCGAGCCTTGTAAAAGTACGTACTAACAGATCTTGCAAATATAAAGCTCACTATTCACTACTTGATGTTAGTGCAATAAAGAACATGAAATTGTGTGCTTACATGCTTGATAGCTTGATGTGAGCAACTGAGAGTTGGAAACTAAAATCTAACTTTATTTTACTGGTCCACTCATTCTTGATGGTATATCATTACACACATCTTTGTGTTTACTTACATGAGCTTTTCTAACTGCAAACAACCCGCCGTACCTATCTGTCGATAAAAATAATATTATTAATTAAAATATTAATATTAATTTTTTATTGTCTACAATGCCCTTTTGTATGTTAATTATTTAAATAATTGAATAAATATTTTTATTTTATTACATAACAACTCAAAAGTTAATTAATCACAAAACCAAATTATAAATATATTCTAAAGAAAACCCTGACTAATTATAAAATCCAATTATCAAAACAGAAAGCCTCCGGCCGACGAAGACGCCTTATCAAAACAAACACCGGCATCCTCTGCCGCACGAGTAGACTCCTGAAAACCTACTGCTCGGCGACGCCGCCGCCGAAAAGAAAGGTGAGCGACAGAAAGTAGTAGTGATATCTGGACCTACCGGCGCCGGAAAAGGCAGGCTCGCATTGGAACTCTCCAAACGCCTCAACAGAGAAAGCATCAGCGCCGACTCCGTCCAGGTTTTGTTCGACCTTCAGTTTCATTCCAAAAAGCGTAATGAATTTATATAATTTTTTAATTTTATTAGAAACCTTATATGTGGGTGTTGGATTATGTGCGACAGATCTATAAAGGCCTCGATATTGGCTCAGCAAAACCTTCACTTAGTGAAAGACAGGTTTTTATTTTATTGTATTGTATTTTCCCTTTTTAATTTATTTCTAAGTTAAATGTTATTCAGTTCTGCTAATTCGTGCTTCTGAGTTTTACATTTCGTATGAAATTGGTTTCAATTTCTTGACGAATGCAATTGTAATCATATGTATTTTGAGTTGCGATTCTGTTTACTTTCCAGCAATTTCACTTCCTAGTTCTCTGAGCTTCTTGTCTATGTAATGTGTTTATATATAACATATATCACGCTTGCAATCTTGTTTATATATAAAAGCTCGAGTTGCGCATGTTGAGCCAGGTTTCTTAGACAATTATTAATAATGATGTACATATTGTATCATTTTGGATTTATGATGATTTTGTAAATTTTCAAAATGCTTTGGCTTTGGCTGTGGTGTAGTTGGTATAGCTGAAATTACTAGAGCTCGTCATTAATGAAGATTAAAATTGTAAGTCTTGGTTTTGGGAATGGTTGTTGTTGTAGAATGGACAGTTTGCGCTTATTCTTTGTAAGTTCTATAAAAAGTTGTAACTTGGAGCTGACTACAGATACGATGCCTAGATAACTTTCTCTCCAATGCTCTGATTTCAGATTTGTTGATTGAGATTGTGTTATGTTGCCTCCAGTTGAGTAGTTTATACTTTGTTAATTTTCTAAAGGGCTCAGTCTTGGAGCTATCATTAAAACTAAAAGTGATTTGATAAAAAGGAAAAATTTCTGAGTTTGAGATGTAAAGAAAATTATTTTCCTTCTATGCTCCGAATACACATATATCTGGCCCTTAATCTGAGTTATTACTAGTTATTTCTTCACTCCAATAACATAGCAATTAATTTCTCTGTTTATGAGAGGGAATGTTACGAAGATGAAAAATGAGTTTTCTTATGTAGCATGAGTGTCCAGGAATCTCTGCATCTAAGTTTTTATTATAGCATAAATGTTGCGAGTTTGGCATATTGGTGTCCTTAATCGAATATATATCCTGGTGTTGTTACTAATTATATGTATCATTTTGGATTTATTCCGTCTCTCTTTAGAACAAATATTGCCCGGAGCTTGCCGGTTGGGATTTTCACTGGCGGCAGCTCCACTGTACACAAAAGCTCGACTATCAAATCCCAGTATATCGAGTAGTACACGAAAGCTCGACTATCAAATCCCAGTATATCGAGTCCAACCCATTGACGTTCGTCATGTTTTGCCTATCGTAAAATGGCAAACAGTTAGCCTGCGCTAGCCGATCGCGGATTACATCACCACCGGGCTTGCTGCTGTTGATTAGAGCCCAGGCCCGGATGAAAGACATGATCTTGCTTGCGTCAGCAACGGCGTGATGAGTTACAAAGCCGATGATGCAAAGGCCCTGTCCGGGAAACAATGTAACCTGGAGAGCCAAAATAGGGCAAGAGACAGAGTCCTCCAAACGGGTGGCCGGCGGGAGACCAGGGGTAAAAGCGTAAAATTCATCACAAGGCCGGGGTTGGCTTTCGGTGAGATGAGAAAAATCAGCGCTGGATTCGGAAACCAAAAAGGAGAGCGAATCCCCGGATTGATATCGTATGAGGGGCTTATTTCCAGGGGCTGTGGGGTGAATGATTTTGCCAGAGTGGAGAAATTGGGCGAGGGTTAGGATAGAGAACATTTGAGGTCAGGGATCTAAGAAATGGGCTTTGGAACAGGCCGGAAAATCGAAGAAGACATCTTGATTTGCTGGGTAATCATACCACACCATATCGAAAAACACGACGGGGAGTGACAGCTCGGCCGGGATATTGGAGTCCGGCGGCGGGGAGATGGTCGAGTGTTCGACAACGGTGGCCATGGCAATTGAGCTGGTTAATTTCTTCGTTTCAATGATCAGAAACTCAAGAGATGATATTGTATAGTTTCAAGCTTGCTGACTCACACAATATGTACAAATTGGGGTTTAATTAAATAAATAATATAAATTTAATTCAGAATTAAAAAAATAAATTAGTTTGAAGAAGTTTTAAAAAAATCTGGCGGGACGTTGATGGCAAAAGCGTTCCAGACCTTATTTTTCTCCCCCAAAGTTTTTGGGGCCAAAATGAAAAAAAAATTAATTTTTGGGTCGGGACGCTTTTGGCATCAGTGTACCGGGGCAGAAATGCAAAAGAATCAAAAATTTGTATATAATAAATGGGTTCTGACGGTCAATGCTAGTTTCTCTCTGTTCTTCCCTATCTCCAACCTCCTAGTTTCTCTCTCTATCTTCACACACCTCAAGATTACTCCATTTTGACTCTGCTTTGTTTTTGTGTGTGGCCCTTTGCTGATGCTCGAAATCTTTAATCTGAATTTTAGATAAAAGAGCAATCTTTTTTATTTTATATAGTTTAAGTCCCACTTTTTTTTTTTTTTTAAACGTACATATACACTTCTTTTTGTGTTTTATACGGCTAGAGTTTTTCTTTTTTTAATTATTCTTGTATTTATTTTATCAATTGGGTTTTCGGGATTCTTGGTATTATTATTGCTGCTGTATAACTTGAATCCGTAATTTTCTTCTTGTTGTTGATGTCAGGGTTTTTGCTTGAAATTCTTGGATATTGACCCAAAAGGGTTTTAGTATTTGAATTCTGGTGATTTTATATTCATACTTTAGATTGAGAAAACATGGGGAGGTTTATTATATACAGATTCTTGATTCTTTAGCATTGACCGTGGTTTTTTTGTTTTTTTTTTGCAATTTCTACCGGGACGCTGATGCCAAAAACGTTCCGACCCAAAATTTTTTTTTTTTGTGAATAGCGTCCCGAAGGGCGGGACGCTTTTGCCATCAGCGTCCCGCCAGATTTTTTTAAAACTTTTTCAAACTAATTTATTTTTTTAATTTTGAATTAAATTTATATTATTTATTTAATTAAACCCGGCGTGTGTTTGTTTAAAAGAATTTATTACACCAATGCACGTGTGTCAAAAATCTACATTTGTAGTACATGATGGTAAAGGGCCCCAATTTACTCACTTCCCTCAAATTTCACATGTGGTCATGCAATGCTAGAGAAAGTGGATAATTATGGAACTTGGGTCGTTTGGATTTACTAATGCAAAGTTATTCATGTAAAATGGTATTTTAATCTTTATGTATTTCGGCTCCAAATGAGATGTAATGGTGGGAAATTAATTAATATCTATGTATAAATTATCTATATATATAAAGAGAGGACCACTTATAAATAAAAGTGATCTCTTTTTCACTAAAAAATAAAAATTATATTACAAGTAATCACTCTTATATATTAATGTAAAGTCCTCCTAATCTATGTATCTATTTCGTATGCTTGATTTGACAAATAAAAAATTTTGCTGCTTCGTTTGCTTATATGTCATCTGAACCTAATATGTACCTAATTTTAATATTTTTTTTATTATATCTTACCTAGTTTAATTCTTTCATTATATTTTTCCTTATTCAATACTTTACTTTGATTTTTCTAATATAAAAATATAAACAAGTCATATATAATTAGTAGATAAGATCTAAATTAGTTATTTAATTAAAAGACAAATTACATATGAAATAATTTAATTAGAAAAAGACTTTTTTAGGAAAATAATTAAATAAGTTTTATTAATAATATAATATAAGATAATTTTATTTTTGGAGTTTCAAATATTCTATATAGCTAAAATATCCATGTATGTAACTGAATATTAGTAGTGTATTCAACCTAAACATAAAAAAAATTAAGTTATATACTAATAATTAATAAACATTATTACACACCAATACAATGCGACAAGGGTTGAGAGTATGACATCTTTTGAATATCTCAAAATATGTAACTAATAATTATTGAGAAATTTATTCTAAATATTAATATATAAAATAATTTAATAATAATAATTAATAATAGAATAGATATTAGACACGGGTTTAGAATGTGACACCTTTTGAATTTTGTAAGTATGTAACTAAAATTATTAATGAGTTTTATTTAAATATTAAATACAAAATCATTTAATATTTATAGTAATTAAAAAATAGATTAGACATGTACAAGGCACGGGATGAGAATACATTATTTTAATTTTTTATTTTAGATTTAAAAATATGTAATTATCACAAATATTTTTTATATTTATCTTTTGATATCGTGTAAAACAAGTATATATTAATGCAAAATCCTCTTAATCTTTGTGTCTTCTTCGAATGCTTCGCTTGGATAATAAAAAATTTTAGTGCTTCAGTTGCTTATGTGTCATCCGAGTCTAATATATACCAAATTTAATATTTTTCTTTTATTGTATCTCGCCTAATTTAATATTTTATTTTTATTATATTTAGCCTAACTTAATAATTATATTTTATTATATTTTGTCTAATTCAATAATTTTCTTTTATACTCCTAATATAAAAATATAAATAAGTCATATATAATTAGTAGGAAAAATCTAAATCAATTATTTTAATTAAAAGATAAATTACATAAGAAGTAATTTTAATTACAAAAAAAAACTTATTCACGAAAATAACTAAATAAATTTTATTTACAATAAAAGTTGAAATAATTTACTTTTGAATTTTGAATATTCTGTATAGGTAAATTATGATATATTTGCAATAATTGGAGTATGTAACTAAATATTAGTAATGAATTCAATCTAAATATAAAAATACATAATTATATAATAATAATTAATTAATTAATATTTATTAGATGATGGAACAATGCGAGAAGGCTTGAGAGTATGACACCTTTTGAGTTTTTTAAATTATGTAACTATAATTATTAACAAAATTAATTTAAACATAAAAATATATAATGAGTTAATGTTGATTAATTAATAGATTAGAGACGGGTTAAATGTGATATCTTTTGAGTTTTTATAAGTATGTAAATATAATTATAATAAATTTAATCTAAATATTAAAATATAATATTAATTAATAATTATAATAATTAATAAATTTTAACAGGGCAAGGGAAAACATCCTTTCAAATTTTTTATTTTAAATTTAAAACTTTGTGATTTTTAAAAATATTTTTTATATTTTAGTTTTTAATAAATCCCGTGCAATACACAGTTGTTAAACTAGTATATATATATATATATATATATATATATATATATATATATATATATATATATATATATATATATATATATATATTAATATTGTAAGTTTCAAGATTGATAATATTAATTATAATTGTTATATTTAATGTTTGGCTAAACTAGATTAATGATCATTTTGTGTATCTTTTTTATTTTTAAAAAATGATAAACTTTTTTTATTTTGTACCACATTTTTTTATGTATATTCTATAAATTTAGTTGTCTTTTGACGATATTCGATTTGACATCAACATAGCATATATAACATAAAAAAAATTATATCTATCCTACTAAGTTTATATTTATATATTTATCTCAAATAAATAATACCATATATTAATTTTATGAAAAAAAACATATGATATAGAATTCAAAATTACTATTGATTACAAAATACCAAAAAACAACTAATTAGCAAATATAATAAATTTGACTTATTTATATAGTTAAATCTATCTAAATAACTTCTTGATCTTAGATAATATATTTGCAATTATATATAATAATGTTAATTCTTCTTTTTTTTTTTTACATCACACACACTAACAATAAAATTTAACTTTTTTTTTAACAAATAATGACTAAAAATGATAAATTAACAAGTCAAATATGCAGTTCAATCGATCAACCATTGGTCAAGTACTAAAGAAAATAATAATAATATAATTTTATAAATCAAAAATTAAGAAAAATAAATTATTTTTGTTATGCAAACATTATCTTTGAAAAACATAAACAATCATGATATTTTCTCAACTTAAAAATAATATATTCCAAATATATATATATATTCAATTAATAAAGATCATAAATAAAATGTTGAAAGATAGAAAATAAAAAGGGAAAAATTAATATTATACATGTTATATTGGTGTCCATGTCCCACATAAAAAAAGATTAAACAAAGATATAATGAGGGATTGTAACAATCATTTTAAACATCAAGCAAATGGTGTGTGTGTGTGTGTGTATACTAGTTTAACATCCGCATATTATGCGGGATTTGAAAAGAAGTAATACTCATTAAAAATATTAAAATAATAATATTGAAAATGGTACATACAAAATCGTAACTTTATTTGTTCTTTTACAAGAAGATTGTTTTTCACAATAAATAATTTTCACACACAAATCAGAATATTATTTGTTCTAATTACATTAAGACTGATTTTCACAATAAAGAATTTTCAAGTTTATTTACCGTGAGTCACGAAATTCGAAAATTATGTACAAAAGAATATGACAATATCCCCGGTTTCTTAATTGGCTAGTTGTAAATAGCCCCCGGGCTATGCCGAGAGAATCGCCTGCATAGAGAGTTAAAAACGAATTAACTTGATCCAAGTCGTAATATTTATGGGATTCCCTAAGTAGATCGCTAGGAATCGAAAAATTACATATGAATCTAAAAAAAGAATTTCATTATGTGAACCGAAAACTTAACATTGCCATCACAAGAATTATAAAACCTTATAGAAACTCTAATGTTCTTGCAGAATTTATAGCCGGACAATTAATTGGGCAAATACGACCGTAATGAAACTTGACGGGGAAATCCGTAAAAAAGTTGAGTTTGAAAACATACAACACACGCGTGTCACATGTGAACTTGTGATATAAAATAT
>BMAC01000286.1:278274-300962 GCA_014905375.1 Phtheirospermum japonicum | reverse complement strand
ATATATATATATATATATATATATATATATATATATATATATATATATATAAAAATATATTTTTAATGATGATGTATAATGATGATGATGATGACACCTTATTCAAGTACGAAAATATTGAAAAACAAGATTCTATCACGAGTTTAGATAAAGGTATAAACGATGATTTACAAATAAAATATGGCGATTTAGGTTGATGCAGTGAAAATGCTACTTTTATCTTCTGATAATTATTATGATTGTTTAATGATTAATGATAATAATTTTTTTTCAATATTGTGACATTACTGCCATTATTTTTTAATAATTAATAATATTATTATATATTACAATCATCAATTAACTATTATTTTAATAAAGTTTGTTCTCTTTGATTATTTAAAAATATATTATTATTATTATTACTACTAATATATATATATTAATATATATTACTAATATAAGAGATTAATATAATACTAATTAATACTAGGGGTGTGCAACCGGTCCGGACCGGACCGAAATTTACGGTTTCGGTCCGGTAGACCGGAATTTTAAAAAATTTGGACCGGAGACCGGACCGGAAATTACGGTCCCGGTCCGGACCGTAAGACCAAAATTTTGGAAATTATTGGACCGGAGACCGGAAATTCCGGTCCGGTCCGGTCAAAACCGGTTTGGACCGTTTTTTTTTAATTTTTTTGATTTTTTTATTTTTTGGAAAAACCAGTCCAATTCCGGTCCAGACCGAAAAAATTACGGGTTTGGACTGGAACCCGGAAAAACCCATTTTTATGAACCGTAGATCGGACCGAATTATCACCGGTCCGAGTTTTTCCGGTCCGGTCCGGGTTTCCGATCCGGGCCAATTTTACACACCCCTAATTAATACAAGTGATCAACGAGAGAGAAAAATAGGGCGGCATATTAGAATCAGCTGAAATTTAAGCTGTAAAACAAAATTTTTCCATGGCTTTTAGGTTTGGTTTTTGAGATTTCCGGCAAAAAGGAAGGAAGGAGAGCGATAAAACACATTTCTGTCAATACCTCTGAGAGACCGACGAGAACACTCCGGATCCGTCCAATTCCGTCCGAGCAAGGTTCGAGAAGATGATTAGGGAGGCACAGGACAGCGTCTGCTCTGAAATTGAGGCCGCTGATGGAGGCGGTCAGTTCAAGGAGGATGTCTGGTCTAGACCCAGCGGCGGCGGTGACGGCGGGATCAGCAGGTTGTTGCAGGACGGCGCCGTTTGGGAAAAGGCTGGTGTCAAGCTAAATGTGGGTGGAGAGGCGCTACTCGTGAGCCTCCAAAATTAAGCTGTTTAAAAAAAAACCTAAATATTGATTTTGTTTTCATTCGCTCTTTCTACTTTGGTTTCAGGCCTTTGCAGATGTAACATCAACTTACGTAAAAATCAATTCAGTCGCAAAAGTAAAGCAACCGATTAGAACCATCACAGTGGAGAGTTTGAGTCTGGAACCTTTGTGTAACGAGGTAGAACATATTCTTTGGTCTAATATTCATGCAGTGAATAAGATTCTCATTCATTAATGTTTTAATTTATTTTATTTTTCAGTTACTTGCATATTTGGCCGAGCGCATGATATCTGGAGAAACATTATGAAGAAACTCTTTCATGCAGAAAAGAACTGGAGACCAGGTGAATAAGTCGTACAGTATTCTAAATACTGCACATTTAAATTTATTTTTACATGCTATTAATTGCTGATGATAATTTTTGAGCAGATTGCTATTGCGTTCACTTACCGAATAAAAGGAGACCTTGTAAGCTGAAAGTATCGTGGTTATTCCAAAAAAATCTAGCAGGTAAACTCGAATATTCTTGTTCCTAGTTTTAAGTGTTCATCCTTATGTGTTTAAGGTATTTTAATGTAATTTCATGCTATAACACTTTTTTTTTAAAATCCAAGAAGCCAATACTGAAATTATCTTTTATGGACTGGATGATATAAAGGAAGGAAGAGATATCATCATTGTAATCATTTATCTTCTACTGGCTACATTAAATTAATACTAAAATTACTTACAACTAATTGTTTTATTGTTGTTTTGTTTAAGGTTGAGGGTGAAATGGATAAGCTTGCCATGGAAGAAGCTGGTTTCAAAATTTGTGTCAGTGTTCCAGATGGTGCTCCCATCCCATGTCCCGATTTCCAGAAGGGGGCGTGCAGGTGTGGGTACATGTGCGAGTATGCGCACGGCGTGTTCGAGTGCTGGCTCCACCGGCCCAGTACCGAACCCGCCTCTGCAAGGACGGGACAAGCTGCGTGAGGCAGGTCTGCTTTTTGCCCACACCTATGATGAGCTTCGCCCGTTGTACGTCTCTATCGGGTCAGGCCTCCGTCTCCGAGATCGGCAACCTCGGCTTCTAGCATCATGGACATGGAGTCGGCCTCAAGTATTTCCCAGTCTCCCCGACTGGAAATGGGATGTCGCCTACGACAGGAAACAGGATGTCTCATTCGTCCCTGACTTGGCCTCAGCCGAATTTTTGTATTCAAAAGACTCGAGATTTTGTACAAGTGCAACGCGTCTACAATGCGATATGTTTGAGCTCTCTATAGCTCTGGCATTTGTCATGTGGTTCCTTATTGCCATGTCATCGCATGTGATGTTTTGGATATTAGCGTCCGTTTAAGTGCCATGTTTTTTCACATCGACTCTTACACATTTCTGAGCGTCAAGGAAATACTCCATGACTTGTTGCGGGAGTTTGTTTTGGTGTGTACCCCTTTTCATTTGAGGTTTCTTCTAATTGGTGTAAGATACTTTTAATGTATGTAAAATGCTTCCTCTCTTACCGCAATGTTATCTCGTCTTCGTGTAATATATCCGTTTTTTTTATAGTTTTTTTTCTTTCTGTAATTGGAAAAAAAAAGGAAAGTCAAAGTTTTGTAGTTGTAACATTTGATGAATTGTTTGCAAGGAGTAGTGAGTTACACTAATAATGCAGCCAATCTCATATAAACCTTAAGTTACAGATTTCGATATTATGTACTATATTATTTAATCGCATATTCATATATACATTTGCAAAAAAATAACATATTCCAGAAAGAAAAAAAGAAAAAGAAGGCCTATAAAGCCAACAAAAATGCTGCATGTTTCGCTTTTCTTCCGAAATTTTTCGGCCAAACGAAACTTAGGCCTTGAGTTGAGGTTTTGGTCTGTCTTAATTATAACTCAAAAACATTTGAGGTTTAGGTCAGCAAGCAAGGCGCACTGCGTACTCGGTCTCTCGACAAAAGCGGATAAATCTTTATAAATGTGCTAAGAATGAAACCTATCAGCTGCAAATGACAACATTCTCTTTATTATCAATATGTATATTTAAACCAAGCACTGATAGAGAACAAAAAGTACACACACAAATTAATATATTTTATTTGGAGAAAAACTATATATAGGCGCCTGATTGAGTTTTCAAGTCCATGCATGGAACCAAATGCAACATAAATCATATCTAACATATATATATATATATATATAAGTGTTTAGGAGATTACAGTAGGTTCAGGTATTCTTCCAAGGATTCTTGGTCCTAATTTTTTCCCCAGACAACCTACATTAATTGGTTAAAGAACATGGTTATGTCAGGTGATGATGATCAACTGCAAACGTAAATATTAATTGTACTACTGTGTTATGACTAAAAGTTAATGTTAGCTAATTGAATTTCAATAAAATTAAGGGATAATTACAAAAACACTTGTAAGGATGGAGTAATTAAAAAAAAGAAAAAAGAAAAAAAGGAACACAAATAAAATTACCTATACTTGATTTATTTTTTTTACCTATACTCGAACATTTGGTTTCTCCATCGATGGTATCGACAGCTGTCAACACAAACACGAACCAGAGAAGGAACGTGAAGAACAACGAGTAGAAAAGCATGCGATATGAAAATCTCATGTTTCCAATCTTCACTTTGATAAAATCTTTAACACCTTTTGGAGGCAAAACGTAACATGCCTCAAGCTCGGCGATAGATGCAGCTGCATTTTTTTTATTTTGTTTTTAACCGTCCCAAAAGCAGGAAAAACACAATGCAACCAACAAAATGTAAGCCCCCAAATGTACGAAAATCAAAAGAAATGCTGTAAAAAAGGAAAGTGCTGAGGGTGTTTAAGGTTTTTTGTCACTCACCTAACCTTGCTTAGTAAGGAGGTTATTAGGTATAAGGTTTTTGTTCGAGTATTATGTTGATAGACAAGAACAAGTTTGTTTGTAAGAAAGAGACTTGAGACTGAGAAGAAACATGAAAATACTAATAATAATATAAATGGAATGAATTATCAACCTGCCAAGATATAAATTAACTATACCTAAACACGTAAACCATATGCAAGTTTAAAGGAAAATCTCTTTGATCAATACTATTAAGGATATCAAATTTAATTTTATTAGTAATGTAGAAAAGAAATATTGGCTCTATATCAGAGAACATGGAAAAGAAATATATGAGTCAAGTGCAACTATTAACTTGTAAACATATTAGATATAAGAAGTTTGAACATAGTTAAACCATAGGTTGATCATCTTACAGAGGTAAAGTACTCTGCCTCTTGATTTATTCCGCGGAAGCTTCCAAATAGTGGGTGATCCGAGTCCAAAACAACCTAAAAAGTGTAGCTCTCATGAAAATCATGATTTCATAAAATTGGTAAGAGACGAGAAAAGGTGTGTAATTACACACATTCAGGTGTAAAATAATAGTTGGCAATAATCAGCTACTGGAAATAACAGTTAGAGAGAATTGTGTTTACAGATATACAACAGAACACCAACTATACTGGATTCTTCTTTAGAATATAGACTTGTGACACGTGATGACTTGCTATCATTAAGTAGTTTGATTAAACTCTATTCCGCAATATTTCTGATTTGTTTCAGTACCTAACACACCATATTTCTCAAATAAACTTGATATTCATAATATTTTCAACTGAGAAAAATACATGTCTCTATGTAGAAAAAAAATACTGCTTTGAAGAACCTTATTACATTGAACAACACTAGAATTTTTTTTCTCAGAGTAACTAAGTGAGCAAGTATATTCTGACCTGATTTCAATTAAAAAATAACAACTAATGAATATTAGATAAACATACACATATGCATCACCTTATCCATCAACCAGAATGCAATAGTTTTATCTCCAACCAATGCTTGGTCATGACTTTCTGCATAGGAAACACATTTTTTTAATAGAAACTGAGCTTACTTCCATATAATTTCTCGACTGAGGCCACAAGTATATCTTTCAGTCCTAAAGAAGAGATGCTTAGAAGATTGAAACAATTTTGTGCGATAATGAGTTGGCCGAGTGTAGCAGGAATATCATCTTGCAATAGCAATAGAATTTTTCCAACTTGCTTCAAGATCAATGGCTCTCTAACGAACCATCCTAAAAAAATAAACAAAATTTGGAGATAGGTCTCGTCGAAGATAAAGACAAACACAATTAAGTGTAAGAAGCATAATAGTACTAAATTCGCACAAAAATTACCTTATTACAAAAAAAACCCAATTATTGTTCAAAAATTACAAAATTGCATTTTCTTAACAAATATTTTGCTATTGATGGTGCAGTTCTTACAATAGAAACGAAAACCAATGGAGTATTTGTAGTTCAGGGGTATTTCTCTTAATTTTAATCAAATTCACTATTTCGTGCATTCGGACCGTGCCTTACCAACGGTCGAAACTCTGCGCCATCGGAGTAACGCCAGCTGTCGAAACAATCCCATGAGACAGACGAAAACTGAAAATTCCACAATACAATGCTGGAATTCTGACGCTGCCTCCAGTGTCGGTACCTACCGAATAGGACACGTTCGGTTCAATCGATGAGGTTGTAAGACTATAAGACATAGTTAACGGCAGATAAAAAAACAAATTCACCTACGGAGAAATCGACAAGCTTTGCACCAACCGCAACGGCGGAACCACTTGAGGATCCACTTGGCACTCAATCTGCTACGCGTGGATTTGTGGGCGTGCCGTAATGTATGTTTTCTCCATTTATGCTAACAAGAGAAAACGGGTTTAAATCGATTTTTTTTAATATCATGCATTGATTAAGAAACTGAAAGATGGAAAAACCTGTAAGCCATATCATCCATTACGGTTTTAACGATGCAAGTGGCCCCGGCCTTGAGCACGGACACGACAACTGGCGCTGTCGATGTAGCTACCGAATGTGTCCTCGCCAAGTCGGGATTGCCAAAACCTGTCACATACCCCTCCACATCAAATCTGGCCACATTGATAACAATTTTTTTTTTTTCAATCAAGAACACGAAAAAATAACAAGCAGAAATTTAACATTGCTAAAATCAGTATACAAAGGGGAATTAAAGAATAAATAAAAATCGAAGAATATTCCTAAAATCCCAAGGTGAATGAAGTAAAATAACTTGTCGGTGAGAAATTAGGGCATTCAAATTAAACAAATTATGGTGCTAACAACCAAACGTAATTATAAAATATCAAGGCACATGAGATGTTCAATCAGCAGGGGGGGAAAAGGGAGGACTGACATGTCTTTAACAGCAACATCAAAGGTAAGGGCAGTTAAGTGAAGTTGCTGAGACGAAGGTTGAGGCAGCAGTGTGAATTTCTAAATGCATTTTAAATAACCTTCTTCTTCCTTAGTAGACGCAGTTCGATAGCGAGTTTCGAGAGCTTCCAATAGCGACATGCCGGTGTTTAGATTATGCAGCCGCACGAACGACGCCGTATTGGGCCCTCCGGCCATGAAGTAGCTGGCGCAATTGTGGGACCTGTTGTGCTTGCCCTCGGCGTCGGCATCCCAGTCGACGCCGACCCAATCGTCGGAAAAACCTTCCGTGGGGCCCACTTACTTGACCGTCCCGATTCTTTGCAGCTGCTCGATGAAAAGTACCCTCTGCCCGACATTGAAAGCGGTTCCTATGGTCCGGGGCGTGTTGCCCCTTTGGATCACGGGGGTTCGATATGGTTTGGGAAAGAACGAGTTCTTCGAATTTTTATTTTTAATCTTTAACTGATGTGATTTATTAAAATAAAATTATAAATGTTAAGTGATATTTTATAAAATAAATTTAAAGTTGAAGGGTTATGTAATAAATTAAATAAAGTTGAAGGATGTCTACAATTAATTAAAATTAAAGGGTTATGTTATAAATTAAATAATTTTATAATAATAAATCAATAGAATTTTACATATTTAATATTAAGATTATTTGGGGTTATTTTGATAATATATTAATAAAAATAATATCTTTTATCATAAAAATAAAAAAGTACAACACAATACAACTGAAAACCCCCGTTGTACTCAAAATGGATGGATGAGATTGAATAATAACAAAATCTAATGGTATATAAGATGTGTCTATTGACAGACAGGTTCGACGGGTTGTCTGCAGCTAGAAAGACCCTACTTACATTCTATATTTGCAGTTTGCATTACTTTAATATAAAGTATTTATTATATTTGCAATTTTCCTATCTTAATAGGGTCCTCTTCAAGTGAAGAAAGGTGTCGCGATCAATACCAATAATGACTAGTTGGATATAAAATCTATCATCGAACGAGTGAATGAAGAGCCGGGAACGGGAGGACTAGGGAAAGGATTGGTAATCAGTCCGATAAATAAGATATTAGGGGAGAAAAGAATTGAGGGAAGGAAAGGCATCAAAAGGGTTGTCAAGTTTGTTGGCAAAGAAATAATAATCACGCCCAGAGTAAGCCAAACAAAGGTGTTTAAAAAAATAGTAACCTCCTCTACTTGTTGCAAATTAATCTGAAAAATGATTTATGCATATTTATGATTTTGTCATGTAGGAGGCTATTGAAAACTTGTCTCTCGTGCTCCACAAACTAGCTTCCAATATTGTTGAACTTTGAGAAATAATGTTAGAGATCAACTAGAAATAGCCTGACAAAGCAACCAAAACACTGAAGAAGACATTCCCTACAGGGTCCGACCACTTCAGCAACATGTCGGCGCAGACAACTCCCCAAGCACCACAATTAACTGCCCCAACACTTGATTTAGATGTTGATAACTTATTTGATGATCCAGCCTTTTTAGATGCAATGGCAAAGAGTGAGAGAGCTTTCAAACCGAGCAACCATCTAGAAATCTAATGTTTGACTTGGGAATAAGATTAACACCTGATTAGCAACCGTCAACCCACAATATGATTATTGGACAAATGGATTGATGAGTATGTTGCCTTTCTTTTCATAAACAATTATTATTAGACAAACACTTGTAACAAACCAGATTGATGGGTCATGACATGTTAGGCCATCTAACCCGGTACTATGATGTATTGATTTTTGTACAGCGATGTTTTATTTTTTCGTAAATCTCTGACCTGTACTATGATATGTTAGTTTTTGCACTATGATTTATTGGTGGTACTATGATGTATTGTTTTTTATATTATGATGTATTGAATTTTGTGCTGTGATGTATTTATTTTTATTTTATGATGTATTAGTTACGAACTTCTAGCCTGACGGATAATCCATCAGTCCGGCTTAAGAAGAATGTGGCCCTTATTATTACACATTCCCCATTATTGTTACAAAAAAAAAATAAAAATATAAAATTCTAGAGATATTGATAGATCATATCAAAAAAGCTTTGATCGAGGGAAGGAAAGACCAGTGGCGAAATTATCTGCATTTCATAGTCCATCTCGGTATATATTTTTTTCCTATATGTTTTTTTATATATATTCATTTATTGAATGTTATTCACTTTCCTACAATTAAAAATATATTTTTATGATTGTAGTAAACAACTTAAGAACCCTCAAACACTGACATCGACAATTCTATACCAATGGCTAGAAATTATGACAGTGCAAATTTGTTTTATTGGTATGTCCAACGATTAACGACAAAATCTTTATTTTTCATATTAAAGAATATCAATATATAAATAATTATATGATAAAATCTCTGTGTTTTTAGTGTTCTTGATAAATCCAAGTTGGATATTGAGGATGTCGAGCAAGAAAGAGGCCTCAAGGAAGCACAAGAAATTTCCTGTTAGACTCAGATCGCAAATCTGAACGCAATATCATGCAAAATTGGAGACTTTCACTGCAAAATTGATATCTGATTTACATTCATGGATGCTACATCATCCTATTCCATAGATTATGATACACACACACACACACATAATGATTCCAAAACGAACACACACACAGAGATAAAATATATGTATATGTGTGTGTGTGTGTATCTTCATTTTGGAATCATTATATGTTCATTCTCTATTCTTAAACAATGATCATCTCTTTTTTAGTTAGACATTATTAAAATTTATATTGAGAGGTTGTTTAAAGGTGACGAATTTATCGCAACTAGAGAAAAATTGCTCACCTTGAGGGAGGGTGAAGTTGATATGGAATAGTGAATATGTGGTGTACAATAATGAACATGATGAACATCAAACATGCAGTCGATCGTACGAAGATGGTATACCTCCCCACTAATATATATGTATGGAAATCAAAGGTCGAGCTCCAAGGGAAACCCTTTTAAATTCCTCCTACACCCCATGAAAAGACTCACTCCGATTGACAAAACTTCACAATATTGACTCGAATGTCCGTCGTCTTTTGATGCGAATATTATTTACTTATAAATTGATCAAATGCCTCATCTACAATCATTAAAGAATTGGAGGTAACATCATGAGATATGTTCTTCGCCCGATCGTTCAATATGTATAGGAAGAACCACATTTTCAGTTGATTTTCATTGAGGCCTTTGAGAGAAAATGTTTGAATGACAACATAGAACTCCCGAATAAAGTTGAGAAAATCCTCATTTGGTAGCCATAGAATGTCGAAAGTTTATTCAAATGAATAGTCTTAACTTCATATTCATGGGCCATAGGTTCTATAATAATATAAGAAGAGAAAGCGCTAATGACCGGCTGAGCGAAGTCTCACACAACAGCCGGATGAGAGGCTTGATTGTTAGCCATCTCTGGTTTGTTAAATCTCGTATCTCAGAAGATGAGGTTGATCTCATTGACATATGAAGCAATCTTAAGACCAAGTACTTGCCTCCCTTGCACACACAACACTTAACAAATGAGATTAAATGTACCGACAAAAAATAAGATAAAAATAAAAAAAAAAGAAAATAAAACACGAACAAAGCACAATTTAAAAAAAGCAAAACACCTAAGATAAAATCACGAAAAACAAACACAAAAATCACAAAACCTTTAACCTTTCCCAGTAATGGTATTAAATTTTGATTCGGTCTCAAACTCACTATTTTAAAAAATGTTTTAAGATTTACCCGCAAGAGAACGAGATCAAATGTGGTGCGATTAGATGACTCAAGTTGTATTTTTCATAGAATACTAATAGGAAGTGATTCTTGTGTCTAAACACTCAATCATGTTTGGGTTTTCGAAAGCTAACAACTACAATGGGAATTTAAAATTAAAAGCATTTAAATGAAAGAATTTTAATAAAAGGATTTGAAATAAAGCAATGAAAGACGAGAATTTAATGAATGCGAGTTTCAAATCAATAAAATGAGGGTCCAGCGCAAGTGCCATGTCTCACGATCAATTTACAAGTTATCGAATACTAAAATCAAAATGGGTTATCAATCACAATTCTCAATTAAACACCCAACAAATTCTCAATTAATGTTTCCAAACTCATCTAAACCCTATACCCACAAAATCTAACCTATAATCATGGAGAAATGCAATAACAAAAAGTTAGAATAAGCATGAATACCATAAACATAACAAAAATCCATAATTAGGAAATTAAGTAATTAAAGATATATTAAGAAAGCTTACTAAAAATCTATGAAAAATAAGCATTCAAACTTGAAATCCAAGCAAAAATCTTGACTCTATTATTGAAATTGCAAGAAAAAGATTCTAGATCTAGGAATTTTTCTCCCAAATGTTGAGAGAAAAATAAAGGACAATATATAAACTCTTTTTGGAAATAATTAGGGAAATAAGTTTATAAACAAATCTAAATAAAATAAATGAATCGTACTTTTTTCACTTACTTTTTTTTATTAAAGAAAAATCGTCCGCAAGAGAACGGAGCGGTCATAAGTGGTAACTCGAGTCGAATATCTAGAGGAATGACAATTTGGAATCGAAATGCTGATCTTAACACAATTTAACTAAACACGCGATAAATGAGTGTTGTGGTTTGTCTTTTTTTTAGAGAACAAAAATAAAATAACTAACATGACTTTAATTTAAACGTAACATCTTATCGACAAATCAACACGAATCATAATAAATCTATAAGCATACGAATTGGACACAATAAAGAACGAGAATTAAACATATAGGCAACTGAAGGTGTTCGATAATCAAATTAAAGCCAAAAAGGAATCATAAATTGTCTATATTCTAAACACCGAAAGAATAACAATCTTGATTGGAGAGTATGAAAATAACAATGGAATTCAATCACCTTACGTTAACAAATTCAATACCAAACCAAACAATTATATGAGAATCCATAGCAAGAAACCAACATCTTTAAAACAAATATTAAAAATCCACAAGAAAAATGCTAGGAATCGAATATCGAAATCACCCAAATAAATTCTTCAAATACTAATCACCGAAAGAGACGACGGAGCTCTCAATGAGATGATTTCTCAAAATCCAAATTACCACAATCTTCAAATTAATAACAGAAGGTAAATTATCAAATGAGGAATAAGAGATGAATCATGCGTTTGAAAATTAATTTTCTAGGTTAGAAATATGTAAGTCTGGAGATCTCCTCGCAGCGGGGTAGTGTTGTCTCTTAAATAGTGTGAGTTGAGGAGGACACCATGGTAATTTTATCCGGAAATGATGACCGTCGATCAACCATCGACCTTGCGTTGATGACTATTATTGATCAACGATGGCGCAAAGTAATCGACAGGTTAATCGACTCGGGCTGTTGAAGCGGTGGCAGGTGCACGTCGACGTCGTGTCGACGTGGAACATCGATCGATCGTAGTGGGCATTCATCAGTAGGTCGGCCAACTCATACTTTTGATGTGGGCGAGCGGTGTGGTGCTGCATCGATTACTGGTCGATCGACGGCGTGTTTCACAAACCCTTGTTTTATTTATGTCAATCCGAACTGATCGTAACTCTCGGGGACGCTCTTGGCTCCACTCGGTTGACAAAGACAAGAAAACCAAACTAAAATAAATATTTATAAAGAATACAAGAAAGAGTACTAAAATGAATAATAGTCGACACGAGCTATATAAAAGCTAAAAGAAAGAAAAACAAAAGAAAACACGACCTAAAACCCACTACAACATACAAAACCAGATGCAAAAACAAATGAAAACCACACACAAATATGTACAAATCAACTCCCCCACACTTAACTTTTTTCTTGTCCTCAAGCAAAACTAAGCATAAACATATATAAGAAAAATCTAACCATCCAATGAACTAAAAACTAATGCATTTAAATGATTCGACGAGTTATGCATTATCAATTGAGAATTCAACTAAAGGACGACACGATATGTTGAGATAAGAAGTTTAGAATTCCTTCTGAATGCCTAAAAGTAATGTGTTGCTCTTCATGCACATCCCCCATCCATGCCTCGACCAAGATCTATTCACGCTCAAACCACTAAGTCGGCACCCTACTAACCGTATCATGTATACACCTCTTTAATAATAAAACCTAAAAAGTAAAAAATAAAAATGCGTACAAGGGTTGCACAATTTATTATATACACATCACTTGTATAAGGATTTCTCTTCTTATACCATTTTTTCTTATTCTATTGAGTACCCATAAAGGTGAGGTACTAAACGAACACGATATTTACAACTTAAAAATGAGAGTTCATTGATTCCAATATCATGTTGCTAAACGCAACTTATAATATTTTCCGATAAGCACATGGAGTTCTTAACATCTCGAAAAATAAAATGAGAAATTTACAAAAATTCCTATAGAGGGCATTTGAAAATGGGGCTAGTAGGGAGTATTCAACTCTCAGAATGAGTTGCACGAATAGAACAAGGTAAAAACACTTCATAGGTTTCCTACACTTCATGCCCCACAATTACACCAATATCGAATGAAAATCTAAACAACCTAACCAAAGCATCTAACCACGTCACTTCGTCAAGGTTCCAACCAATATCAATCCACACGACTCAAATCATATACACAAGCAAACATATAAAGAAGTTAATAAATAAGGACAAAATTCCCCACACTTAAACCATGCAATGCCCACATTGCACATTAATTAAGATAAAATACAGTAAAAGAGAAGAGAGAGAGAGATACGTCCTATAGTCGTACTTGTGATAGTGAGTCAAACGTGAAGTGACATCAAACAGGAGGTTGAGTTGAGAGGAACCTACTAAAAGGGGTAAGTGGAGAAGAATGATATACACAAAAACATAAAATAAATAAATAAAAGAAAAATGTTAATTTTTTTTATGATACTATGTGGTAGGATCGTCGCCAAGATCCATCTCTGGATGGGAATTAGTCGCTTGAGAAGAAGTTGCATGGCCAAAATGCTCTTCGAGTCGAGAGAGGTGAGCTTTTAACTTCCA
Source organism: Phtheirospermum japonicum (assembly GCA_014905375.1). Classification (NCBI taxonomy): domain Eukaryota; kingdom Viridiplantae; phylum Streptophyta; class Magnoliopsida; order Lamiales; family Orobanchaceae; genus Phtheirospermum; species Phtheirospermum japonicum. Next base: position 287,354 of record BMAC01000286.1, on the reverse strand, counting down.
AAAACTTTGACAATTTCTTTCGTGATTGTTATTGATTTATTCGTCGATGATTTGAGGTTTCTCGATTTTCTTCAAAAAATTGATCCCAAACCTTAGCATGGGGCCGATCCGGTTTATGGAACTTCTTCTTCCTCATTTCTTTCAGCGTGATGAGTCGAAGGTCCTCCTTACCCGAGGTCTCAAGGGAGAGTCAAAGTTGTCATGATGCGTTTGGTCGTCGGGAGGTTGGTGACCCTAAGTGCCGCTAGACCCATGTCGGTCGGATTGTATCCGAAGTGACGGGCGATGCCGGTTATGGATGAGGTGAAGGATAGGAGGGGTGTTTTGTTACCCAGCTTCTTCTCCAAAATATTTTGAATTCCGTTCAAGAGAAGAGGAAAGAGACGTGGGCGTCGACCGCTGATGAAGCACCACAATGCGTAAAGTTCCGATTTTTTAGAGTTGGTCACCTCTTGTTTGCAAAGCACTACATGGGCAAGAAATTAATGGGCAACGTAGATGCCGTTATCTTGAATCCTTGGAATCATAAATCGATTATAAGAGCCCGTATTTCCCTTGTTAATTCATACCAAAAAGCAGCAACATCAAACTCGTCGTCTTGAGGCATTGGGGGAATTCCATTGCTATCAAGCCCAAATACTTCTTTAAATAATCGTTCGTTCCCCTGAATTTCTTTGCCACCAAGTCGGTAAGTGAACGTTCGATCGGAGCAGATGGTCAAAGTGGTAAAGAACTCGAGCACGAGTTCACAATATCTAGGAATGTCATTTAGGTGAACGCGGTGCAATCGAGTCCCTTCATATATCTTAATACAGTTTCATCATGTTCTGATCATTCTTGGGCCCGTTCCTCCACATCGTCAAAATTGATCGCTCGATGCGGCGCAAATCCCTAACTATACTCGAACCAAAAACCTTTCACTCATCTTTCGACTAGATGGAAAACGAGGCCTAATATTTGGACGAAATATCTTTCCTTTTTCCATCCCGAGACATAGTGAAACAAATTTGAAGCAAGCAAAGTTTGAAAAAGAAATAATTTAAAAGACTGTACTCTTTGGGGAATTTCATCGATCACGTGGAGTGTGAGATTTTCAAAGAGAAGATTCGGAGAAAAAAATGAACAAGAGAAACACCAACCCAACCAAGCAATCGAATATGACAAAAAATGAGTAAGCTCAAGTGAAGTACCTCAGTTTTCAAACAAAAAGACATAAGCATCGGATGAAACAGGCTTGAGCCATCTTGTTGTGAAAGGAAATGGAGGAAAGGTGACTGAAAAGTGAATGGAGGTTGCAACTAACTGGAGTTGGTAGACCATGGTCAAAGGATCACCGGAAAATGGGTGAGGTTGCCGGAAAATGAGTGAGAAGCAAGAGAGAGCAAAAGGGTATTGTTGGGGTGCTTGGAAATGAAAGAAGAAGAATGAGAGGAGTTGGGGGTTGAAGGTATATTTATAAACTAGAAATGGGTTGGGCCAAAGGTGAACGGATTGGGTCAAAAATCTGGATTTTAGAGTCAACAATCGGGCTAGGTTTGGGTACTCGTCGACATGGGCATTGATCGATGGGTTGGATAGAGAGTTATCATCAACATGGGTGTCGATCGACAGTCCATCGATGAGTTGGATAGAGAATTTCCATCGATGCCGATGTGAAATTGATGGTCGATCGATGCATGCATTGGTGTTTAGTAGACTTCATGTCGAAAGATGCGTCGATCAACAAGTATTTTTTTGTGCATCACTTTCACTCCCTTGACCACCATTTTTCGAGCAGAACCTCAAACCTTTTGAAAACACCTCTAGGGGTTCATAATTGGTCTTTTATATCTGACGTAATACTCCCTTCTACACGAACAAAAGGAAAACAACCGAAAGAAAGAAGAACAAAATAAAAACAAAAAAGAAAAGAGAAGTTAACGGACGAATATACAAGAATACAAAAATTTCAACATAAGGATATGAAACGCTTGGGTTACCTCCCAAGAAACTCCTGTTTAACGTCCCTAAATTGACGAATTTGCATTGACTGGGCAATAGGTGGGTCTTCAAAAATATCGGACTCTATATCATTGAGTTTGTTTTGATCCTTGAAAATATGCTTTGACACGATGACTGTTGACTAGGAAACTGTCTTGGGTCTTCTTGTTAACTAAATTCACCATTGTGTATGGCATAACATCCTCGACCAAGAATGGGCCACTGCATCGTGACTTGAGCTTCCTAGGAAATAAGTGGAGGCGAGAGTTATAGGGCAAAACTCTCATTTCGGACTTGAGATCTTTGGTAATGAACTTATTATCGTGTTGAAACTTCACTTTACTTTTGTATATCTCGGCATGCTATAAGCGTCATTTCTTATCTCGTCAAGCTCTTCGAGTTGTAACCCCCGCACATCACCGCTTGTTTCAAATCATAATTTATGGTCCGTATAGCCCAGTAGGCTTGGTTCTCCAGTTTGATCGGAATATGGCACGCCTTGCCGTATACCAGTCAATAGGGGATAATTTCTAAAACTGTCTTGTACGTGGTCCTATATGCCCAAAGAGCGTCTTTAAGCTTTATCGACCAATCCTTCCGGCTTGGTTGGATGGTTTTCTCAAGGATTACTTTGATTTGTTTGTTGCTTCTTTCCACTTGTTTAGGATGGTATGCCGTGGCCACCTTATGCTTGATCCCATATTGTGCCATCAATCTTGCAAACAACTTGTTGCAAAAATGGGTACCTCCATCACTAATGATGGCTCTCGAGAATCCAAATTGACTAATAATATTCTCCTGCACAAAGTTAAGTACAATCTTGGCATCGTATGTCTTGGTGGGGATAGCGTCAACCCATTTGGACACGTAGTCAATGGCCACTAAAATGTACTCGTACCCAAAAGAAGTCGTGAACGGTCCCATAAATGTTATGCCCCAAACATCAAATATTTCCACAACAAGGTTGTTCGTCAATGGCATCTTGTTCCTCTTTCCAATACTCCTTGTTCATTGGCATCGGTCACAGGATTTGCAAAATTCATGATCATCTTTGAAAAGTTTCAGCCAATAAAATCCCAATTGAAGGACTTTGAAAGCAGTCTTTTGTCCTCCGAAATGACCGCCGCATTGTTGATCGTGGCAAAAAGATAGGAAGCTTCATTGCTCGTCTTTGAGAATACATCTTCGAATAATACCATCCTTCTTAAACCAAAAAAAGCATGGATCCTCCTAAAAGTGATGCCTACAAATTGAAAGAAACCTCTTCCGTTCTTGGAAAAATCAATCGGCTCTCAAATGGCCAAACGCAAGATAGTTAACAATATCGGCATACCATGGGGTGGGGTGAGAAGTAAAATCATAAGGAAAAGCATCATTATTATGTTCATGCCCATGCAAATGATCTTCTACAATTAAGCAAGAAAAACGGTCGGCAACTACATTCTCACAACCTTTCCTATCACGAATCTCAGCATCAAATTCTTGCAATAGAAGTATCCATCAAATCAAACATGGTTTGCTTTGAGTTTTATTAAAAAGGTGATGGAGAGCCGCGTGATCGCTATAGACTATGACCTTAGAACCAATTATATAAGAGCGAAAATTTTCAAGTGAGAAAACTACGGCCGAAATTTCTTCTTCGGTGGTGGTATAATTTATTTAAGCCTCATTCAACATAAGACTCAAATAGTAAATGACGCGAAGAAGGCCGTCTACTTGTTGACCCAATACGACTCCCACCGCATCGTTCGATGCATCATATATTATTTCAAAGGGGAGGGATATTTTGCATGTAATTGTGGTGTTTTTCTCGTGTTTTTAATTATGATTTTATGTTGATTTTAGTAGTTATGAGTCATGTTTAATTAGGTTTTTCGTTTATTTCTCGTGTTAATTGATTTTCATGGCTCTTGTTGATTTTATGTTTAACTTGTTTAAATGGGTGCAATTGATTTGAGCATTGGTGAAGCTTTTGGGGTTTTATGTTCAAATTCCTATTTTACAGGCTAAGGCATTGAGGACTAAAGTTCAAGCCAAGGCATGCCCAAATCGGTGCCAAGAAGAGGCTCCAAAAATAGCTAACATTCTGAAATGGCGGCCTATCCTCGCCTATCCTCGCCCATTTTCACACCCAGCCTCGCCTAGCCAAGCCCAGCCTCGCCATCCGACACCCAACACTGCTAAAATTTGCGCCAGAACTGCGACACTGGGTAGCGCTGCCGACACTGGGTTACCCAGTGTCCGAGCAGTGCCCGTCAGGCAGCGCCCGCCCACACCCCGCGCGCACAGCGCCAATCCTCTCGCTAGCGCTCGCCCAGCATTGCCAGCACTTGCCCAGTGTCGCCATGCCTTGCCATCCTGCCCAGTGCCCACGCCCCGCGCCCAAAAGCCCAGCGCCCAGCTTGTCGGCCACCTGTTCCCAGCAGCGCCCAGGCTCGGCCATGGCCGAGACACCTCGAGCCCTGGTTGAGCCAAATCGATCTAAAATGTGCCAAAAGGCTTGCCAAGTGGCTAGAAAGGTCAACACGAGTCGATTTTGGTCAAACCCAGGAATTTCAAACCTTTTTGGCTAATTTGGCCCATTTAAACCCAATTAAATCTAGTATAAATAGAATCCAACTATCATTTTTGTTGAACAACTCCCCTCCCAACCCTAACTTGGGTTTGGGATCAAAATTACTCTTAAGCTATTGGATAATTCTCTCTTTCTTAGGTTTTAGATTTAATTTCAAGCTTTGATGTAATTTCTTTTCCTATATTAGATTTAATTTCAAGCACCTCCTTGGGTTTGTAAGCCTAAGAAGAATCCAAGTACTCCCTTAGATTGTTACTTTTGATGCAATTACGTTCAAGCTTTGTTTCCTTTCTTAATTCAAGTAAGTTTCCTTTCAATTTAATGTTTTGTGCTTTAATTCCATGCTTTGTTCTTCATTTTATACTTTTTGTCTTAGCACCTTGAATTCAAGTTAGATCTTAAGAATTGGCTATGGAATCTAGATGAGTGACACATCTAGATCAAAGATCGAGCCTTGGATCGTCTTGATTTTGAGTTTTTCCTATGCTTTATTTGCAATTTAATTTTTATGCATAGTTTTAGCTTAAACCCTAGATTTATTGCTTGATGCTTGTTATTTCACGTAAAGTTTTAAAATTTGATGTTTATTTATATTTCTCTTGCTAGTTGTGCTTTCAATTTTTGCTAATTTGCATTATTTGAGTTGATGGGCTGGGATTATGTCAGACCTGGTGTGGGTAGACCTGATTTGACTAAGTTGCCAAATAAGCGCGGTTAGACCTGCGAGACTAATGATCCCGGTTAGACCTTCCCCTTTGGGCAAGATCTGACCTCTTCCCTGAGGAAAATTACCTTGAACAGGTTTTTTAAGGGTCAGGGTTGTAAATTTGGCCTGGCATAATCAATAGGAAACAAGGTCAGGTCGGTCCTAGAGAAGACTGATCGGGCCCTCTTAGAGACAGAGCTAGTAAAAATAGCCACGACTGAGGGAATTTTCTTGACCTGGTGGAGATATCTCGGAAGATAACCTCTGGAAAGTGAGATGGATATCAGAGCTGCCAATAGGAAAGAGAACAAGATCAGTACAGATCTGGCTCTCTGATGTCCACCAAGGGAACAAGCGGGACCACTTGTCAGTAGCTGTTGCTTAACGGCCCCTGATGCGCGGCCTTTGTTTTCGAGATCCCGGAAGGGGTCCCCCACTAAGGATCTCAGCCCCAAGTCTGAGAGGGGTATGTTATTCTTTGTGCATTCCTTCTTTATTTTTTAAGAGAAACCTCATACGCTTTACTGACTTAAGCATCGGAGAGGTTTCCACCGGAAAACCACCGATGGTCCTTTCTAACGTGTTTTTTTGTGCAGTGCTAAAGGGTGTTCAAGGTTCTAGGCGTTGTCCTTGACGCTGGTCATATTTTGGGTTGAAACCATTGGCGCCGTCTGTGGGAACTCGATCAAGCTAAGGCGTGAGACTTTTCAATGGCTTCAGATGGTCTGCGACGAAAATTGGTAGGAGAGCTCGGCAGAACCCCGAGTTCCGCTGCGCTGTGGGGTATGCCCAGGTCGGCAGAAACGTCGACGATGGGGCCAGAAGGGACAGCGCCGTCGGCAGCGGCAGTGTCGGGCGCTATGCCACCCCCACTTGGTAGATCTGTGCCAATTACTGGTGGTTCATTCAATGAATCCTTCCTCATGCAGCTCTCGGAGCTCATTGGCAAAGCCGTGGAGATGGCGGTGGAAACGAAGTTTGCGGAGATGTCGATGCTGCCTTCTAACCCACCGCCAGTTAGGACTGTGCCACTGACAGAAACTGAACCGCTGAGAGGTCAGCGCACCGATCAGGTCCCCCTCCAGAATAGAGAAGATCTCTCCACTTCTGATAGTGAGATGTCGAGTCAGGCCTTTCACGGAAGAAGTCATGCGCGACGATGTGCTGGCTTCATACCGATCTTTAGGCTTCGAATACAATGGAACCACAGATCCATGGGACCACCTCAGCCGCTTTGAAATAGCAGTGGCATTGCATAAATTCTCGAATGCTGTTATGTGCCGGGTCTTCCCTATAACTTTCACCAAGTCGGCACAGCTCTGGTTTAGCTAGTTGCCGCCACGCTCTATCAGCAACTTTGATGAATTTAGCATGGCCTTCCTACACCAGTTCACCAGCTGCAGGAAATACCAAAAGATGCCCCTCGAACTGTTCAGCCTAAAACAGAAGGAGAACGAGAGCCTACGTGCTTATATCAATAGGTTTACAACGGCGAAATTGGAGGTGCCTTCTGCATCGGAAGAGCTCCTGGTAAACGCACTGGCACAAGGCCTTAGACGAGGGGAGTTCTTTCAGTCGTTGGTGGTAAATCCAGCTCTGAAATTCGGAGAACTCTTGGAAAGGGCTGAGAAGTACATCCATCTGGAGGAAGCCCTGAAAATTAAAGACGAAGGAGAGAAGAAAAGGGAGAGATACGAAAGGGAGGAGAAAGCGCCGATGAAAAGGCCTAGGCCAGACCTGCCTGGGGGACGACCTCGTTTTGATAAATACACACCATTGGCGACCCCCCAGGGGGAAATCTTGCAGGCGATTGAAGGGCACCCAGATCTCAAATGGACCAAAAACTACTCGCAGAAGCCAAGGAAAGAAATATCGGATCGGTTTTATAGATATCATAATGAGTATGGGCACGACACCGATCAGTGCACCCATTTGAAGGATGAGCTGGAGAGGATGGTGCAAGCTGGGCACCTGAAAGAATATGTGCGAATGCATAAGGAAGAGCCCAGGTCCGGCTACCGTAACAGTAATCGACCTCAGGCGAGTAAGAATGAGCAGGATAATTGGAGACATGGGGAGAGAAGTAATGAGCAGAGCCAGGCCATATGAGGTGAGATCTTGATGATCATAGGGGGCGAGTGGGATGAGCACTCTAAACGAACCCAGAACAGTTATGTCCATGTAGCGCGAGATCTGGTGAGAAAGGGAAGAGAGGTTGGGCAGATGGCACCGAGCCCAAATGTTTATTTTAGATCAGAGGACGAGGACGAGATCCTGGCTCCTCACATGGATGCCCTGGTCATTACGGCTACTATAGCCAATTACACCGTCCGAAGAATCTTTGTAGACACAGGGAGCTCGGCGGACATTATGTTCTACGATTATTTTAGAAAGATGAATCTAGATGTAGAATTGGAAGAGGTCACGACCTCATTGGTGGGATTCACAGGGGGCGCGTTAAAGCCCCTTGGAGCTGTTAACCTCTTGGTTACTTTAGGGGATGAGCCATATCGGCAGACCATGACGGTTCGGTTCCTGGTAGTAGATGCAGCTTCCTCCTATAACGTGATGTTGGGAAGACCTTCKCTGAMCYAATRTCAAGKAGTAGTCTCAATTTARCATATGAAGCTYAAATTCCCTGCTCAYGATGGAGTAGGCGAAGCGAGAGGTGATCAATATGCGTCAAGGCAGACGTATGTGGAGAGCATTAGACGAAGTGAAGAAGAGAGACAAAGTAAGAGAGCTCGGGTAGAGCGGTCGGTGCCAGACCTGGGTAGGAGAGAGGAAGGACTAATGTTAGTTGAAGTGGTCCCAGGGGATGAGAGTCGAGTCCTTCGTGTAGGAACGACTCTAAGTCCTGAAGTTCTGACAGACCTGGTAGCACTACTACGAAAAGCGCCGATGTGTTTGCCTGGTCTCCCCAAGATTTGGTGGGGATCGACCCAGAGGTGACAGAGCATCGCCTTAACATCAGCCCAAACATGAAGCCGGTGAAGCAAAAGAAACGCAACTTTGGGTCTGAGAAAGAAGCCATCATCGAGGCTGAGGTGGAGAAGTTATTAAAAGCCAAGCATATCCAGGAGATACAATTCCCGGAGTGGCTTTCCAATGCGTGCTGGTTCCTAAAACTCAAGAAGATTGGCGAATGTGCATTAATTTCCGTGACCTCAACCGTGCCTGCCCGAAAGACCACTACCCGCTCCCGAGGATTGACCAGCTGGTCGACTCTACTTCTGGTTGCGAACTCCTGAGCATGATGGATGCCTCACAAGGTTATCATCAGATCAGGCTCGCGAAGGAGGACTGGAAGCGAGTCAGCTTCATCACCCCAAAGGGAATGTACTGTTACGTGGTCATGCCATTCGGGCTCAAAAATGTAGGAGCCACGTATCAGAGGTTGGTGGATAAAATGTTCAAGGAGCAGCTAGGTGTTTGTGGAGTTTTCGTGGTGTTGAAATATATTCAACGGGTTCATAGCTTGGTATTATCAGAAATCGATTCGATTGTGAGTTTCAATGCGTTTCAAGCTTGAAAAATAAAAGGAAAAGGAAAATAAAGCAATTAAAATAGCTAACTATCCTAGGAATTGAAATTGCAAGTGGGTAGAATGCCTCGTCGTATGCCTCAAATAGAAAATGCAAAGCAATAATGAAAATAAGCAAGAAAATGCAATGTTTCACCGAGTACAAGCATGCAAGCACAAGGTACAACTATGCATAAAAACTCAAATAATGAAAATTAGCAAAAATTGAAAGCATGGATGTAAAGAGCAATAGATTCCAGAACGTTTGGGCATTTTTGAGCCTCTCTTGGCCTGAA
>BMAC01000286.1:249798-263855 GCA_014905375.1 Phtheirospermum japonicum | reverse complement strand
AACGTCACCTCAAGCGGCGACCCATCAAGACCCACACCCGGTTTTCGCGACGACGTTCGACCAAGGGGGAAATGGTTTTCCGAACCAAGACCCCCAAAGTTCGAACACCCAGTTTCATGGGACGCCCTACCAAGGACCGATAATCGAGGGGCCACCGTTCCCATATCAACCGCCYTTTCAAGTCCCGAGACAATTTCACCAAGGAKAACACTACGCCCCTCACACGCACGATCCTCAATTCCGAAATCCGATACCTCAAGACTATCCATGAGCGCCTGCCGTCAACGAAAATCCTTATGCCGCTRGTGATATCGGAGGGCACCCTTTCGCCACACCCGATGGGGGTCCTACCAACAGTATAAAGGAAGTGTCGAGGCCGTACATGGGCGATTTCTCCTCTTGTATTCGATTGAGCCCCGAGGCTCTCGAATACGACTTGCGGCCGATAGACTTGAACTGACTACCTACGTTCCACGGCTTACCGAACCAAGATGCCCTGCAATTCCTACGAGTCTTTTCATATACGGTGTCGAGCTTTCCACGCCAAGGGCTTCATATCGATCAAATCAAAATGAGGTGCTTCCCATACACGATGAAAGACAAGGCCGTGGATTGGCTCATGACCTTGCCGTCCGACTCCCTTACCAATTGGGACATGGTGACCGAGCGATTCATGGAAGAATACTATTCCCAAGAGAAGACGGCCGACTTTAGAGCCAAGATTGCCTCGTTCCGACAAGCGAGCGACGAAACTTTCTACGAGGCATGGGAGCGATTCAAAGGGTATCTTACTAAGTGCCCACACCATCGGTTTACCGGCGACTTCTTGAATCAGTTTTCCTATAATGGATTGGCATTCGCATCGAAGCGAATGGTGAAAAATGCCGCCGGGGGGAATTTAGACGGCCGATCAACGAGGGAATTATACGACATCTTTGTAAACATGGCCGCCGATGATCAACGCATGAATATCTTGGAGTGGAAGGAGCACGTAAAAGAGATCTCGACAAGTGCCGAACCCGAGTGGGCCCGTAKGATCGCCGAGCTAGAAAGCCAAATAGCCTCRCTCATTCAACCGCAARCATTCCCGAATTCGATAGAGATTTGCCCCTCGTGTGGCACCTCGGGTCATGGGGCAAGTGCATGCCCTAAAGCTTACGAACAACCGAGCGGATTCGACGAACAAGCTTATGCGATACAAGGTTACCAAGGCTATCGACAAGGAGCTCCATACCTACGAAGGGACCATCCTAACTTTAGATACGGAGCACGTCCCAAGCTCTAATGCCACCCGGTTTTCAACCACACCAACATCGTCCTCAAGCCCCGATGGCACAACAAGCTCAACCACCACGCCCTCAAATCCCGTACGCCGCTCGACCARCYTTTCCACCTCCTCAAGCACCYTTCCCGGCTCCCCARGACAATCCAKCACCACGARAATCAAARCTCGAATCCGTCTTATCCGAGCTAAGCAAACGACTCCTAAGTTTGGAGACACAAATGGGACAAATAGCTACGGACGTCAACGAGCTAAAACAAGCACGGGACAAGGATAAGCTACCGAGTCAACCGGACCAAGCCCAAGCCGTTACCATTCTCCGAAGTGGCAAGGTGATAGACAACAAGGTTGCCCTACCCGACGACGGACCTTCGACGAGCGTTCAAGAGGATCGTGCTACTCCGGATTCGAACGAGCCCGCAGCCGCTCCTAACCCTCCCACATCACTCTCTAGTGGCAAGACGAAGGGGTCCCAGGCTGACGGAAGGTCTGGCGGATATGATCAGTGAAGGCGGCAGAGTCCAGCAAATGCAGGCGATCATCCTCAGCAATGTAAGTGAATGAGGTGGGCTCAGGAACGCCGGTAATGGGAGCAGAATGGTCAAAGGGCAGAGTGGGGTTCTCAGCTACCCACTTGGCTTGAGCGTCCACTCCTTGACCAAAGAAGACCTCGGCCTCAGGGACTAGGAGATCGTATAGCTCCATCGACCCCAGAAAAGCTCGGCGTGTGGTCTCCCGGGATAGCTCGATTAAGCGCAACCCTTACTTGGAGTTAAGAAACTCCAGCCTCCCCTTTGCCCGTCCCTCAGTACGGCCCCGGACCTCTCCATCAGCCTCGCCTTCAGCCCTGGATTTTTGGGCCTTGTCCTTAAGCTCTTTGAGCTCTTGCTCTTGGAGAATGGCTTGGGCTTTTCGCCTGCCCTCAGACTCCTACGACTCTCAGAGCGCAGATTTAGCCTCTCCCAGGGTGGTTTTAGCCTTTGCCAACTTTGCCTTGAGCAGCTCCATGTCCCCGCTGAGACCGTGATTCTTAGCTAATAAGCCCTATTTATGTTTCTTCAGGACTTCAACTTCCCTCTTCAAATCTTCTTGTAGCAGAGAGTCGCGTGCCCGGGCTAGCAGAGAAGCCCTGAATACCACTGCCTAAAGAAGAAATAAATAAACAATAATAACAACAAACTGAGTGAGAAATCTCAAAAAGGTACGACGAGTGATGAATGCCTCACCTGTGCCTCTGCCTGGCAGTAAGACTCCACCAGATCTGGGTCAGACATCTTGTCAACGGTACGACGATCGGCTGTGGGAGCTAGTCCCATCATGAACTGCTTGGCCACTTCTCCAGGACAGTTCATGACTGACCTGTTGAAAAGGGCCTAATTGGGGTATTGAGGAACCTGGGGGACGGCCTTAGGGATGACCTCAGGCTCAACTCGCCTCCTCTTCCTTCGCTGCAACTGTGGATCCTCCTCAGGACTTTATGAGGACAGGATTGTCTAAACTGGTGCTGCCAGCTCTGGATTCCTCCTCACTGTCCCAGAAGGAGTGACGTTGGAGGGAGCTGCCTGGTTTTGCTCTGAGGGCTGGTTTTGCAGAGGTGTAGCTAGAGTAACCTCGTCTGGGGTAGGGGAAGCTCTGGAAGAATCTTCCAAAGGGCTTTTCTGACCCCCTCCCACAACCTTCTTCGCTTTGGCAGCCAGACGCGCTTGCAACATATTTACTGAAATAAGAAAAAATACATGGAGTTATAAATGATAAATATCGACAACTAACAAAAAGAGGTGAACTGACAGTGCTGGAGTATACCAATGTGAGGAGGCAGAGGTCCACTCTGTTTTTGAGAAATAAAAAAGGAAATGAGGTCGGGTTTAAGGACCGTGGATATATTCAGAGGTGTGGAGTTAAGGGTAGCAATTTTCTTGGCTATATGAGGTGGTCTCTCACCCCGGGATAGTGGCGCCAGTGCAGGTAAAACGCTTATGGGGGCAGTAGAGAAGCCCCAATCCCCAGAACACTGGACGTAAAAGAACTTCTTTCTCCATGCCTTGTGAGAAGTAGGCACGCCTGTCAGGAAGTGGACGTCTGGTCTGGCAGAAAGATAGAAAAAGCTAGAAGCGCTTTTAGCTAGGAATAGAGAGTAGAAAAGTTGGGCTGTGGGAGTTATCCCGAAAATTGCGCTGCCAGGTGGAAGCCCGCCATAACCCGGAAGGCGTTAGGCAGGAACTGGTATACCGGAATCTGGTATATCCGGGAGACGGCTAGAATGAAGGGGTGAACGGGTAAACTCAGGCCGGCGTGGAATTGGTCCACGTAGAAAGTTAGATGGCGGGGGGGAGGCGATGAAGCCCTCTCGTCCGGTGCCGGACTGGTAAAAGTGAATGCATTGGAAATATCGCAGGAAGTGCGTATCTCCTTAAGAGTTTGGTTACTCACTATTGAAGAGACATTGTCACCAGGAAGGTAAGGGAAAGCCGACGGAACCTCTGCCGGAGGAGCCGCTGGGGGTGACTCAGACAAAGATAAATCTATGGAGGAAGTGGAATTCGCCGGATGCTCCGACGAGGTCCCCACATCCGAATTAGAAGATGAAGAAGTCGACATAATTAAAGGATGTGAGAAGAAATAAGGAAGTACCTGGTTATGGAACAAATTGAAGCTGGACGAAGAAAATTTGAAATGGAGAAACTCGCCGGAGTGCTAGAGAGGAAAAGGGGAGAATTTGAGAAGTTGTCAAAATGAAATTTGAAAAGTGAAGGGAAAAAGAGACGCGGAGGGACAAAAAGGCAAGTGGATAAATTTTGAAAAATGGGAATCGAGAAAGGTGGGATTTGATGGGATCCCCGCATTTAATGAGGACAGTACCCTAGGTAATGAGCTGGAAAGCCAATCGTCCTAGAGAAGGACATGTGCCACCAACCTGTCAGTATTTGAGGAGACGTGTGGGAGTAAAAACCATTTGAGAATGTGGACCGACATCGCTAATGCCAATAATTAGGCCTGGTGGTCAGGCGGATTTTTTGGGATTCACACTGGTACGAGAAGCACTAAAGAGAGTGGGGCCATCCTGTACTGGGATAATCATAAAGTCCTTACAGCTCTACCCCCACTAATTTGGGGGGAGGAGTTGATGGGCTGGGATTATGTCAGACCTGGTGTGGGTAGACCTGATTTGACTAAGTTTCCAGATAAGCGTGGTAAGACCTGCGAGACTAATGATCCCGGCCAGACCTTCCCATTTGGGCAAGATCTGACCTCTTCCCTGAGGAAAATCACCTTGAACAGGTTTTTTAAGGGTCAGGGCTGTAAATTTAGCCGGCATAATCAATAGGAAACAAGGTCAGGTCAGTCCCAGAGAAGACTGATCGGGCCCTCTTAGAGACAAAGCTGGTACAAATAGCCACGACTGAGGGAACTTTCTTGACCTGGTGGAGATATCTCGGAAGATAACCTCCGGAAAGTGAGATGGATATCAGAGCTTCCAATAGGAAAGAGAACAAGATCAGTACAGATCTGGCTCTCTGATGTCCACCAAGGGAACAAGCGGGACCACTTGTCAGTAGTTGTTGCTTAACGGCCCCTGATGCGCGGCCTTTGTTTCCGAGATCCCGGAAGGGGTCCCCCACCAAGGAAAGCTATAAATATCTCAGCCCCAAGGATGAGAGGGGTATGTTATTCTTTGTGCATTCCTTCTTTATTTGCTAAGAGAAACCTCATACGCTTTACTGACTTAAGCATCAGAGAGGTTTCCACCAGAAAACCACCGGTGGTCCTTTCTAATGTGTTTTTGTGTGCAGTGCTAAAGGGTGTTCAAGGTTCCAGGCGTTGTCCTTGACGCTGGTCATATTTTGGGTTGAAACATGAGTTTTTATACATAGTTGTACCTTGTGCATGCATGCTTGTACTTGGTGAAACATTGCATTTTCTTGCTTATTTTCATTATAGCTTTGGATTTCCATATTGAGGCATACGACGAGGTATCCGACCAACATGCAATTTCATTTATTAGATTAGTTTAGTTAGTTTAATTACTTTATTTTCATTTTCCTTTTATTTTCCAAGCTTGAAACACTTTGATTCTTACAATTGAGTCGATTTCCGATAATACCAAGACAAGAACCCGTTGATATATTTCAACACCACGAAAACTCTTCTAACAAAATGGTGCCGTTGCCGGGGATCGAACCCGGGTCACCCGCGTGGGGTGGGTAGGTGGTTAGGGTCCGGGTCTTTATCAAGCATGTTTTGTTGTTCTTAACTCGAGCCTTGGCGAAGTGATGCTTACTATTTGCACTATTATATGGTTGAGTCGATTTTGTGACGTTTGTGTCTTTATTACATTGTTGAACAACTCCACGTGCTTAGAAGTTTGAATAGTTTACTTGTCGGGTTTTTGCATGTATATATCCTCTTGTGTAAGGAGTTGAATTTTTGTGATTCGTCCAAACCCGCATATATATATATATATATATATATATATATATATATATAATTAACATTTACTCGTGAAAAGATTGAAAAGCGCTAAAAGCTCTTTTGATTTTGCTCCCAAATTCGGTGCAAACTAGTGAGTATCCTTGTGTGATTTATCGGATTGCTTGCATTTTTATGGAAATTACATTGAGGAGGTTTGACTTTGCTCGTACATGATTGAATTTGAAAATGACTTCGAGGCACATATATCACTCTTATTCCGGCTATATCCAAATATATACGCTACTTAAAAATCCCAAATAAGCCCCCTTGAGCCTTTATCCCATTTCTTGTTAGCCGAGCTCGATTTTAGCTCTTGTATCTTCATAAATTGTGAGGTGAGAGGGTATGTTGTTAGTTGATGAGAAATGTGTGGAAATCGATTGTGGGTTTCGGTTTTTGAGTTGCTTATACAAAAAAAAAAAAAGAAGAAGAATACTCCAACACAAATCACGAAAAGTGATAAAGTGTGCGTTCTAGAGAAAAACCTAATTCAAAAAGGCTAAGTTTAGTAAAAAGAATCAAATTCAAAAAGCTTCTAAGTGTTGTGAAATAAAGTCGGAAAAGCGTGTGAGTATATGAAAGGGTTTCGAATGAGAGTTTGGTGAGCTGGAAAAGGTGAAGCGATCATAAGCTTCGGGTTTTAAAAGTTAGGGTTTTTGTGTTTGATCGTGTGTTAGCCACTATATCCAAATGTTCCATACCTTACCAAAGAGACAACATTACAACCCATAATAAAGACCTCTTTCGATTCTTATTTGGTCATGTACTATGAGCAATTTTGAGCGTTCGATTTGTGAAATCTTGACAAGGTGCATGTATTGACCGACTTGAGCGTAAACACGTCCTATATACTAAACACTTGAGCGAATTGAGCGAACACCCTCAAAATTCCATTTTTGAGGAAGTCATCGATTTTGTTTTCATTTGAGAAAGAGTAATACGAGCAATGCTTAACGATAACGAGTTTATGTTGATACTTTCATCATATAAATAAGGATAAGCACAATGATTTTTCTTTTTGCACAATGTTCATTGCATGTACATTCTCGATTCTTTTCGTTGTTCGAGGACAAACAAACCGATAAGTGTGGGGTGGTTGTTTTGCATGTAATAGTGGTATTTTTCTCGTGTTTTTAATTAGGATTTTATGTTGATTTTAGTAGTTTTGAGTCATGTTTAATTAGGTTTTTCGTTTATTTATCGTGTTAATTGATTTTCGTGGCTCTTGTTGATTTTATGTTTAACTTATTTAAATGGGTGCAATTAATTTGAGGATTGGTGAAGTTTTTGGGTTTTTATGTTCAGATTCCTATTTTACAGGCTAAGGCATTGAGGACTAAAGTTCAAGCCAAGGCATGCCCAGATCGGTGCCAAGAAGAGGCTCTAAAAATAGCTAACATTCTGGAATGGTGGCCTAGCCTCGCCCATTTCCACACCAAGCCTCACCTAGCCAAGCCCAGCCTCGCCATCCGACGCCTAGCACTGCCGACATTGGGTTACCCAGTGTCTGAGCAGCGCCCGGTAGGCAGCGCCCGCCCACACCCCGCGCGCACAACGCCAATCCTCTCGCAAGCGCTCGCCCAGCGTCGCCATGCCTCGCCATTCTGCCCAGTGCTCACGCCCCACGCTCACAAGCCCAGCGCCCAGCCTGCCGGCCACCTGCGCCCAACAGCGCCTAGGCTCGGCCATGGCCGAGCCACCTCGAGCCATGGTCGAGCCAAAATATGCCAAAAGGCTAGCCTAGTGGCTAGGAAGGTCAACACGGGTCAGTTTTGGTCAAACCCGGGAATTTCAAACCTTTTTGGCTAATTTGACCCATTTAAACCCAATTAAATCTAGTATAAATAGAATCCAACTCTCATTTTTGTTGAACAACTCCCCTCCCAACCCTAACTTGGGTTTGTGATCAAAATTACTCTTAAGCTATTGGATAATTCTCTCTTTCTTAGGTTTTAGATTTAATTTCAAGCTTTGATGTAATTTCTTTTCCTAGATTAGATTTAATTTCAAGCACCTCCTTGGGTTTGTAAGCCTAAGAAGAATCTAAATACTCCCTTGGATTGTTACTTTTGATGCAATTATATTCAAGCTTTGTTTCCTTTCTTAATTCAAGTAAGTTTCCTTTCAATTTAATGTTTTGTGCTTTAATTCCATGCTTTGTTCTTCATTTCCATGCTTGTTCTTCATTTTATGCCTTTTGTCTTAGCACCTTGAATTCAAGTTAGATCTTAAAAATTGGCTATGGAATCTAGATGAGTGACACATCTAGGTCATAGATCGAGCCTTGGATCGTCTTGATTTTGAGTTTTGCTTTATTTGCAATTTAATTTTCATGCATAGTTTTAGCGTAAATCCTAGATCTATTGCTTGATGCTTGTTATTTCACGTAAAGTTTTAAACTTTGATGTTAATTCTCATTGCTCTTGCAAGTCGTGCTTTCAATTTTTGCTAATTTGCATTATTTGAGTTTTTATGCATAGTTGTACCTTGTGCATGGATGCTTGTATTTGGTGAAACATTGCATTTTCTTGCTTATTTTCATTATAACTTTGCATTTCCATATTGAGGCATACGACGAGGCATCCGACCAACATGCAATTTCATATCTTAACTTATTTTAGTTAGTTTAATTGCTTTATTTTCATTTTCCTTTTATTTTTCAAAGCCTAAAACACTTTGATTCTTACAATTGAATTGATTTCCGATAATACCAAGCCAAATGAACCTTTTATTTCCAAAACCACTAAAAACTACACTTCAAGGGACCAATTTGGAGCAACGACCATCGAAGATGTACTAAGTTCTTCTTTAAATTGGTTGAAAGTGTTTAGACATGACTCATCGAATACAAAAGGCACATCAAGGCCAAGAAATTGACACCGCGGGTAACTAATTTTTGAAAAATCTTTGATAAATCGTTGGTAAAAACCCGCATGTACTAGAAAACTTCTAATGCTTTTTAAAATCGTAGGAGGGGGTAAACTCTCAATGACATCGAATTTTGTCTCGTTTACTTCTAGACCCCTACTTGACGCAATATGACCGAGAACAATACCACTCTTTACAATAGATGACTCTTTTCCCAACTAAAAGTCAAATTACTATCAATGCAACGCTCAATAACCCCAGATAGATTATTTAAACAACAATTAAAAGATGAGCCAAATACCAAAAAATCATCCATGAAAACCTCAAGAAAGTCGTCGATCATATCTGTGAAAATAGATAGCATGCAATGTTAGAAAGTTGACGGCACATTGCAATGACCAAAAGGCATCCTCCGGAAAGCAAATGTCCCGAATGACACGTGAAGGTTGTCTTTTTCTAGTCTTCCGGAGCTATATCTACTTGATAGTATCCAAAAAGGCCATCGGGGAAGCAATAATATTGGTGTCTGGCCAATTTGTTGAGTAATTGATCGATGAACAGAAGTGGGAAGTGATCATTCCTCGTGGCGGCATTAAGCTTCCTATAATCAATGCACATGCTCCAACTGGTGGTCAATCGAGTGGGTACAATCTCATCCTTGTCATTTTCGATGATCATGATGCCACCTTTTTTCGGAACTACATGAACGTAGCTTACCCCCTCACTATCGGGCACGGGAAAAATGATTCCTTCGTCAATCAACTTAAAATTTCCTTCTTTATGACCTCCGTCAAGTTTGGATTCAAATGACGTTGACTATCTCAAATCGGCTTCATTCCTTCCTCCAAAATAATATGGTGCATGCATGTGGCTGGGATAATTCCCTTGATGTCCCCCAAACTCCACCCGACAGCTCCTTGAAATATCTTAAGCACGTCAATTAGTGATTTCTCTTCTTCACTTGTTAATTCGGTGAAAATGATGACGGGTTTCATTTCACCTTCTTCAAGGAACACAAACTTGAGGTGACTTATAAGGGGCTTGAGTTCCACTTAAGGTTCAATATAGGGTTTCTCACCTCCTATCTCATAAAGGTTAATTGCTTTACTGGTTGAAGGCGGCTCAAAAATGGAATAGGAGGCCGATACGTGTTTGATGCCTTATGAAGAACTCCTGAAGGTTCGACTTCCTTCTCAACATTTTTCGGTAGTGGGGTAACGTACATTGCTACAATATCATTTCGTACGGGCAGTGGCGTAGAATCTTCTTCATGCAAAGAAAATTTGTTGTCCATGACCCGACCACTACTAAGCACGGTGATTGCTTGTGCTTGTGATGGTTGGGTCGGTAGTTTTCCCAGCTCATTTTTTCCTATTTGCACAGCAAGTTGGCCGATGGTAGTTTCAAAACTATCCATTCTCTTCTCAGAGCATTGCATGAATTGTGTAGGCCTACATAATGTTCTTCGAGAGAAGTCAGAACGGGGGCTTGAGTCAGTGGAGCCGCTTAAAAAGGGGTTTGACCTTGCGGCGCCAGTTGGAAAGGTGGTTGATTTTGGAAGGAACCTTGCCCCCTTTGTTAGTGTTAATATGGTTGTTGGGGGGCGAAATTACCTTGCTGCCGAGAATTTGATGTGTAGTTCCCCCCGTTGGAATTATTCGACCAAGAGAAGTTTGGGTGAATCCTTTAACCTGGATTATATGTTTGCGAGTATGGGTCATTGTTACGTGGGTAGCAATTTTGATACCACACGGCTTGATTATGGTATCCTTGAATGGCTTAGACTTGCTCTTCGATCTCCTCAGGCAGTTAAAATGTGGCTTAAAAAGGATTGGCTCCATGCCTATACACTCCACAAATTCCACACGTCTTGGTAGGCATTGGTGATCGGGTTGCACTTTGAGAGAGAAGTGTATTCTGAGTTTTCAAGGAGACCACTTGCCTCGTCAACTCGGTAATTCTCTTCGTGTCGTCGTGAGAGGTATGAGAGATTTCCACTTCTTGAATGACTATTTTCTTCGAGCGGGCACTCTTTTTTTGGGAGTTGTAACTTATTGACTTAAAAGTGTCGTACACTTCTTGAGCTATTCAAGACCCGATAACCCCTCAGGCGGCATCGTCAACCATTTATTGGAAAGTGAGAACAAGCCCGTCGTAGAAAGATTAATTGACTAACTCGAGCGGGTAGTGATGATGTGGGAATTAAGTAAGAAGTCCTTCAAAGTGCTCCCAAGCCTTGTGAAATGGTTCTCCATCCGTTTGACTAAACGAGGAAACCTTCACCCGAATTTAATTCATTCTTTGCACTAGTACAAAAACTGCATTCTAGAACAAACAAAAAAGTCAATCCAGAAGGGTACTTTTAAAACTGTTCTGGATAGCACTTTCTAGAATGGTATTTTAAAATACCGTTTTAGAATGACGACTTTCTAGAACGGTTTTACAATACCGTTCTGGAGAGTATACTTTCCAGAACGGTAATTGCAAAACTGTTCTAGAATGGGCGTCAATCCAGAACGATATTAAAATACTGTTCTGGAAAGTATACTTTTCATAACGTTATTGTAATTACCTTTCTGGATTGATGAACATTCCAGAACATTTTTACAATAACCGTTCTGGAAGGTCTATCTAAAAAAACCAAATTACAATCTAGAACGGTATTGTAATTACTGTTCTGGGATGTTCGTCAATCTAGAACGGTATTGTAATTACCGTTCTGGAATGTTCGTCAATCCAGAACGGTATTTGAAAACTGTTCTTGAATGTCTTTCTAAAAAAAGAATCCAGAACGGTATTTTTAATAATACCAATCTGGAAATTATTTACCAATTTAAAATATTTTTACAATTTTGGGCGGGCAAATGAAATATTTTCACACTGTCTTGTACCAAAATCCAAACCCGCTCCACTATTATCTTTCTCTCCAAATCGATCAACCCGCCCGCTCCAATATTATCTCTCTCTCCAAACTGGTCATGCCGATATCAGATCTATAATCGGCATCCCAGCCGCCAAAATCCACCCCAATTTCTGCAACTGCCTCTCCCTCCACGGCCTCTCCCAGCGCCGCCCCTGACTGGAGCTCCTCCTTCGCCCGTCCCGACTCCCTCAGTTATGCCGCCCGTAGAAGTTATAATTAGGAATAGAGAGAATTACGAAAGGTGAAATTAATTCAATAAGCTGGCCGGAGAAACTTTTCCTTCTTTCTCCTATCCCCAATTAGAACCCTAATTGGTTTAGGGTTAGGTTTAGGTAATTAATTTTTCTTCGTTACTGCAATTTCAGGAAACCAATCGCCCCAATCCCCAACAAAGACTGGCGCGCCAATAAGAAACTCCGTCGCTTTCCCAATTGAACGACAACGATTCAGCATCTCTGCAGTTTGTGGATGAGCAGAAGCTGGTTCATATCAATAAGGAATTGAAGCCTAGGACGTATAGGATCAAGGTTAGTAAAATTCGTTGGGTGGTTGTTTGATGCTCTATGTTGATTGCTTTGTTTTTGTTCTAAGATTATTGTTATGAGATGATTGTGCTTTTGATTATTTGATGTAAACTTGAAGAATTAGTCGTTTAAGCTGGCTTAGTTAGGCTTTTAGTCCGAGTTCTAACTTATTTGTGGGTTACACCTGTTAATAACTTCATTCCAATTGGCAATTTAGGTCCTTTGTCGCTAGAATGTGTCTAACTTAATTACCTTTGTCGCTATGAAGCAGGGTGTCCTCACCCCAGGCCGTGTGAGTCTCTTGCTGTACCAAGGCACTCCAAGCTTCCATTCGTGGTTGCATTGTCAGCCAAGATCTCTTTGTTTTGAACTTGGTTATTGTGAAAAAGGGTGAACATGAACTTTTTGGATTGACTGATACCGAGAAACCAAGGATGAGAGGTCTAAAGAGGGCTTCAAAGGTCCGCAAGCTCTTAGGAACCTATGGATGTAGGGGCTAGCAATTTCAGGTATTATTTTCTCAGTTCCTTGATTCTTTCGATTTAGGAATCTTTTATTGAGATTCTAGAGGAGATGAACAACTTAACTTTCTCGTGGCTGAGAAAGTTGCTACCTTTGTCATTATTTTATTTTCCGGGATGATTAAAAGAAGTGCCCTTGAGGTTCAGTCAAATTACGTAATAAAAAGCTAGTTATCTTTCGAATTACAAATACTCCCATGATATATGTTTCTACTTTATAAATTGTACCCTCAAGAGGGGTATTTGTTAAGCTAATAAACATCAAGGAGGGTTTGACTGTTTATAATAATTTAAGGGTGGTATTTTGAGCCGAACTTTTTTGTTCCTTTCAAAATTAAATTCCGGTTAAACAAATGCGCGTCTACGTTTGAAAGGTTTTAAGTTCGCCCGCAAGAGAACGGGGTCACTTGTAGACTTGACAAGTTAACTCGGGTCGATCTCTCGAGGAATGGGAATCGGATTAAACGATGTTTATTACACTAATAACACGATTCTATCTGTAAAAACACGCGAACTCAAGGGGTTTTGTAATTGTTTAGAAATCAATAAAGCAAGTAAGACGAACTCTTCTCGTCTCGAGGGTGTCAACCTCTCGACAAGTTATAAGAAAAACAACTATTGTAATACTATTGCAAGCTACTAAACATCATTCCAACAATTGTAAACAACGATAGCGATTATCAATCAAATGCTTCTAACAACTAAGATCAACTTTCATTCCAAATACTGGATGCTTCACAAACTATAACTAAGCCAACCATTATTCCATTCTCAATCCAATGGTTCACCCAAAATTGATAATTCGAAAACGTCACTGATATGAATCCAATCACCAAAACTTTAACAATCTACTAACGAYTCATTACCAACTACTGTTCATATCGAATTATAAACCAAATTATTTCAAAAACATCAAGGCTATGAGTTTAGAGATTACTAATCGTTGAACTATTTTCAACGAGTGAAGATGATGAACGAAAGCATTCCGAGTTGCGTAGAATCCCTAGACTTGTCACAAGCCCAGAATCCTAACTAAGAACGACGGCTGCTGCGAATTGAACCTTGATACGGCATTGCACGGATTTATACTAGAGGTATGAGAGATGTGTCAAATCTCTCAACCTTTGGGTGTTGTGTGGTGTCTCTAGCCTCCAAAAATGCCTCTCAGCATGAATTACCTCGCAAACCCTAGCCTCCCTCCTTTTTAAAAGCAATCCCAGCCGTTTCGTAACTGAAATCTCCAGAAATCAGACTCGTAACGTTTTTGTCCGATCGGTCATGTTCCTCGTCCGATCGGTCATAAGTTTCTGTCTTTGCATCCGCTCGGTGCGCTAACTCTCCCGGTCGGTGTGGCGGGTACCTAGTTCCACCGATCGAGAGAGATGAACTGTCTGATCGGTGAGTGTCCTCGTAGCTATTTGTGAGCATTTTCCTTCAATCTTCGTGTTCCGAATCCTTCAGACGTTCTA
>BMAC01000286.1:216115-236974 GCA_014905375.1 Phtheirospermum japonicum | reverse complement strand
TATATTTCACCATCCAACTCTAGGAGACTTTGAGTTACAACATGTTAGTTGATTTTCCCCCCTCCATGATTGCATTAGTTTCATAACAATTCTATTTTTAAGTGATAACTGCAAAATTACCACTAAGGTTTACCCTAATTGCAACAACACCAAAATAAAACCCAGTATCTTTCAAAATTACAAAATACTCCTTTGGGGTAGTGCTTTTTCACAAATTACCCCCAGTATGTTCAATTTGAAAAATAGAAACATACATTGAGGGGTTATTTGTGATTTGAAAGATAATTTCTTAGGGTTAATTATAAAAAGTACCTTTGAGGTATGTCCACCTAATTAAAAACCCAGCTAACTCTCAATATTACAAAAACTACCCCTGAGATTTTATAGTCTTATATTTACCCCCCTTCACACGTAAAAAAATAAAAAAACATTTAGAACCCCACTTCACATTTATAAAAATATTACTATATGCCCCTTAACTTTAACACTGTAACAAACCTCTGAGGTATTTTTGTAATTTTTAAAGTTAGTTGTTTTTTATTTTTTTGTTTTTATAATTTAAATCAAATCTTAAGGGTACTATTTGCAAAATAAAATTATCAGATTAAATCCCAGGGATAATCTTATTAATTTACCCTACTACTGCCAGTCTCTTTACATAATATCCATATTTAAACCCACCTGTGTAGTTGCCGGTTAACGCAACCGAATTGGAACTTGAAGAGAAAATAATTCAGCACTTAGCTGCGGCTGCTGCTATGGGAAGGGCTCGTCAGATCGCTCGTCGGGAAGGCCAACAGAATAGGTCCTCTTCTACTCAAGGCAGCCAGCATTTCTTAGTTTTCTCCACTCTTCCAAATGAAGCCTCTGCTGCTTCGGCTACTCCTTCTGACGGTGGCTTTCCGGCCCCTGCCGTGATGGTAGTCGGTCGGGATTCTCCTTTGATTACTGTCGCCGAAGATGCTTCACAGCTTATGGAAAAACCTTCTTCTCCAGGGCCTAGTGGAACTGCAAATCAACACGAAACATCCTCGAGCAATAGGTATTTAGTTTAATTAATTTATTAAACCATTTTGAGATAATTACATATACTACCATCGAGGTTTAGCTTACATTTTTTTTATATATGTTTGTATTTAAACAAAAGTGTATTCTCTAAGGGGGTAATTTCTAAAATAAATATTTTATTGTCGCGCCTCTAAACTTTTTCTAAATATTACAAATAGATTCACCTTATTGTTTGGTTGTATGTAATATTTAGAAACGTCGAAGGATCTAATTCTAAACCATTCGAAGGAAAGTTGGGGTTATTTAATGTTCAGAAAAGTAGAAGGATGCAACTCTAAAATATTTGATGACGTTAGTGATTTCCGTTAGCTCCAGTAATGGTATGTACAAACAAACTGGAAGGCGAATGTAAATCTCATTTGTGGTTTTTGTAAAACTTTGTTAAATTATTTTTTTTTTTGTTTTAGCGAGGCCAAACCTCTGGCAGTTCTTGTAATTTCCCTTCAATTGTATCATTTTGAGATAATTACAAATACAACCCTGGAGGTTTAGCCTAATTACAAATATTTGGAAAAAAATAACACTTATCTTTCAGAATTTTAAATACCTCCTTGACATAAGTTTATATTTAACGAATCGCTATAAGGGGGTAATTTCTTAAATAAATACAAACCTCTATGGGGTCTGTAATTTTAAAAGATAACTGAGTTTTTTTTGGTACTTAAGCATTTGAGTTTCAGGGCTAGTATTTGCAACTATCCCAATCATTTCGATAAGTGATTCTACTGAATAGATATTGAACTTTTTTTTTATAAAGGAGGTCACTTGGACAGACTTCTCCTGATAGTAAGGATAGAGCTGGACCATCAGATCTTCAATCATTCTCCGAGAATAGAGATTGTTTTCTAATACTGGACAGACTTCTCCTGGTAGTCAGTAGTACTAAATAATGTATAAACGCAATTGTTTTCTAATACTAAGTAATGTGGCGTAAATAGAGATTTGTGGACTGAAGATTATTCAGTTTCCCAAATTATTTATCAAATTACCATCCCCTTGTTACTGCTAATGTTTTTGATTGATTGATTGTATCAGATGAACTTACGTCCAACGCCGATGCTCTGATTATGTTGTGCGGTTGTGACGATACTTTGAATGCGGTTTAGGGTTTTTAGGTGCAATAAAGGAAACTACTCCTCTTCATGTATTGTTTTCTCAGTTCTTGATTCTTTCGATTTATGAACCTTTTATCTAAAATTCTATGAGGATATGAACAAATTAACTTTCTCGTGGCTGAGATCCCAGCAGAGAGGAAAGATGATCAAAAAGTTGTTGATGAGCCTTTGGTGAAAGCTGTTGAGGCGGTTCCGAATTTCAAGACGTATTTGGGTGCTAGGTTTTCACTCAAGGCTGGCATGAAACCACATGAGTTGGTATTTTAATTGCAGCACTTCTGAAATTCTTAGATTTGGTTTTATTTGCTATGTGGGATTTGAACCTGGTGTATTTTTGGATGATATAATTAATATAATCACAATATTTATTATTAGTGATTTTGGTGTATTCCTGCTTTCATTTCATTTTAAAAAAAAAATTCAACTTTCTAGAAGGTAACTTTTTATAACCGTTCTAGAAAATAGACTTTTCAAAACAGTATTTTATTCTACAACGTCTTTTCTAAAAACCGTTATGGAAAGTATAGCTTTCCAGATCGTTATTTTATAAAATACTGTTCTGGAAAGTATCACTTTCCAGAACGTCTTTTTGAAAAATCGATTTGGAAAGTGTCACATACCAGAACGGTATTTTTGAAAAACCGTTCTGGAAAGTGGTGGATCAACATGGGATGGTACCATTCTAGAGCAGAAAAATTATTTTCTAGAACGCCTTTTTTTCCGCTTCTAGAAAGTCTGCCAATCCAAAAGGGTAAAAAAAGGCGTTTTGGAAAGCACAGACTTTCTATAACTATGTCACTACATAAGGCACAAAAAGGCGTTCTGGATAGGCAGAATTAACCTTATGGATATGCAGTTTCTGCACTAGTGTTGATTCGAGTAATACCTTTTTTTTTTAATGAATTAGAATTTTATTTCATCAAAATGGAAACGGGGGGCCGAATCCCCTACACGACCAATTTTGTATCGAAAAAAAAAAGTTTGGGGGGTCGAACCCCCTACACGACCAATCATAATTTGAGAATTTTCTTTTGGGTGGAGCTGTAACGTTTCTTGACCTTTCCCATCCCCGCCTCGTTTTTCCCTTCTTTCACTTCTTCAATGTCATTGATTTTTCCCTTGCCTTTATTTCCTCCCTTGGTAGCGCGCAAGGAGTAGATGATTATTTTGGTGGGTTTGGAATTTGTCTCGGAGTCGGATTCAAGAAAGAGTGAGGGGTCGGCAATATATGACGAGTCGAAAAAAGTGCCGACGACAACCCCATTGGCGTGAAGAGTAATAAGAGGGGAGGGGGCGGCCGGGAGGATGGCAAGGGTATTGGGGGAGGCGGAAGGAGAGTATTAAGGAGAGGAGCGAAGTTGAGAGCGGGGGAAAGGGGAGGAGCTGTAAAGTTGATCGGGCCGAGATTTGAGTAATACTTGCTCATGAATCGATCTTACACCATGTCCCAATTTGTGAGAATTAGGCTCTAATGACATGAACTAAGTTTTGGCTCGATCTTTCAAGGTATAGGGAAAACACCTCATCTTGAGTTGATCTTTGTTAAGCCCTTGGAGGGGAAACGTTTGGATGCCGACATAGAACTCTCGGATGTAATTAAGAGGATCTTCGTTCGGAAGCCCATAGGACAATTGGTTGAAGTGAGTCACTCTAAGCTCATAATCTCGAGTCGCGAGACCCAAATGAATGCATGATGTGGAGGGCCGATCACGAGCCAAGCAAACTCTCGCATATGAGTTGGTCGGGGTTCTTGATGTTGGTAATGCCCATTAGGCTACATGTAAGGTCCCAGGGCTTCTTGTTGGGCTTGTTGATAATATGGTTGTTGTGGCTCATGAGGAACACGTGGAACGTGTTGGTGAGGTGCTCGTGGAACTTGATTGTAAGGTGGAGCATCATGAGGGCCTTGATTTTGATTAACATAAGTCACTCGTGCATCGGGATGATTGTGATTCAAGTTCAGATTAATGTACGGGTGTGGAATACCATTTTGCTCATTTTGATCATCCGGTATGTTCGGATTTGCTTCAGGATGAGCCATCGGTGGCTCGTCTATCTATTCTTGTCGAGGAATATCGTCTTCAACCCCTCTGGGTGCGGCTTTAGTACGATTAACTCTATTGATGTTATCTATGAAAGGGATGAGCTCTCCACCAAGTACTTGTTGTCCTTACATACACTCAACAAACAATTAAACGTAATGAGTCGAAATGAAATAAAATTATACTAAACTAACTAATTACATATGAACGGACATTTGAAAACCTTTGACCTTCCCCAGCAATGACGCTAAATTTTGAATCGAACTTTTTGCACTTAGTTTTATTTATTAAAGAAAAGTCCGTCCGCAAGAGAACGGAGCGGTCGTAAATGGTAAGTTTGACTCGAGTTGAATCTCTCGATGAATGACAATCAGAATCAAAATGCTCATTTTAACATAATATAACTAAACACGTGATCAATGAGTGTTGTGGTTTGTCTTTTTTTAGAGAACAAAAATAAAATAACTAACATGACTCTAATTTAAACGTAACAACCTATCGACAAATTAACACGAATCATAATAAATCTACAAGCATACGAATTGGACACGATAAGAGCGAGAATTAAATATGTAGGCAACCGAAGGTGCTCGATAGTCAAATCAAGCCAAAAAGGAATCATAAGATTGTTTATATTCTAAATACTGAAAGAGTAACAATCTTGATTGGAATGTATGAAAATAACAATGGAATTCAATCACATTACGTTAACAAAATCAATCCCAAACCCAGCAATTAAACAAAAATCCATACGCAAGCAACCAGCATCTTTAAAACAAATATTAAAAATCCACAAGAAAAATGATAGGAATCGAATATCAAAATTACCCAAACAAATTCTTCAAATTCTAATCACCGAAAGAGACGAAGGAGCTCCTAATGATATGGTTTCTCAAAATCCAAAATATGTAGTCTTCAAATCAATAACGGAAGGTAAATTATGAAATGAGGAATAAGGGATGAATCATGTGTTTTAAAATCAGTTTTCTAGGTCAGAAATAGGTAAGTTTGCAGATCTTCTCGCAGCTAGGAAGTGTTATCTCTTAAATAGTGTGAGTCAAGGAGGACACCATGGTAATTTTATCCGAAAATGTTGACCATTGATCGACCGTTGTCTTGCGTCGATCGATCGTACCACTGTCGTCGATCTTGCAATAATGACTATTGTCGATCGATGATGGCGTATAGTTTTTGTTAGGTCGATCAACTCAGGCTGTCGAAGCGGCGACAGGCGCACATCAATATCATGTCGATGTGGAGCGCGATTGGCGGTAGCAGGCATTCCTCGGCAAGTCGGTCGACTCAAGCTTTCGATGTGGGCAAGAGGTGTGCATCGGTACTGCGTCAATTGTTGGTCAATCGATGACATGTTTCACAAACCCTTGTATTGTGTTTGTCGATCCAAACTGATCGTAACTCTTGGGGATGCGCTTGGCTCCACTTGGTTGACTATAAAGACAAGAAAATCAAACTAAAATAAATATTTACAAAGGATATGAGAAATGGTACTAAAATGAATAAAAGTCGACACAAGCTACATAAAAGCTAAAAGAAAAAAAAAAGAGAGAGAAAAAACGACCTAAAACCCACTACAACATACAAAACAAGATTAAAAAACAAACAAAAACCACACACAAATATGTACGAATCAATGATTTGTTACCTACATAATTTGTTTGAGTTGTTAACTTATTATAGTTTGGTTGGATGGATAAATTATGTACTTGTTATTTGGTTGGATGAATTGTTGGGTGAATTGTGTACTTAATATTTGTTTAGGCTATGTGAAAAAAATGGGATAAGATTTGCAGGTTGAGATCCGCCTAAAATGGATAAGTTAAAATAAAAAACAATAGCAATTTCACATCGGTTATACTATAAACCAATGTTACAATACGGATCTTTTACACTAGTTTAATAAAAACTAATGTAAGTTTGGACACTTTTTACAACGGTTTATATTTGACCGTTCTACATGTGCCTACATTTGTATTGGGTGTTTGATGCTCAAAAACACTTTTTATATATGGTATATTCACAATCGATGTAATAGGTTTCCTAATTATATCAATTCTACAACCGGTGTAAACTTGCTGGATTTTTAACTACGCTTGATACTACATCAGTTTAAAAACCAATATAAAATGCTGAAAAGAAACGATGTAAAATATCTTTTCTGTAGTAGTGGTTATACCAATTTAAGAGATATCAATTACTAGAAGTGTCACTAGAACTAACTCTAGAAGTATAATAGATACTAGTTAAAGTATCACACATACTAGAAAAAGTATCACAAAAGCTTTATATATAAAATTTAAAGGATAAGTAAACATTAACTAAAATTCAAAATTAAATCAATGTTAAAAGTCATTATTCTTAATAAAAAAAATATACGGGACTCCAATCTCCAAAATTAAATCAATGTTAAAAGTCATTATTCTTAATAAAAAAAGCTACGGGACTCCAATCTCAAAATTCTCCTAGTCTCGTATGAGAGAGAGAGAGAGAGAAAGAGAGAGAGACCAATTGAAGAAACGTTTTTTAAGATTAATTATTAGCTATGGAGCATTTATTTAGTGATCTTATGTTCTTTAGCACTCAAATGTGTACTCCGAGAATTATTAGCTATGTCATAAACTCCCAAAGAGAGAATTTTTTCTCACCTTATGCTTTGTGAATCAACTCATCCAAGGTCCTTGATAGAGATATTGTAATTGCATCATTAAGTTTGTCGTGAAAACTCACTCTATCTCTCATCTCGACACAAGAGTGCTCACATTATGCCTCTTTAGAAAATCCAAAATATTCAATAAAGTCCTCTTGCAAATATAATAAAATAAACTTGAAATTTCAATTCAACAATAACAATCACACAATCATCGATTTATGTTGCATCAAGGATCTCTATTTGCATAAAATAATAACTAAAATTGATAAATAAGGCTTAAAACTGAAATAAAACATAATCAAAGAGAAACCATGGTTTTAATCAAATATTCACAAATAAATAATTAGAAAATCACATATAGTGTAATGGAGTTGCAGAAAAAAAAACAGCAGATCAATATTGTGTCGTTGTGGCCTAGAATGGGACGACGAGCATGGGATGGACTTATGGACAGATTCCAAAAGAATTCACGCCAAAAAGTTTACTTATGTGTGAATGAATGACTGAGCAGAAATCAAGCGCCAAAAAGCATGAATTTTTGTTGTTTGCCGCCACTGAATCAGTTGATGGAGCTGCGTGATTTATGAAGAAAATGGTTGTTTTGCATGGTTCTGAGAAGATGAGGTGGGTGTGGATTTCTGATAATGTCGTCCTTGGGAAGAAACTGTCAACACTAATCTGTTGGGTTGAAGCGAGTTGTTATGTTTGGATCTGAATTTAAGTGGTATCATAGTATAAGATTGACCTTATAAGAAACCTTCTAAAAAATGATATGGGTCAAAATTGGTTCCAACCTGTCTCATGAGAACAATTAAAACTAACTTAAAAACTTGAAATACCTACAATTCGTTGATTGCACATGTAATGTTAAATTAGTAATTAGCTAAAAACTCCCAATCTAAAATACATTGCTTGATTCCCTCAAAAAAAATTAATAAGTTGCTTTTAATATCTTATAAAGTTTATAAAAGAACAAAAAAGAAAAAAGAAAAAAGAAGTGGAGAACACATGTTTGTACCCGCATGAGATAAGATGAACTCTTTTTTATCCTAAGGTGAGAAGATACTTTTTCCCCCGTTAAATTATGTGTAAACCGACAAATTTGGCCATCTCATTCAACAATCTTGACATTTCCAGATAAGAATATTTTTGAAATTTCAATGTCGCGAGATATGTTTATTTGAAGTAGTTGTTATACTTATTCATTGATGTGTGATTTATAAATAGTAAATTGAGTTAACAAGATGGTAAAAATCTAATTTTTTTTGTGTGTTAGCGACATTGAACCATATATGGCGGAGAAATATCGTGAACACAATTTTCCCCGACAAGAAACAAGTTCTTGACCTGAAAATTGAGTTCACGAATGCCGTGAAATTGTGAGTTTCACGACATTTATGCCCCGCCATATCAAGAAGTGACTGGTTTAATGTGGGGAGCTTATGAGTTCCATATATGAAACTCACGATGTTATTTATTTGTTTAAATATGAATTGTGTTGATCAATTTTTTTGTTAGAGTTGGTGGCGACCGATGGCAGTATTCATTTTTTTGGTATGGAAATGTTAGGATTTGGGAAAGGTCAAATTTTCAATTTCTTTTTTTTCTTTTCAAATCAAGATATTTTGTGGGGGAAATGACTAAATGGGGTGGGTGGAACAGGCAAAAATAGTAAAAATATTTCGGTTAAGTTGTAGAGAAAGAAACCTTCATTGTGCCTTTAGAATGAAAAAAGGTTAATATTATCCACATGTGTATAAATATTTTTTTAAAAAATAGTATTTCCTCCGTCTTAAAAATATAGCACACCTTATGTTTTTTTCTCTCTTTTTTTAATAAAAATATAGTTTCATACTTATTTTATGTAATTATTTGTATTTTTTATTTAAAGAACATTGGTATCTATTGATATTGTTAGCGGAAACTTATAATTAGATGAAATAATATCTAGTACTTTAATAATACTAGTGCTTAACCCGTGCGATGTACGGAGCGAATTAAATGGATGGTGTAATTCATTCAATATAAGTGTAATATTATTAATTTATTAATGTAAAATAATAACTAAAAATACTCAAGTCACGATTATCGGTCAATATAAGCAAATGTAAATCAAACGGTGTAGATATACGCACCCCACTAAAAAATGTTATCAGAAAAATGTCAATATACCCTTAAATCCTACACCCCCAAATACTTCATCTCCTTCAACTCTCCACCACCACTCTAGCCGTCATCCATCACCGTCGCCATCGCCATGACCGCTGGCTATTGAAGAATATAAAAAATTATGCGCACAGAAATACGTTGCCGTCGCCGCCATGACAACCATGCCATTGAAGAAAGATAAAAGAAAAAAAAGGCTTGAAAAAATATCGTTCGAATCAGATTTTCGAATACAAAATATATCAAAAAATAGATTCGAATACAAAATACATGTTTAAAGAATTGATCTGTACACAAAACATATGTTCAAAAAATTACTAAGAACGCCCCTTTTAGGCTAAAAAAAGGGTTGTTCGATTTTTTTTCCCGAACAATATTGTATTGTTCGATCAAAAAGTTCAAACACATGAGTTCTATTCAAGAAACAGAGACAAACACCCCTATTTTGCATCTGTTTCTTACCCTATGCCGCCCAGATCCGTCACTTACCTTTCACCACTCATCACCGTTTTTTCTTCTTCCTGTTCGACGGTGGCGACGACGGTGTGATGGGCGACACTAATGGTAAAGTTTGAGTGGTGGTGAAGGGTTTGAGAAAATGATGTATTTGGGTGGGGGGTGGGGGGTGATTTTGGCATATTTGTTGATTTTTTCTTTTATTGGGGTGAACTCATAAATAGATGGAGTGCGTATTTCCGCGCCCTAAAACAAATCAAATATAAATAACTCCACATTTATATATTATGAAACAACTTTTTGCAGACTACATTATAAGTCTAAGGATAGTTTAACTTGTTATCATCACATGCTAATAGTTTCAGGCTCTCCCTTTAGTTACTCGTGAAACAATCATATTAGTCATGTTATTAAAAATCACAGCATGCATCTCCTTGTTTAGTCTTTGTATTGAAAGACAAATTGAAAATCTTATAAATAACTTTATTCTTTTCTAATTATCAATACCCGTTGTACTTGTTTGTCAACAGTTACCCCAAAGTTTATCATTAGTCATAATTTAATCACTTCAATCTGTTTGAGTACAACTGAATAATCTAGTTGTACTTTAGTCGCAATTTGTTGTATTTTTTATTTTGGAAATAATTTATATCAACATAATTATACAATTACCAAATCAACCTTTAACCAATAAAAATATAATACTTGTAATATAAATTTGAAAAATTATAAAATCAACTAAACAAATACAAAAACTTGTATTTAAATTATAAATATATATTAATTAAATTAAAATTAAAAAAGGTCACAAAAACCCTATATATTATAAATAATATAAAATAAATCCTAAAATATTTTAAAATTGGATTAAAATATTATGAACTCTAAATAATATTTAATAATAAGAAAAATATAGAAATGTTATAAGGTAATAAAATAAATCATAAAAATATGAAATAAGTTAAATATATATAAGAGATATATTTTATATATAAATAATTTAAAAAAAATTACGAATAAATAATATAAAATAAATCTCATTTTACAATAATTTTATAGAATATATTAAAAATAATTTAAATATTGAATAATCATTTACTAAATCCTAAATGTAACAAAATCACACTTAAAGTTCTATAAATAATAAAATAAATCAGAGAAAATTATGAATTCAGTTAAATAAATACGGCATATTTGTTTTAATTCTTAATAATTTCTGAAATAAAATAAAATAAAAAATTAAAATAATATAATATAATAAATATGATAATATTTTGAAATCAAATAGAAATATAATAAGTTTATAATTAGTTTCTAAATATTTATTTTAAAGACATTGAAAGAATAAATTGGTGATAGTTATAAAGTAAATTAAATAAATATATAGTAATTAATTATAAGTAGTTTTTTTTTTATCTATTTAAAGTTGATGATAAAATAATAACAAAGATCAATAAGTATAAATAATAAAATAGATCTTAAAATATTTTAACCGAAAGTAGTATACTTAATTAAAGTTATAATATAAAAATTATTTCTTAAATCTAGAAACTAAAGAATATATAAAATACTACAAAAATGAACAAAGAAATACCAAATAAATGAGGCATAGTACTAAAAATTTAATTAAAGAACTTTGTATTCTATTTTATTATAGTTAATATTTTTGAAATCAGCTCGTTAATTGAGTTGGGATAGCGACTGAGTGATCGAGTTAAACATCAGTCATCGAGTCAGTTGTTGAACCCGATAAATAAATTAGAATTATATATATATATATATATATATATATATATATATATATATATATATATATATATATATATTACGCGCACAATTGAAGAATCTTTAAGAAATGAAATTTATGAGACAAATTGGTGATTCTATGAAACCGCTGGGGTCCAAGTCCAAATTCCCAAGGATTGATTCATGTTTGTATATATATAATATGTTATACGAAAGTAATTATAAAACCAAGATTAATAAATCATTTATGTGTGGATTTCTAATGTTAAATACATAAATTCATAGTAATTAGTCACAAACTATTAATATAAAAGTGTTCATAAATAATTATTTAGTTAAGAATCTTAAACTAATTGAATCCTTTATATTATGTGATTATATGATCCTTTTTTTTCATTCTGCCCACGTATAATTTTGATTTCAAAATTTAATCAAATAATTGTATACAGTCATTTAATTTTCACTTATATTCATAATATAATTTTTAATTTTTTAGGGAAAAAACAAGAAAAGAAAGAAAAGTGTCATTGTCAAGTTTTTGACACGTTTTGGGTCAAAGTTTGAGTTATCTGGGATATAGCCGAATTACGTATAGAAAATTAAAAATTATGACTATATTAGGTTTGTTCTCGTATCGTCTTTTTTGTTCAAAAAATAAAATTATGAAAGACAAATTCTTGTTACCGATTATATATATATATATATATATATTGTCTTCGTTGCATCCAGTTTTTGGTTGTACTTATAATATCTTTTTTTTTCTTTAACAAAATTATTAAATAATTTTTTAAAATCAAATTATAATTTATTTTTTTTTATTCTTATTTTTTTCAATCTTGTTTATATTATTTTATATTTCTTGTGATTTTTGATTTTTTTTTATATTTATACTTAGTTAATAATTTTCTATACTTTAATGGTAGTTTTTTTTAGCTATGAATTCATATTAAGTTTATAATATTAGAAACTCTTTTTTTTTTTTCTATTTTTGTATTTATAAATAAGTATTTGTAATTTAATTATAAGTTCTGATATTTTATTTATAAGAAAAACAAATTTATTTGATATCATTTGACATATTTATATTTTAATTTTACTTTTTCAGGTTTTGCAGATTTATAAACTAAATATTTAGATTTATGTATAGATTATAAATTTTAAAATTATATTTTATTTTTCAGATTTCTTACACACACACACACACACACACACATATATATATATATAAAATATTATTTTTATAATTGATATTATTATTTTCCAATTTTATTTTATATTTTTCTTGACTTTTTTATTTTTAGATTTATTTAATAATTTTATAGAATCTAATTATGAAAATTTTAAGTTAATTTAACTTACTTTATGATTTTTCTATTTAATTTTACTCATTAATTATGCAAATGGAGTACCATTAAAGATCGAACATGATGAATCTTGGTGGAGATTAAATTAAAGCTATGCCGCTAGATGCTATATTCATAATAATTCCACTAATGGATCTAACGGCTGCATAAAGCATCCTCCAAATAAATATTTTACCGATCTCTCTGTATCCATAGATTAAGCTGAAAATTAGATCATAAAGAAGTTGCAGTGGCTCTTAAATTCTGCCAACATGATTTTTCTTTTGTCACAATATTCTAAGTATATTGGAGAAGAAGTATCTTCACGTGGGTTTAATATCTCGCCATACCAAAATATGTTAAACAATGTTCCCATTTGAAGGAAGGATCGCCAAGGTCCCTATAATATAATATAACATAATATAATTAAATCACTATAATATAATTATCATAAATAACTTAATATTACAACTATAAAATTAAATACACATGTTTTGACTTAGTATTGAAACTAATGTTCATAAAAATATACCATCATTAGAAAGGTTTGTCTTTTTAGTCTTTATTCTGCGTGACGGTATTAGAAGTGGTTTAACACTCTCTAAATCTATTACACGGGTTGTTGTCATTATTCTATTAGATGAATAAGAAGCGGAAGCATTTTGACCAACCAAACCCAAATGGGATTGCGGAACTATAATGTTGTAGACTTGTAGCGTGAATAAATTTATAATTATCAATTTGTTCGAAACTTAAAATTACGGTAGTTAAATCATGTATTAAAAAAATATTAACGATAACTAAGATTTGGAAAAAAATCAAATATTTATAATTTAAATATCAATATGCTATATAATTAAAATAAACTTGGATTTAGTTTAAACTATAAATTAATCATGATATGAATGCTTTCAGATTTACTGATTTTTCTCGATTTTTTTTAGACTTATTTAATAATTTTATAGAATCTAATTATGAAGATTTTAAGTTAATTTAACTCACTTTATAATTTTCTCTTTAGTTTTATCCGATTATTGAATTTTTGTAATTGACATTATTGTTTTCCAATTTTTTTTAGATTTATTTAATAATTTTATAGAATTATGAGAATCTTAAGTTAATTCAACTTATTTTATGATTTTTCTCTTTAATCTTATCCGATTATTAAATTTTTGGTTTTGTTTCGTATTTATTAAATAATATTTATAATTTAATTATAAGTTCTTATATTTTTATCTATATGATTTTATTAATATCTTTAATTTTATTTTACAGCATTTGAAAATATTTATGTTTTATTTTTACTTTTTCTGGATTTTTCAAATTTATTAAATAATTATTTATATTTACATATTTATTTTAATATTTTATATTATATTTTTTATTCAGATATCTTTATATTAATTTTCTTTTTACAGATTTTATACATAATTCTTCTATATATTTAATATTATCTTTACATAAATTATAATTTTCAAAAAAATATTATATAAACAATTATATAAATAATAAATATGAATGACTATAAATGGAAAGTAAAATAAATAATAAATATGAATGACTATAAATGGAAAGTAAAATGAGCGGAAAAATTTTGAAAAATATATTTAAAAACGCTAGCCTTTATATATATATATATATATATATATATAAATTAAATATATTGTTTTTAAAATCCGTAAAAATGAAAATGTTTTATCGTAATGGAAGGTAGGGGAGGGGGAGGAACGGAGCACAATTAGAAACTAGTAATCCAAAACTCATTTGACCGTTGAAACCAGCTGTAGTCTTAGACATCCTCAGAGATCGTGTCATCTGTAGGGCACATTTTGCTTTGTCTTCAACCTCCCATTAATCCACCAATTAGCTGAAAAAGAAATAGTATCCCGTAACGGCTACCAACAAAGTGTTTTTCATTATTCGAGGCAGAAGCTACGGGACTGTAAAAAGGTCACATCTATTAAAAACCAAGAAAAATAAATAAATCTACTAATATAAAAAGTAACAGAAAATAGGACAGAGTGAAGATGATTTTGTAGCCGTAGGATCCATCTGACAAGAACTTTTTTTGTGATTGATGCTCAACCAATTTTCTCTTTCTCTTAAATACCACTTCACTCACTAAACCCCTATTCTTTTTGGTAAATTTCAAATTGCTTTCTCTCTCTAGCACCATTTTCACTTTGTAGATTTTTGTGTGTGTTTTTTTTCCGCTTCTGTGCATTTGTGTTTTAAGAAGACTCCGAAGATAATGGCATTGTTGCCTTTTCTTTTGGTTTTGTTAGTGTCAGCTGTTTCTGGCGATGAAGGTATAAAATTTAAACACATTCTAGTTTGCCGTCTATTTTGGGTTTTGAAAACTCTATCTTTTATATGTTTATGGTTATTGTAGTGGTGGGTTGTTATGTTTCTTTCATTGTTATTTTATTTTGATTTTTAAGCTTTTGTAAGTTTCAGTTTGGTAGGTTGTGGGTGTTTTTATGTGTGGTTTGGTTCTGTTTACCAGTTTAGTATTAATTAGCCAAGAACCTTGAGGTATATGTCATTATTCTTTGCATGTTTCTTAAATTTGTAGTTAATCTTTTCCAAAACAGACATTGTACCCAGCAGATATAATGATAAAATTGAGATTCAACGGGCTAAAGTGAAAATTTAATGTATTATATGTGAAAATACATAGGGTTAACTTTTTCCTCTCTCTTCACTCTTCGTCTTGTTCAGTGAAACTTTAGTTGGTTGGCATTGATGCGAAAGAATATTAGTACTGTAATGGCTGTTGCTGTTGGATGGCTTGGGCCTACACTCGCTAATTTTCTGACTTAAATAAATAAAATAAAATTCAATTTAAGACATGGCATCACAATTTGTTGCATAAATACATATCACTAAAATATCAATGTGTCAACCGGTGCTGTGCTCGATTCTCGTGTAATTCTTTCTATTAATCTTTATGCCCTGCTATTTTTGGCTTGTGTATATTTTTGTCCATTTTGGAGGTCCGACTAGTGTGTTTTGAGTCCGGCCGATTGGGCACCTGGAGATCGCCCCTGATTGTCCGGGCCTCTAAAGTCCTACCTTCTTGGTCAGGGCCGGGCCGGGCTTCAAAATACAATTCAATGGAACTAGAGCCAAAAACAGTAGCATGAACAGAGAGAGTAATATAAAAAATAATCAAAGGCAGTAACACATAAAGTTTCTCTTTTAATCGCCCCAGATGCATTCATTGGCGTCAACATCGGCACCGACCTCTCGGACATGCCCCACCCGACCCAGCTCGTTGCCCTCCTCAAAGCCCAACAAATCCGTCACGTCCGCCTCTACAACGCTGACCGCGGGACCCTTCTCGCCCTGGCCGGCACCGGCATCAAGGTCGCCGTCAGCGTCCCCAACGACCAGCTACTCGGCATCGCCCAGTCCAACTCCACCGCCGCCAACTGGGTCTCCCAGAACATCGTTGCCCACTACCCCGCCACCAGCATCACCACCATCTGCGTCGGCTCCGAGGTACTCACCTCCCTCCCCAATGTGGGCCCCGTCCTCCTTGACGCTCTCAGGTACATCCAGTCAGCCCTCGTCGCCTCCAATCTTGACCGTCAGATCAAGGTCTCGACCCCGCTCGCCTCCTCCGTCATCCTCGACTCGTTCCCCCCGTCCCAGGCCTTCTTCAACCGTTCCTGGAACCCCGTCTTAGTCCCCATGCTTAAGTTTCTCCAGTCGACGGGCTCGTTTTTCATGCTCAACGTGTATCCTTATTACGATTACATCCAGTCGAACGGCGTTATCCCGTTGGACTACGCGCTTTTCCGGCCTCTAGCTCCGAATAAAGAGGCCGTGGACGCTAACACGCTCCTTCACTACACGAATGTGTTTGACGCCATGGTCGACGCTGCTTATTTCGCCATGGCCGATCTTAACGTCACGAACGTCCCCGTTTTGGTAACCGAATCGGGCTGGCCGTCGAAGGGCGACTCGAACGAGCCCGATGCCACTACCGACAACGCCAATACTTACAACAGCAATCTGATAAGGAACGTGCTGAACAAAACTGGGACCCCTAAGCATCCTGGTATTGCCGTTAGCACTTACATTTATGAGCTATATAACGAGGACACGAAGTCCGGCCCGTTGTCTGAGAAGAATTGGGGATTGTTTGACCCAAATGGGAACCCCGTGTACATTTTACATTTGACAGACTCGGGGTCGGTTTTGGCGAACGACACGACGAACCAGACTTATTGCATGGTCAAACCGGGGGCGGATGCGAAGATGCTGCAGGCTGCGTTGGATTGGGCTTGTGGGCCCGGGAAGGTGGACTGCTCACCTTTGTTGCAGGGGCAGGCTTGCTATGAGCCGGATAATGTGGCTGCGCATGCGACTTACGCGTTTGATACATATTACCATCAGACGGGGAGGACTCCAGGGAGTTGTGATTTTAATGGTGTGGCTACAATTACGACCACAAATCCAAGTAAACATTTTACTTTTTTTTTGGAATTAGATTGTCGTCTTCTATTCACATATATAAGCTGTTTTTACCTATTTAACATTTATTTTTTTAATTGACATTCTTGCAGGTCATGGTACATGCATATTCCCTGGAAGGTACATATATTTAGAGATAATTGCAATAACTACTACACCTTAATATATTTAGATTATTAAAAGAAAAAAAACTTGCTAGTTTTAATATTGCAAATATTATCCACTTACATTTGCTTCTGTTTTACAAATTCGCCTATTGATGGGAAGCATTTGTTAAAACTAAAACAAACATTAATTGTTTTATTTAAAAAAAAGAAATAGTATTTTTTGTACATTTGTACTCTTAAAAAATACCCACGCGCGTGCACAATGAGAAACTTATCGTGCTCAAAACACACAATGTGACTACCCACCACCTTTGATAAAAAAGAGTGAACAAATAAAGATTGAGATATGACTTTGAGATCACATTTTAAACCATCTGTTGTTACGTTTTTTGGTGCAGCAGTGACCGGAATGGCTCCGTACTGAACAGCACGATTCCAGCTATGGATTCTAAAAGCTCAGCATCTCCAGACAAGTTCCTATACACCAATGCTTTTTCAGCAGCAAACACTTTGATGGGTTTGTTATGGATCACAGTTTTCTTGTAGGTTTGTTATGCTTTCGCCAAAATAGAAGTTTCGGCCAAGATACTTTCCTCCTCCTAGCACCTAATTTTCTCGCGCGGAAAGTGCTAAAACTGCTGAAGAAAAGATGTTTTTGCATGTCATTGTTTTGTGAATGTAGCAGCATGTACAGTAGTGTATTATTATTCTTGCAGGTGGACTTAGAATTGGAGTTAGCTGAGTTGTGAGGCCTTCTATTGAAACTCGACCATTTTGAGATTCATTGTTTTATGAGTAAATTTGATGAACTGACAACAATACCTCGTATAGGTTTGTTGGATTGCGTTGCGTGTTAGTTGTTACTAACTTCAATCAGGGATACTTATAAAAATCCACCCAGAGGTATGGTATTTACAAAATGACTGGAACTTCAAAATTTTGAAAAAGCGTTTGATTCCATGTTATATTTTCCTTTTTTTGAGTTATAGATATCTATAAACAAAAACCTTTATATTTATAAAAATATTTATAGTTACTCTCAATTTAAGGTAGAACCTAACCTTTTTTTGTTTTTAATTATGCCAGACGTTGTAATTTTCTTTTATTTAATGTGTTTTACTATGAGATCACTATCTTATCATAATTTTATCGACATCAGTAATTAATTACATATGAAATTAGAACAAAATAAAACAATTCTGAGATCATAGGCCAATTTCTTCCCAACAAAATATTACCCTAATGTGAATGAAAGAAAGTTATAACATACTAATTTAAATGTTAACCAGTGTAAAACCTGCAATGCAATGTTCGCGGGTAAATAAGAAATATATAAAAATGTAAAATTTATCAACATAATTTATTAATCTCAAAAAGTGAATAGTACCAAAATCGGAATGTATAAAGATAATACCAAAATATATTCACGTCACACTAACGTATTCCATAAAAATTAGAAATGCAAAAAGACTAAAGATATAAATTATAAACGCGTGACAAAAATATCGAGTCTTAACTATGTTTCAATACAAAATTCAATTATAATCACCATTATGAAACTACCAACAAACTCTACAATAATCAAAATAAATAAAATTGCCTTGAATCAACTTTAGATCATTATTTCTGTCCATGTCTTGTGAATTGGGATGTACATGAATCAAATTTGTCTCGATACCAAACACACAAATTATATTTGAACTCTAATCAAATAAAAATAAAAATAAAATCATGTTCAACATATAGAAGCATATCACATAGCAAATAAGATGCATATCCTACATTTATCCATACTTCTGACGCATTAATGAGACCAATAAGATATCCCATCATGTAATATGCCAAGAAATTTATTCTTGGCAATAATTCTTATTTTGTTATTTGTCTTTCTTGACCACAAAATAAGTTAGGAAACTAGATTTATGAGTATTTTATGTTTTCTAGTTTATGTTTAAGACTTTATTAGTTTCCTAAATTGTATTTAGGATTTGTTTTGTCTTATTTACCAAGTTTAGAATTCTATGATTGTCTATTTAAGACATGAGAATCCTAAAACTTCTTACAATCTTTACGCACGGGATTTTTGCAAGAAAGAGAACGACGCAAGACGTGACGCACGAGCAAGAGAAGAGCACGAAGACTACTCACTACAAAAAAACTCAGAATTTACGAGGGATTTTTCCCTCGAAATTAAGGAAAAATCCCTCGATTTTGGTCAAACCGAGAGAAATTCCGAGGGAAAAATTCTCTCGAAAAAACCTTCCTCGAAAATCAGTTTCGAGGGAAATAAATCCCTCGGAATTACAAAATCGAGGGAATTCCGAGGGATTGTTTCCCACGGAACCATTACTGGACAATTCCTCAGAATTCCGAGGGAAATCCGAGGGAACACTTCCCTCGGAATACTTCAATTTCCGAAGGAATAAAATCCCTCGAAATTCCGAGGGATTTCCATTCCCTTGGAATTCCAAGGGATTATATTCCTTCGAAAATTGAAATATTCCGATAGAATATATTTCCCTCG
The DNA here is from genome assembly GCA_014905375.1 of Phtheirospermum japonicum. Taxonomy (NCBI): domain Eukaryota; kingdom Viridiplantae; phylum Streptophyta; class Magnoliopsida; order Lamiales; family Orobanchaceae; genus Phtheirospermum; species Phtheirospermum japonicum. The sequence continues at coordinate 217,257 of BMAC01000286.1, read as the reverse complement.
AATTTTCGAGGGAGTCCCATTCCCTCGTATTTTTTAAAATTACGAATTTCCCTCGGTATTTTTAATTTTTTTAATTAATTTTTATTAATTTTTAATTTTTTGTTTTAATTTTAATTCTTGTTTAATTATTAAAATTCTCAAAAAATTGAAAAAAGCAATTAAAGAAAAGTCAAATAAATAAATCAATTATAATAAAAAAATAATATTTGAAAATTTATGAATTACATGCGTTCGATCGAAACAGTAACAAAGTTTATTAGATAAATAAAAGTGTTTTATGGATGGGGAGGGGGAAACTGCTGCTGCTGCTGATAGGGAGCGAAGAACTGCTGCTGCTGCTGATAGGGAGCGGGGAACTGCTGCAGGAAATGAGCGTACATCTCAGCCATCTGGGCGTTCGTCCGCGCCTGAAAATCCTCCTGCTGCCGGCGCTCCTCCGCACGCTGTCGCCTTTCCTCGGCTGCCTGCTGCTGCAACGCCTCAAGCTGCGCCCTCTGAACCTCGACCTGCGCCTTGAGCTCTCTGATCTGTCTTCTATCAGCCTGGGATGAGGAGTAGATGAAAGAGTCGCCCTTCAGTAAACCCTTCGTAGCAGCCACTATTTTCCCATACGCGCCGGTACCGTAAAGTCGTCCCTTTTTCAAACCGGCGACGCCAAGAAAAACCTGGTCCTGGTCAACCTCGTTACTCTCCTCCTGGGAAGACGCACGCTCCTGCTCCTGGGTTAGATGTCTCTCGTACTCCTCCTGAAATACAACTCGTTATTAAAATTTTACGTTAAAATCAAAGAATAAGTTAAAAATAAAAAAGAGACTCACGTTAATATTAGCAGATCTCGTGTCGATCCACGTGCCGTCTTCTTCGTGTGCACGTTTAAAAAGATCGTAGCACGTAGCCGGCGAACCCGTCTCCCACTCCTGTATTCAAATAGAATTTTCAAATAATTAACATTAAAATTAAGCAAATAAATAATATATTATTATATTATAAATAGCCGTTACTTACTATATCCAAGGCATAGTCGATGGTAGATCTAGCACCCCCCGTGTGCTTCGACATCCCAGTCCCCGGTCCAGCAGGCTTGCTCCTCCTATTCTTGCTGCAATGCTCAGATTTCTTCTTGTTCTCGGGCTTATCCCACT
>BMAC01000286.1:178720-214468 GCA_014905375.1 Phtheirospermum japonicum | reverse complement strand
TTTCGGGTTTTTTTCCATTATTCATCTAAAATCGAAAAAAAAATAGAAAACGCGTCCGGAACGATCGACGCCCGACCCCGTGGTTCCACGACGACGACGCGCACCCCTCCCCGCCCCCGGTCGTGAAATGATGGGATTCGTTTCTATTTTTTACTATATTTTCTATTTTTTCGAGGGTTTTTCCGTTTTTATATTTAAAATCGAAAAAAAATAGAAAACGCGTCCTAAACGATCGACGCACGACCCCCGCGGTTCCACGACGCCGAGACGCACCCCTCCTCCAATATGGAAAAATCACGACGCTACGCTCCTAAGATGATAGGATCGGTCGAGTTTTCACATTTTTTCTATTTTTTTCTAAGATAGAAAAACTGAAATAATAGAAAAATATTAAAAAATAGAAACAAAACCCAAAAAATTACGTCCGTGGCGGGGAGGGGTGCGACTCGGCGTCCCGAAAATAAATCCTACTTTTTTATTATTTTTTTCTATTTTTTACGAATTTAATTATTTTTTTTTTTTTTAAAATATTAATTAAATTTCCGAGGGAACAAAATTTCCCTCGGAATAAGTCCGAGGGAAATTTCATTCCCTCGGACATTTAATTAATATTTAAAAAAATAAAAAAAAAAACCGAGGGAATTATATATCCCTCGGTTTTCCGAGGGACTACTTCCCTCGGAAAACCGAGGGATCAATATTTCCTCGATTTTTCGTTCGGTAATTATGGCGGCATGTTTTGGCGCCCGAATTTCCGAAGGATATTTCGAGGGAATATAATTCCCTCGGAAATAACCGAGGGAATTCTCTGTCCCTCGGTTTTCCCTCGGAAATTTCGAGGGAATATAATTCCCTCAGTTTTTCCCTCGTAAAACTGCTGTTTTTTTGTAGTGACTTGGAGCCCTTGATCTAGATCGATAAGTTATTCGAAGTTGCGTGACCAACGGAGAAGAGCTTGTTCAACATAGGCGACAAGTATTTAGTATCATGTGTTTTGATACTTTAGTTTTCATATCACTTAATATTCTTGTATTGATCGAAAAAACAAGAAAGTAATATAGTTTTCGGGTTTGTACACCCAAGTTTACAAGTACTTTTACTTGTGAACTAAATTTGTTATCTCGCGTTCTTAAGTTTTTATTTCCGCTGCATAATTTTTATTTTACTCTGGTCGATGTTGGTAGTCAGTGTTGTTTAACATTGATAATAACATCGTAAATCTGAGACTTATTTTCAAAACCATAGACCTTCAAATTCTACAATTGGCATCTAGAGCGGGTTACTTAACCTTTTAAGTACTGATCCTTATTTTTAGGTGCTCTGGATGCTCAAGGCAACCCAAGACCACCGATCCTCAACGGGGAGAATTATTCTCTCTGGAAACAAAGGATGCGTTGGCACTTAAAGAGCATTGATTAACGTGCATGGAGAACCATCCTCGTTGAATGGGAAAAGCCACGTGTCACTGATGGAGAAGGCGACACTATCCCAAAAAAGGAGGAAGACTGGACTGCTGACAAAATGAATGTTGCGAATTGGAATTCCAAATGTATCAACACCTTGTGCAGTTATGTTGATGCAAGCTATTACAGAGTCATCAAGAATTGCGATTCAGCAAAAGATGCTTGGGACACACTCCAAAGGGTGTGTGAAGGAACTGCAAGCGTGAGGAAATCAATGCTGAGAATGATGTTGTCCACGTTCGAAGCAATGAGAATTGATGAGAAAGAATCAATCATGGACTATTCAGAAATTACAAACGAGTGCAGAGAAATTACAAACGAGTGCAGAGAACTTGGTGAGACAATAACTAACTCTCGTCTTGTAGGAAAACTGCTGAGGTCTATTTTGAAAAAATATAATATGAAGGTGGTTGCCATAAAAGAGTCTAAAGATGTTGATAACATTGATTTCAACACCTTAGTTGGAAACCTTAAGCAGTATGAGATGAAACACCTTGGTTCCAACTCAAAAGAGAAGAATGTTACTTTTTCCTCCGACGCTAATCTAGTCAACGATGAAGATGAAGAGGAGTTTCAATGGAATTCTAAAAAAGATGGAATCCACTACACTTTGTGAAGACGAATTGTCGTTTGTTACCCAACGTTTCAACAGTTTCTTGAAGAGGAAGAATAGCCTTGGAGGTTCAAATACGAAGACCAGGCCATAGGTGTCCACGCCAAAATTCACTGGAAGTTCTCTTCCCAGATCTCAGTCCACATCTTCAATTCCAAACGCATCCAACCCCACGAGACCACTCAGTGAGGTGCAATGTCATGAATGTAAAGGTTGGGGACACTACAAAAATGAATGTCCTAACACTCTTAGTAAGAAAAGCATGGTTGCTACTGACTTCACTGAGGATGTCAATGATTCCAAGTCAACTGAACCTGTTCCATCCTTTTTTCCCCATGTTGTTTGGGACGACGACGTCCATGTTGATATCCTTGAAACCAACATCGTTTGCTTGAATGTTGAAACCCCTGATTATCATAAGTAAGGAGTATGAGCTGCTGAGTGTTGAGCACCAGCAACTGTTTGTCAGTTGGGGAAAACAGGTACTCAAGGTCAAGAATCTCGTGAAAGAAGTAGAAAAACTGACCAAAGAAAAGGATGATCATCTTGACATAATTGTTCGTCTGGAAACATCTCTTACCAAGAAGGATGCTGAGCTAGAGAAGATGAGAACCGAGCTGACGAAGGTCCAAGGAACCATATCAAATCTGAACAAAGACAAGGCGAAGTTTGATGAAATCTTAGAGATGAGCTTCCCAGAAACCTCGAAGCATGGAATTGGATTTAAATCGATTCAGCCGTCACATTCCTCAAGTTAAGAGCAGAATTCACCCAAGAGGCACAAGAAGAGAAGAAGACAGTTCGTGTGCCATCATTGTGGTGTGCTCGGACACATTCGGCCTTTTTGCTGGAAGATCATAGGCGAGAGAAGGCAATTTCAGAGAACTAATGCGGCTACTAAATCCAATGTTGGTTTCCGTCATACCAACATCAATAAAAACACCAGATTCAAACAAGTGTGGGTCAAGAAAAATAAAGTCAAGTTTAATATGATCCATACCTCCCTGAAGTCTCACGTCCTTGGAGCCGGTATTTCGATAGTGGTTGTTCAAAGCATATGACCGGGTCAGAGGAGCTTCTTTCCAACATTGTCAGATTTCGAGGTGGCAAGGTAAAGTATGGTGGAGGCGCAAATGGCCAAATTGTTGGTCAAAGAACTCTCCATGTTCCTGGCGTTGTAACCCTGGAAAATGTGTTGCTGGTAGAAGGACTAACAGCAAATTTAATCAGCATAAGTCAACTGTGCGACGGAGGCTTTAGTGTCAAATTCAACCGTGAGAAGTGCGAAGTCTATGAGGAGAATGGTTCATGTATCCTTATTGGACAGCGGACTTCAGATAATTGTTATCAAATCAACAGTGATGCTTTTTGCAAGTTATCACAACTAAGTGATGCTGAGGTGTGGCATCAAAAACTAGGGCATGTCGACTACAAGATGATGGATAGGCTGGCCAAAGAAGAAGCAGTGACTGGACTTCCTAAGCTAAACACCAAGATCATTCCTGTATGTGAGGCGTGCCAAAAAGGAAAGCAGGTCAGAGTACCACATCCAGTCCAGCAAAGTCTCACTACATCCTCTTGCTTAGAACTACTTCATATGGATCTCATGGGTCCACTTGAGGTCGAGAGCCTTGGTGGTAAGAGGTATGTTTTAGTTATTGTCGATGATTTTTCTACATTTACTCAGGTAGAATTTCTAAAAGAAAAATCTGAAACTTTTGAGACTTTCAAGAAACTTGCAAAGAAGCTGTGTGTAAGGTTTAATGTGAATATTGCTAGAATTAGAACTGATCACGATTTTTTTTTTGAAAATGTATCTTTTTCTAAGTTTTGCACTTCGGAGGGTATAAGTCATGAATTTTCCTCACCGATTATCCCTCAACAAAACGGCATAGCTGAACGTAAGAATAGGACTCTGGCTGATATGACTAAAACTATGCTCATTTCTAATGATATTACAAAACGTTTTGGGGCTGAAGCAATGAGCACTGCATGTCATATTACAAATAGGGCGTATTTTAGACCAGGGTCATGTGCTACTCCCTATGAGTTGTTGATGGGTAAGAAACCGAACTTGAGATATTTTCATGTTTTTGGATGTATTTGTTATGTTCTGAATGACAGAAATCATCTAGCTAAACTAGACTCAAAAAGTGATAAGTGCATTTTCATGGGTTATTCCCAAAACAGTCATGCATATAGGTTGTTTAACCTTAGAACAAGAAGCATGTTTGAGTCAGTTAATGTCAAGTTCGACGATCTAACGAGTGCAGTCAAACCTACCGAGGATAATGATCTGGTTTATGATCAAAATCCTCAAGAAAATATCACTCCTCCTTTAGATGACAGTGCAGGTATTGAGAACAGAGATGCAGGTGCTGAACTCAGAGATTTGAGTGATGTTGGTACCAATGTTGATACTGGGATACCAACATCAGAACTAACATCAAGCCAAGTTGCAGAATCAGATTCTGATTTAGAATACGAAGATCCAGCTGATCCCATTGATCTTCATCAGAGAGATATCCCATCCAGGATTCAGAAAAACCACCCCGTGGGCCAAATTATCGGTGATTTAGACGAAAGGAGTACAAGACAGAGACAAATTAATTTCAAGGAGATGGTCAGGTACGTGTGTCTGTCAATAAATTGTTCTAAGATTCGTGAATCTTTGTACCTTTCTAAAATAGAGCCCAAGCGAGTGGAGGATGCGCTCAAGGATGAGTTCTGGATTCGGGCAATGCAAGAAGAGCTAGATCAGCTCTTCAAAAATGACGTTTGAGATTTAGTGCCACGACCAGAAAATTCCCATGTGATGGGAACAAAGTGGATATTCAAGAACAAGACTGATGAGACTGGCAACATTGTGAGGAACAAAGCTCGATTGGTTGCGCAAGGGTATACGCAAACTGAAGGAATCAATTTTGATGAAATGTTTGCCCTTGTTGCCCGCATTGAGTCGGTAAGGCTTTTGCTTTCTATTGCTTGTTATATGAAGATTTCATTGCATTAAATGGACATTAAGAGTGCTTTTTTAAATGGAGTCTTAAGTGAAGAAGTGTATGTTAAGCAGCCTAAAGGATTTGTGGATCCTCAAAAACCAATTTTTTTTAAAACTGAAAAAGGCTCTTTATGGTTTAAAACAAGCTCCTAGAGCTTGGTATGAAAGGCTAACTCAACATCTGCTTTATTTGAATTTTAGATGAGGGGAAGTTGATAAAACTTTGTTCCTTCTTAAATCCAATAAGCACATCATAATTGTCCAAATTTATGTGGATGATATTATTTTTGGATCCACTAACGAGCAGATGGTCAAGGAGTTTGTTACTCGGATGTCCGATACATTCGAGATGAGCATGGAAGGTAACCTTTCATACTTTCTTGGTTTAAAAATCAAATAGCTTGATGACGGTATTTTCCTTCCCCAGGCTAAATATGCTAAGAACTTAGTTAAAAAGTTTGGTTTAGAAAGTGAAACTCACAAGAAAATGCCACTGGGAAAAACTGTGAAGTTGTCGAGAGACGATATTGGTAAGGGTGTTGATAACACCATGTATAGAAGTATGATAGGAAGTTTGTTGTATTTGACAGCAAGTAGACTAGATATTATGTATAGTGTGTGCTTATGTGCTAGATATCAGTCTAATCCAAAAGAGTCACACTTAAAAGCATTTAAAAGAATAATAAAGTATATTGCTGGTACAACTGAACTAGGTGTGTGGTACACAAAAGATACTGGTACTGAACTTGTAGGGTACACTGATTCGGATTGGGCTCGGGATGTGGTAGATAGAAAGAGTACTACTGGGGGGTGTTTTTTTTTGGGTAACAATTTAATCTATTGGTACAGTTATTTCTCTTTCTACAGTTGAAGCCGAGTACATTGCAGTTGGAAGTGCGTGCACACAATTACTGTGGATGAACCAGATGATAGAAGACTACGGTCTGCACAATAGTATCTTGACCGTGCTGTGTGATAATTCCAGTGCCATTGACATCTCCAAAAATTCAGTCCAGCATTCTCGAATCAAACACATTGACATAAGGTACCACTTTATTCGAGACCTAGTTGAGAGGAAGATTGTTAGCCTTGAGCATATTGGAACAGATAATCAGCTTACTGACATCTTCACTAAGGCATTAGATTTCGAGACTTTCTTGCGTTTGAGAAGAGATCTCGGTATGTGCATTGTCTGAACCAATGTTGGTTTGTGATGTTGTGACACCTATTATCAACATCAGTCACAACATCTGTATACTTTTGCATGCATTTTTATCTTTCTTTTCATACATAATCCTAATGCATTGAGTTTGATTGAAAGTGCAATAAGGTCCTGTGTTGCAATAAAAGTGATGGCAAAAAGAACCAACCTCTTCAATTAGGTGATTGTGGGATTTGCCCGCAAAAACTGGTTTTCTCCCAGGTCCAAAAACAAGATGTTTTTAACAACAATTGCTGAAGATTAAAAGATTCAAATCCCTTCAAGGATGAAGAAAATCTGGATACAAAATGATCCAATCTTTAAATATCACCTTCTTGAGAGATCTTGACGTAGTCATTAAGTTGGGTTAAGGGGTAAGTTTCCATTGACTTCACCTAAGGCAATGTTGGTTTATAATGTTGTCAGTAATAAAAAGCAACATTGGATCAAGTCACTGAAATCTTAATATGTTTTTGTATTTTTTTAGGTCATGTTTTTTTTAGGCATCCCGTAGGACATTCATACTTTGTGAAGATGCCATCTTGCTGTGTGTTTTGTTGCTTGTGTTCTGTGTCTATCTTGAAAACTCTTAATCTTGTTTCGAATTGAGCTAACTAAGTGTTTCAGTGGAGTTAAAATCGGACGGTTGGACAGGTAATGACGAGGTGAATTTGGTGAGTGAAAATTAACATTGCACAATATTGGTACTACTGGGCTGATGGTTCATTAAATCCAGCTTTGTATTTTCGGCCGATTTTGTAACTAGAGTTGTGCAATTTTGTTCTTTAAAAAAAAGGGATAATAGTGTGGAGTAGTGGGTCTGATCACGTTTTGATCACAGTGCCTACATTAAGGGGGAGTAGTGTTTTTTTTAAAGTAAATAAAATCTGTATTGGGGTCAAAAACCCACTGGGTAGTAAAATTAGGAATTTTCCTTTTATTTTTACTTTCTCTCTCCTTCAACGGTCATTTTTTTGGCAAAAAAACCTGAACCTTTTTTACCGTTTGATCACAAATCGATAACCCTCTGCGAATCGAACTCTCCAACCTCCTTATCTCTCTCCAACTCTCTCGATTTTATTGTGTGCTTTTGAGAAATTGCAGGATGTCAAGCTCGTCGCAACCTTCGCCTGTTCCAGAATTACCGGCAGAACTTCGCCGCACCGGCGAACATCGCCACCACCGATATCAACATCGCCACCACCCTCGCCGGCGAAAGATTCTCAGGTTGTTGTTCTAATTCCGCCACTGATTGATGCCATGCCTGTAGCGCAAGTGTTCCCAGGACAGCCTGGGAATGAAATTGATGTGAATAACCCCCCAGATTTGGCGTTTGTTGCGGAGACTTTCGGTCGGGTTGGAAATCCTACTTTGAAAAGGTCGAGGCGCCTGCGTAATATTCCGCCTGGTGTTGTGCCGCCCGCAGTACCGAAGAGCAAGGCGGGACCGCGCCGCAATGTGCCTATTGAGCATATGAACCTCACGGAGGATGTCACTGTGATGTCCGACCCTGATGATGAAGATTTTGTTCCTGCCGCTTTCATCTGCCCCGAGTCTGCCGGAGAAGAAGTTTACTCGCCGGAAACAGCTTGTGAGGAAGGCCGACAGGAGACCTAGCCCGACGAAAGTCAAGGTTTCTCCTGGCTCCACTGCCACAGAGTACTCATCCCCTCCCTGTACTATTTTGAATTTTATCACCGGCGAGGTCACCAGCTTCGCCAAACTGCCTACCGATGTTCCTCTTTCGTCTCCGGTTCATGAGGATCAACCTGTGTTTGATCCAGATTTGTTTGAGCATTCCTCTGATTCCTCCTCGGATGTGCCTCTTTGAGATATCCTTAATGCTTGTAGGAAGGACAAAAAGAAAAAGAAAGTTGCTGATGAGGTCAATGTTGCTCCCCATGTTGGTTCCTCTATACCAACATCACATCGCTCTCCGATTGTTTCGTCCTCTCGCACTGCCTCTGTTCCGACTGCTTCTCGTGCTCCCACTCCGACTTCTTTTGATGCCTGTCATCATTCTCAATCATCCACGGGTGCTGCTTCTCAGACCCCTGAGCTTGAAGACATGCTCCCTTTCTCGGAGAAGTTTATTACTGCTGAGGCTTCCGAGTTGTTTACCACTTACCAGACTCGCCACATGATCACCGAGCATCGTGTCCCGGTTGAGCTTTTTGAGAAGCACAACCTCATCGCCTATCTTCAACACAAGGGTATGTACTCCACAGTTTCAACTGCTATACCTTTTGTCCGAGATGTTGTGGTCGAGCTTTATGTCAATCTCTTGCCGTCTATTGTTAATTTGGAGTCTGTGAATTATGGCAAAAATCTTGTGCGTGCCAAAGTATGTTCTTTCACCTCGGATTTGATTGACGAATTGTTTGGCACTAATCCATACCGAGGTGACTCGACAGTGGATGATATGAATGAGGTCATTTCGTTTTTGTTTGGAGGGTTGGTTAATTCATGGTTTGAACAACTACCTAGCACTCGTCTTTCTTCTCTTTACTCTATTCTGCTTAATCTTGCCATTTGCAACTGGGTCCCCTCCAAGAATACTACATGTGTCACTCGGCCTCAGGCCCAATTTCTGTACCGGCTTGGACGGGGAATCAAGTTTAGTTTTGGCCAGCATGTTTTTGACACCATTACTAAGTTTGCCACTACGAAGTCTGCGGCCTCGTTGTATTTTCCTTCTTTGATTTTCAGCTTGCTAGAGAACCAGGGATTGACGCTTCGTCCCGATGATATGCTCACGGGAGAAACTGATTGGTTTGCTTTGAGAGGTCAGTATGTTACCGGTGTCCGGGTCATTGATCTACCTTGGCAAGCGCCTTTTCCAGCCGATGTTGGTAGTGGTGTTGGGGCAGCCGATCCCAACATGGTCCGCATTTCTGCACAGGTCCTTTGTGGCCATGTGGCTTCCATTGATTTGCAGATGACTCAGCTGAAGGCTCTTCGTAGCTCTCTCTTGAAGGCCCTTTCGCTTTCTGGTCAAAAAGGGGGAGAAGTAGATGACGCTGCTGAAGATGTTGCTGGAGATGATGATGCTGGAGATAATGTTAATGGAGAAGATGCTGTTGCTGCCGAAGCCTTGGCTAGTCTGCTCAGGAAAGGCGCAAGAAGAGAATTCACTCACGCAATAAGGCTTTGAGGAAGATGATGAAGATGTAGAAGAGGAAGCGCTGAGATATGGGTGAAGGAACTTCGACATCCCCTCAATGTTCGAAGAGGGTTCAAAGTCAATAAGTTCCTTTTAGGTTTGTTTTGTTAAGTTTTTGAACACTGTTGGTATGTAATGTTGGTTTAAATTTAACAACATTGGGTGTTTGTTTAGGGGGAGTTTTCTAACTTAGGGGGAGTCAGAATTTTTATTCTCATTTGTGGTTGCGTCGTAGTGTTTTGTCCAGAAAGGCAAAAGGGGGAGATTGTTGAGGAATTTATTCTTGGCAATAATTCCTATTTTGTTATTTGCCTTTCTTGGCACAAAATAAGTTAGGAAACTAGATTTAGGAGTATTTTATGTTTCCTAGTTTATGTTTAAGACTTTATTAGTTTCCTAGATTGTGTTTAGGATTTGTTTTGTCTTGTTTACCAAGTTTAGGATTTTAGGATTGTCTATTTAAGACATGAGAATCCTAAAGCTTCTTACGATCTTTACGCACGGAATTTTTGCAAGAAAGAGAACGACGCAAGACGTGACGCACGAGCAAGAGAAGATCACTAAGACTACTTGGAGTCATTGATCGAGATCGACAAGTTATTCGAAGTTGCGTGACCAACGGAGAAGAGCTTGTTCAACCTAGGCGACAAGTATTTAGTATCATGTGTTTTGATACTTTAGTTTTCATATATTACTTAATTATTTTGTATTGATCTAAAAACAAGAAAGTAATATAGTTTTTGGGTTTGTACACCCAAGTTCACAAGTACTTTTACTTGTGAACTGAATTTGTTATCTCGTGTTCTTAAGTTTTTATTTCCGCTGCATAATTTTTATTTTACTCAGGTTGATGTTGGTAGTCAGTGTTATTTAACATTGATAATAACATCATAAATCTGAGACTTATTTTCAAAACCATAGACCTTCAAATTCTACATAATAATCATACAGAAAATAAACACTAGTCCTTTCATTTCAATATCCAGATCATACAAATTGTCCATCCACTGTTGTGTTGCGGAAAAAGAAAATTGCCTCGTCAGGTTGGTGGTATTTTAGCTCCCGTCCCACCCAAAAATCCAAGATTTTTGTGGATTAAACCAAAACCCTCATAGAATTACAAACACATACCAACTATTTACAGCTTAATAACTGGACATTACATTATACAGCTTAAATTCTCCACGCATGAGTGAGATGCAACGCTTACAAAGTGAACAATGAGTAAATATACAAACAGTACAATTATAAATAAGAGTTAAAATTAGCTTCAAATTACTCTACACCCATTTAAAAAAAATAAAATTAAAGCTTTTGTCACTATCTATGCTTAACCTTGTGCATCTATAAATAAAAGGGGTAATTATTTTTTGCCCCCAAGACTATTTTGATTTTTACAGTTTACCATACAAACTTTTTTTTTCCGACAAACCGCCATCTGAACTATGCGCAAATTGTATTTTACCCCCTACACCACTTTTTTGTGGTTTTGTAAACAAAATCGGATGATGTGGCACAACCCGATTGCGCCACATCATCTGGTTTTGATCACAAAATCACATAAAAGTAGTGTAGGGGTAAGATGCAATTCGCGCATAGTTCAAATGACGGTTTGTTGAAAAAAAAAATTTGTATGGTAAAATGTAAAAATCAAAATAGTTTGGGGGGCACAAAATTTTTTTCCCTAAATAAAATGTATAAGTTCTATTCTTAACCACATATATACGATCCTTAATCGTTCATGACCAATCCATTTTCGATCACTTATAACTCTACATTCAATCATGTCATAGGCTAATATGCTTTTCAAATCAGCATACTTCTAGCTTTAAGCTATTGATTCTTTCTGATAAGACACTCCATAATCATCTTATTGATGCAAAATCTTCTATTTGTTTCTTTTACTGTTAGATGTATTTCTTGATTCCAAACAACATCACCGCAGAGAGAAAGGTTCACAATTATGATTCCCCAAACCTAACATATACGTAAGATTCTTAAAATAAAAAACTTAGGTGATTTTTCAAAATACCTTTCACAAACAGAAACATCAATCTTACTAAAGAAACGTATAAAAACAGAAGTCATCTATCTTAACACTGGCCCAATGACTTGCCAATCAATGAGCATTACGAATCACCAAGAAGAAAGTACCCAAGTCTTTCCCAAATGTGATTTGATGTCCACTTCATAATTCCCGTGCTTCAACGGGTTTCTTCAAACCGGCGGACCACTTGCTGCACTAAAACACACACAACTTTGTCAAACACCAAAATCTAACCCTCTAGGAAAAAAAATAAAAGGTAATAATGTGTGAATCTCGAAAATTCTCATAATCAATCTCAACAAATTCATACTAACAAAAACTAAAAAAACTAGTTAAAAATCGAATCCAAATAATCTATATCAAATACAACCCAGGTCTGTTACATCAAAATTAAATCTAATCAACATTGCTCTGGCCAGTTACAAAGTACAACCCTCATTTATGAAACAATTTGCAAGCCTCCCCAAGAATCTGGTAAGCAACTCAGTGTGAAACCCTTAACATGTTGAAGGTCAACACCAGTGACATCACTATGTTCTCATGAAAAATAATATCGAAAATGAATCATTTTAATAATATTCTTCAGAATTGTTAATCAGCAGTTATTGATTTATTATTTTAATAATAGCTAATCACTTTTATTACCCGTTTTCAATATTAATCCAATGAAAAACAGAAAAGAACCCAGAAAACATGAATAAACAAAAGGGAAAAAATTTCAACCAAACAAAAAACAAAATATAAAATATGCCTAATTTAAAGAAAAAATAATCAAAAATTATAAATACCGTGCAAATCATAATACAGCGGAGAAGGGTATAGATAGAACCAGCCATCCATTCGAAGCATCAATCCATATGAAAATTTGTAAAACATTTACCTTGCAAGCATAATTCACGATCTATAGTTATTCCTTCCAAATAAAACAAAAACAAACATAATCAAACAACACACCAACCATGATGAGATCTGGAAAAAAAGATGGAATCTGCAAGAGAATAGAAGAGAAAAGAAGATGAAGAATTGGATGAATATTCTTTGTTTGCCAAACATACAAAAGTCACATACAAAATAATATTCAATATGACCACTCTAATCATCTAATGCTTGGATCAGTGATCCCACATAATTTTAAACAAAATAACCCGTAAAAATCTCAATCTCATACAAAACAATAAAAGATTTTAAAAAAAAAATCCTATGCTCAAACTAAATCAAAATACCTCGAGTAATTAAAGGAGCTGAATCAATTTGGAGAAGCTGGTTGGGATCGGGAAATAACGAATCCATATAAAAAAATGAGAAAAAACAGTTCCAAAAACAAAAAAAAATGAGAATTACAAATGATCAAATAAAATGAGAATAACGGATACAAAAAAACAGATCTGAAAAATTTCTAACAAAAATGAATAATATAATTATCATTATTTTTTCATAAAAATGTCTCCCGACCTGTATAAGATAATTCAATAAAAACCCTTCACAAAAAAAATATGAAAAATCTCTAAAACCCGATTGTTCCCGATCTATTTTTATGATTGATTTTTATTCAGAACAGATCGGGAAAACTAAAAAAAATTACTTTAAAAAAACAGATCATAAAAATAATTCAGGATCGATTTTCACAAAAACTTATTATCGATTTTCACAAACAGATCTGGAATTGAAAATATGAAGAACAGATCGGGAATTTTTTTTGATAATTGCTTGGATCTGTATAAAATAATTTAGAAAAAACCCTTCACAAAACAAAATGGAAAACCTCTAAAAGAATCGATAAAAACAGATAATAAAAATCCTTCATTTAAATCGAGAAATAAAGAATTTGGATCGATTTTGTTTGATGGATTTTCCAGATCAAAAGAAAAAAACAGATAATGAAACCAATATATTTTCAGATCTGTTTTTTTCTCAAATAATGATCCACGAAGAACAAATGAATCGTGCGCCCCTCTACAAACCAATAAATATTCACAAAAATTACGGATCGTACAATATATTTTCAGATATGTTTTTTTCCATTCTGTATTTAATGAGACCAATAATGAAGAAGGTATTCAAATTGCCATTAAAGAAGAAAAAGGTTGAACCAAAGAGAGCAATAATGAAGAAGGTATTCAAATCGCAGTTTATGATAAGTTTTTCAGATCGGGAAAAAACAGAATCGAAAAATTGTATATATGATTTTGAAGAAATTTCGAAGAAAAATACAAATCAGAAAAAATTTAGAAAAATTATAACTCATAAAAAATGTGGCGGATCGGCGATTTTTTTTTTCCAAAAATTTGCTTGTATTTTTTCACTCAATATTCGGGACAGAATAATGGACAGAACAGATCGGCAAAATTTTAATCAGAGGAATATTGGACATAATAGTGAGATCAGGAGGAATATTAGGTGAGAAATATTGGACAAGAAAAATTAACTACAATAGAAAAAAAGTTGTTATTTATACCATATGAAAATTTTGACTTTGTCACAAATTAGATCCCAGTGAACAATAATTTGACACCTCATCTTAGAAGGTGCCACATTCCGCCACATGTACCCTGGAATACTCTCAGTTTGACACCTCATTACCAATAAATAACACATCTAACAAGAGGGTGGATGAGAAAATAAGTATCCACGATAGCTGACTTTACATATCTAACTTTAATAACTCATCACCGAAACGACAGCGATAAGAGAAAATCAAATGCAAAAAAAAAAAAACTATACACTAACCCCTAGCTATATTAATTCAAATTCAAAACAATTTCAAACTAGACAGAGTCAAATAAGAACTAAAAAATAAAATGGCTAATCCAAAATGATAGCCCTATTTTGTTTATTTTCTGAAAATTAAAAAGCTTCAAACAAATGGAATACTTGAAAATTCCAAAATGATGAGTGTTTGTAAATTTGTAGGTCTATGGTTTTGGAATAAGTATCAGTCAAACGATGTTGCTTTCGGTGTTACAAACACCGAAACTAACACCAAACAGTTTCAGAGTAATAAATAGAAGTTTTTGAAAACAGATGTTAAGAGCGATGTTAACAACATCGAAACTAACATCACACAAAGTTAAAAACGTGCAGCGAAATAAATATTAAAAGACAAACACAGTAATTTAAATTTCGTTCGTAAGTAAAAGTACTTACGAACTTTGGTATACAAACCCAAAAATTTTATTACTTTTAAATCGTTCAAGATCAAATACAAATATAAAGTAATATATGAAAAACACTAGTATCAACACTTGATACTAAAATACTTGTCGCCTCGGTATGATGATCTTCTTTGTTGGTTACGCAACTCTAAAGATCTCCGTGACTAAGATCGTGGCTTCAAGTCTTGTGGCAAAACTTGTGATTATCTTCTCCATTGGTTACGCAACTTCGAAGATCTCCTTGATTTGGATCGTTGCCTCAAGTCTTTTACTTGCTCGTGTTCTTCTCATCTCGAGTCATTTTGCTCTTGCTGCGTCTCTCTTTTTCTTTGCGTCGTTATAAGCCATGTAAGAGACATGATTTTCTCTTGTGTTCTTTTCTTGTCTTAAATAGACAAGAGTCCTAGAGTCCTAGACTTGGTAAACAAGTTAAACAAGTCCTAAACACAATATAGGAAACAAATAAGAGGAAATAAATAAAGTCCTAAATCTAGTTCCCTAATTTATTTTGAGCTCAAGAAAGGCAAATAATAAAATAAGGAAATTACCATAAATAAATTTCCCAACAATCTCCCCCTTTTGCCTTTCAGGACAAAATAACCTAGACGCGCAATAAAAGTTCAAAGGACTAAAAACCTCCCCTAAATTAAAACTCCCCCTAAACAAATACTAATTGTTTAGAACAAACAAACCACAAATCAATCAATGGCTCGAACTTCTTATCGCCATCCTCGTTCGCCCGCGTCTTCTACATCTTCTCCCCCCCTTTTTTTTTTAAAGCAAAAAGATCTCAACAAACGAGTCCCGAAGCTCCTACAACTGTGCCATTTGAGCCTGCATCTGGTCAATCTGGAACAGGAAATTAAACGGTTTTAGAACTGGTATTACCATCACCAGAAGCAAATTTTGAAAAGAGCTCATCAGCTTCAGTAGTAAAAGAATTCGTGGAGACTAGTTCCATGTCTTCATTCTCGACGTCTTGACATGAAGCTTCATCAGAGTCATCATAATTGGAGATAGGGGACGAAATCGGAGCAAATGTAAGTGATGTCAGGTTTGGTGATGAAACACCAGAACCAACATCAACTTTCTGGGCAGCTTTCGAACTTTTCTTCTTGGACTAGAACGGGGGATCAAAGGCACTTGGGTCACCATTGGGTGGATTTTTCTTATCATCCATACGCACTGTCTATTTTTGGCGAGGAGTTGCTGACTTGGATAATCGTGGCTTTGTTGGGTGATGGAGAGTTCGAGTCCTGCAAGAGATTAGAAATAACTACAAGGACAAGATCGAGTGCCGTAGGTAGTAGAATTTGGAGAAAGAAATGTAAAAAAAAACAACATTGCCAATATGGAAAACTCGTACGCAGTAGAAAAAAGAAGGGGATAAAAAAGATAAAGTGAACAAATAACCCCCCACTATTCCCACTACTTCCTTTTAGAACCAAAAATTTTCTTTCCAAAAAAAAAAACTCCTTCTCAAATAAGGCACACGATTTCTATGTTTAAATAACCCACTATCTATTATTTGGAGAATAAAAATTAGAAACCTCAACTACAAATTAAACCCGATATAGAGCTGGATTTTTATAAACCATCACTATAGTTGAACAAAGCCTTTGCAAAGCAATTTTTCACTCACCAAATCAACCCCTTATTACCTATCCAATCCTCTGATTTTAACACCATTGAAACACTTGGTTAGCAAGATTCAAAACGAGATTAAGAGAATTCAGGAGAGACACAAGCACAAGCAACAGAACACAAAGCAAAATGGCATCTTCTCAAAGTATGAATGTCCTAATTGATGCCTAAAAATCATGACCTAAAAAGATTAAAAAAAAAAAAGATATTCAACAAATGATTTAGGTGACATGATCAGTGTTGCTTTTTATGTGATGACATTATAACCAACATTGCTTTAGTGAAGTCAATGAAAACAGACCCCTTAACCCAAGTTAATAACTACGTCAAAATCACTCAAGAGGGTGAAAGTTAAAGATTGGATCTTTTTAATCCATATTTTCTTCATCTTTTTATATATTTGAAGAGAAATTATCTTAGAAATTACTTTTAACACCCCTTGTTATTGGACCTGGGAGAAACCCAGTTTCTGCGGGAAAGTTCCACAATCACCTACTTGAAGAGGTTAGTCTTTTTGTCACCATTTTTTATTACAACACATGATTTTCGTGCACATTAATCAGACCCAATGCATTTAGGATATGTATGAAAAATAAAATAAGAAATGCATGCATAAATATACAGATGTTATGACTGATGACATTTTTTGTGTCATAACATCAAAACTAACACTGACTAGACAATGCACATACTGATATCTCTTCTCAAACGAGAGAAGGTCTCTAAACCTAATGCCTTTGTGAAGATTTCAGCAAGCTGATTGTCTGTTCCTATATGCTCAAGACTCACTATCTTCCTCTTAACCAAGTCTCGGATAAAGTGGTACCTTATGTCAATGTGTTTGATTCGTGAGTGCTGGACTGAATTTTTCGAGATATCAATGGCACTGGAATTATCACAAAGCACAGTCAAAATTCTACTATATAGACCGTAGTACTCTATCATTTGGTTCATGTACAACAACTGTGTACAAGCACTTCTAGCTGCAATATACTCGGCTTCAGCTATAGAAAGAGAAATACAATTTTATTTTTGCTATACCAAGAGATTAGATTATTACCAAGAAAAAAAAGCCCCCCATGTAGTACTCTTTCTATCAACAACATCCTCAGCCCAATCCAAGTCCGTATAACTCAGTACTTATTTCCTTAGAATACCAAACACCCAAATCACTAATACCAGCTACATATGTAATGATCCATTTAACTGCTTTCAAATGTGACTCTTTAGAATTTGATTGGTACCTAGCACATAGACACAGGCTATATATAATATTAAGTCTGCTAGCAGTTAAGTACAAAAGACTCCCCATCATGCTTCTATATATGGTGTTATCAACACTAATACCAACATCATCTCTAGACAGTTTCATGGTTTTTCCTAACGGTATTTTCTTAGTATCATTCTCTAACCCAAATTCCTTAACAAGATTCTTAGCATATTTTGTCTGAGAAAGAAAAATACCGTCATCCATCTATTTAATTTGCAAACCAAGAAAGTAAGAGAGATTACCTTCCATGCTCATCTCGAAAAAATCACTCACCATAGATTCAATTTGAGCAACAGAAGCAAAAGTCTCATCAAAATCTGAGTTTGATTCTGGAGCAGCCTGAGTTGGTATTAAGTCTGGTGACATGTCATCAGAACCGTCACCACCTGCATCTTCAGTTTCTACATGCCCGAGCTTTTGATGCCACACCCTGCCATCACTCAGTTGAGACAGCTTGCAGAACACATCATCATTGAGTTGATAGCAATTGTCAGAAGTCCTCTGACTAGTAAGAATACATGCATTTCCCTCGTCATAAACTCCGCACCTCTCATGAGTGAACTTGACATTGAAACCACCATCGCACAGTTGGCTAATGCTTATCAATTTCGTAGTTAAGCCTTCAACAAGTAACACGTTCTCGAGCTTTGCAATACCAGGGACATGAAGAGTTCGATGGACAATGATTTGTCTATTTTCAACTCCACCATACCTCACCTTTCCTCCATGAAATTTGACAATATTCGAGAGAAGATCTTCCGAGCCGGTCATGTGCTTAGAGCATCCACTATCAAAGTACCAGGCTCCAGGGATGTGAGACTTCAGAGATGAATTGATCATGTTGTACTTGATCTCGTTCTTTTTTTACTCAGACCTGCTTGAGCTTGGTGTTAGTTTTGGTGTTAGGAACACGGAAACCATCACGGATCCCAGGAGACAGTTTCGACCTTTAAATTGATTTTGTTTCCCAATAAGCTTCCAGCAGTATGGTCGAATGTGCCTAAGTTCACCACAGTGATGGCAAACATATTGTCTTCTTCTTTTGTGGCGTTTGATCGGCTTCATCTTTTGACTTGAATCTGGCTTTTGAATAGGTTTGTATCTAATCCTGTGTTTTGAACAATCCGGGATACTCGATTTCAGAATCTCATCAAGTTTGGCCTTGCCCTTGTTGAGGTTTCTGAGGGTTTCTTGGACCTTATTCAATTCTGCATTCACTCGTTCTATCTCAGCATCCTTCTTGGTGAGTGACGACTCCAAATGGACAATAATATTCAGTTGATCATCCTTTTCTTGAGTCAGTTTGTCCACCTTGATCATAAGATCCTTGACTTTGAGTACTTGTTTTCCCTAACTAGCAAACAATTGTTCATACTCAATGCTCAGCTTCTCGTACTCGTCAAGAGATCCATCAACCTCATCGTCATCTTCAGTGTACTCTTTAGCGATCAAGCTCTTCTTCCTCAGAGTATCCATAGCGTCCTACAAATTAAGGATCAGGAAACTTAGTACGTCAAGCAACCCACTCTAGATGCCAATTGTAAATTTGTAGGTCTATGGTTTTGGAATAAGTATCAGTCAAATGATGTTGCTTTCGCTGTTACAAACACCGAAACTAACATCAAATAGTTTCAGAGTAATAAACATCAGTTTTAGAAAACAGATGTTAACAACGATGTTAACAACATCTAAACTAACATCACACAAAGTTAAAAACGTGCAGCGGAATAAATATTAAAAGATGAACACAATAATTTAAATTTCGTAAGTAAGTAAAAGTTCTTACGAACTTGGGTATACAAACCCAAAAACTATATTACTTTTAAATCGTTCAAGATCAAATACAAATACGCATTTTTTAAATCGTTCATCATGTACTATACGCGTTTTTGGGTTTGCATACTAATGTTTTTTTTTTTTGTAATTTAATGCATCCTGTACTTCACAAAATTCTGAAAGTGCATCCCCCGACAAGCCAACTCGCCAAAACTCACCTAGTCTCGCGAGTGAGGTTGCATATTTTCAAACCCGTATACTTTAGGTGAGTTCCGGCATATTTTATTAAATATGCAAACTCACCGAATTTATTATTTAATAAATAATAAATCTTATTTATTTAATAAAACTAGTTCCGGCATATTTTTCACATAGTCTCACCAGAAATAAATAATAATTTTATTTTTGTATATTTGTTTTTTCTAAATTTTGTATAGTACATGATGCACTTTCAAAATTTTGTATAGTATAGGATGCATTAAATTACAAAAAAAATGTTAGGATGCAAACTCAAAACACGCGTATAGTACAGGATGCATATAATTTTTTACCCTAAAGTAATATATGGAAAACACCAGTATCAACACTTGATACTAAAATACTTGTCGCCTCGGTATGATGATCTTCTTTGTTGGTTACGCAACTCCAAAGATCTCCGTGATTTAGATCGTGGCTTCAAGTATTGTGGCAAAGCTTGTGATGATCTTCTCCGTTGGTTACGCAACTTCGAAGATCTCCTTGATTTGGATCGTTGCCTCAAGTCTTTTACTTGCTCGTGTTCTTCTCGTCTCGCGTCGTTTTGCTCTTGCTGCGTCTCTCTTTTTCTTTGCGTCGTTATAAGCCGTGTATGAGAGATGATGTTCTCTTGTGTTCTTTTCTTGTCTTAAATAGACAAGAGTCCTAGAGTCCTAAACTTGGTAAACAAGTTAAACAAGTCCTAAACACAATCTAGGAAACAAATAAAAGAAAATAAATAAAGTCCAAAATCTAGTTCCCTAATTTATTTGGAGCCCAAGAAAGGCAAACAACAAAATAAGGAAATTCCCATAAATAAATTTCCCAACAGTGTTGAATTAGTTTCTGTCAAATCAAAACTAAAGGGATATTGTTGTGAAGCTTGGAAAATTGTACGGAGATTTCTAGAAAAATATGAAAAGTTGATAAATTGATGTTCTTTAGCATCTCCTTAATTTTAAACCGGAGGAATATATACATAAAATCAACTCCGCTACTTTATTCCCTGTTCTTTCTTTCTTTTTTTCGTTCTTTTTTTTTTTTTCAAAATTCTATTACTTTCTTTGATTTCTTAAAGCTAATGTTTTATACTACCGTTTTTATCAAACATAGTTCTTTAAAATTATAATATTGGTGGTCGGTACTGCTTGAACAACCTTGTGGGGTCCATCTCGCAGACGTGTTAACTTGTAGATCGTGAGAGCTAAGGACTAATCGATCATATGTCGAGTTGAGTATAAATGACGAGCAACTTGAATGCTAAACAGGAAAACAACATGGTGGCTAAGGCAAAACTATCGATTTGGATGTGCCATGCTCCCCTGGAGGGATACGCGCATCGCTAAAAGACGGTCAGGAAAGCTCACTAAGTACGTAAGCACTTTAGGGTTGACGTACTATCATGTCGACGCCTAATCAAAAGGCTAGGACCATACTTGGCCCCAAAGTAACCAAACGACCAACCAAGACGTTAAATACTTTTACTTGGTTGGCAAGATTAGTACTCTTATTGATGTGATCAAAAAGATTGGTTCACAAGGAAAATAAAGTAATAACCTGAAATATGCGTTAGGCGACCTGATAGACCTTTAGAAAACTCATGGTGACACGATCAACCTGCAAAATAGAACCCAAGGGAGGCAGCGGATAGCCCCGGCGTAGGCCCTCCGACACTTAAGTTAGATATTATTCGAAAGAGATATGCGAGAGCTCAAAACGTAGGATATAAAATCAACTTAGAGAGAAAATTGAGGCCTGAGTCCTCTTTATATAGATAAGAGACATGTTCCTAATCTAGGGTTCCCATCTCCTAAAAACTATTATACCATAAATAACGACGACTTATAATTATGATTTCTCCTGTGTGCTAAATTACCATAGATATTAGAACTCTCGCTAAATTACCATAATGACCGTGGGCCAATAACCATATCCATGACTTTAGTCGGCCGGGACCCCATACCATAATCCATATCAGCCCAATCAGGGCCCAAGACCATGTTAACCATAAATCCCAGCTCTCCATACCGAGCTACCACTCAGTACCGAGCTAACATAACACCATTCTCTTAATAAGATCTCGACACTCTTACACGAGAGCTCGCCGTTGCTACCTGAGAGCTCGCCACTCACGAAACAGCTCGCCCCCTCCTATAAGAAAGATTGCCCCTTCTAAAAGGGGAAGTCGCCTCATAAATCCATATACAAACTGCATATTTACTGACCTGGATATTTGATGTCGTATCAACTAGTCCCCTACATTCTACTTGATTGAGGTAGAAAATCAAGTGGAATGTAATCATGAGTAACCTTAGAAGTCAATACGACTTACCTCTGATAAAAACCAAACATACCATAAGCCATCACCTCAAACTCAAAAACATTAAATGCGTACTACTAATGTGTTGGACACAAGTCACAAACCCATTTCCTTGCAATATATTTATTCATGTGGGCTAGAAAACAAAAGGCCCACAATAAACCTTACCAATCTTCACGCCACCCGATAGACCTCGCTGTCTTCTCGATTTTGTACACCGCTCCCCATACAAGCAACCTGTTTTCCTTCATTTTTGGATATTTTCAAAAAAAATCAAAAGCAAATACCCACCATTTTCCTTTGCAAAAAAAAAAAAAAAAAAAAAAAAAAAAAAAAAAAAAAAAAAAAAAAAAAAACAAAAAAAAAACACGAAATCTGTAGCAGAAAATTACAGTTATCCAAAGCATAGCAAGTCCATTTCATCTTCGACACCATGCGTAAGTCCCCTTAATTTATCATCTTCGTTTATTCTATTTTATTGTGAATTCCTATTTTCTGAGCACATTTCTTTTACTCCCTTTCCCCTTTGTGTAATTATATCAATGTAGATGGCAAATTCAGATTCATCTGCTTCTGATTCCTAGAACCCTAACTCTTCTAATTTAGACATGTCATCTGAGACGAAATCAATAGAAATTCCCTTGACCTGTCCTAAAAGAAGAATAAATATAACTACACCCAGGACCAGCCTAACCGATGAGCCGACAGGAAGCTCTTCCTGGTCTGAGCTTGAGGCTCAGACTAAAAATTTTGACTGAAGATATTCCCGAAGCAATTCCCTTAACTCAACCAGAAGCACCTTCAACTTATACTCCTCCTGATGTTTTCTTTTCTAATCCCGTAACTATTGTACCTCCATCGGCTCACGCCGACCTGCCTCCCCTCCCGCGAGCTACCTAGGTAACTGCTGAAAACCCCTGGGTAGTCCCAGACTGGAGTAAGCTCGCAGCATTCCTTGAAAGCCTCAATCCCCTAAATACCATCCAACCTGAAGGTGGAACAAATGACCCAGACCATCCTCCTCCAAACCACATTATAGTTTTTGACGAACACCTAAAAGCAGGAATTAGGTTTCCCCTACATCCCTTCCTGATTACCGCTTCCCATAAATACAAAGTCCCCCTATTTTAGATTACCCCTAGTTCTATTAGATTTATAGATGGGTATATAATCTTATGTACATATTATAATATAGAGCCCGATGTAGATTTCTTACATTTTTTTTTCAAATAAAAAATCAAAAATGCTCCTTTTATCTTTCTTCGCGTCAAAAGACGCGCTTTCTAGTCAATCCGTCGTCAAAGGTCCATGAATGGCGATCTAGATTCTTTTTCCTTTACTCTACTGAGCCCTAGCCATTCCCTTCAGAATGGAAAGAGGCGAACCCTCCTCAAGAGGTGGTATCCTCAGATAAAAAACAACCAGCCCTTTACCAGAAATTTTAAGACTTGCTCACAGATTCTACGGCGTGATGAGACTCACAGAGTCAGAGAGGATATACTCCTTCGTGGGCCTTAGCTAGCAACCTCTGCAACTAACCAGACCTGTGTTTGGTAGGTTTTATCACACCATAAATCCCTTTAATTTTGGACTTGTATAAAAACAAGTAATAATACACTTTTTCCCTTTACAAAGCGCTTTATATTTTATTGTAAATATTGAAGCTCGGAGGGCGGAGCTACAGTCCAACCAGACCCAAATCCAGTTGTAACCTCTACAGCTCCATCTCTTATTATAAATATCGAAGAAGAAATGGAGCTCGCCTTGGCCACAAGAGATAGACCAAAGGAGACCGCAAATTCAGACGACTGAATGCCATTACGAGAAGCAATTGGCAAAGGAAAGAAGAAAAGAACAGTCTGCGACCGAACTCCAACACAACCTGCATCTCCCCCTCCAAAACGTCGGTGCACCCAGAAAGCATCTGGTTCGAGCTCTCCAACTCTGGACAAAGGCCTTTCACAATGTGATAATGCCGATCAGATCAAATCCTTCCTCAAAAAATAAATGATAACCCAGGTAATTTATTTTCTCAAAATAATACATGTCAGTATCTTTCTAACTCATAACACATTCTTATTGTTTCTTATGGTATAGCTGGAACCTCTGATGACCTCACTATCAAGCCACCTGCTGATAGTGACCTCCAAAGGGGAATGGAAGAAAATGTGCGATGAGCTGAAAGCTCAAGCTAATAAATAGACTCAACAACTTTCCCTGACTCAAGGAGAGTTGGATGAAACTCGTACCCAGCTAGCGACCCAAGGAGAGGAGTTGAACATCGCAAGAAGTCAGCTGGAAATAATGAGAGATGAGGTCACCCGCTTGGGGAGGCGTCAGATAGAATTGGAGGAGAAATTGCTGGCAAAAGAGAGAGAGAGAGAGTAAGGAAGTAGTGTATGTGGCACGCCAACAGGGTTTAGCCGAAGTTCGCCGAACTTTTCTGAGAAGCGAGGTGGGTCAGAAATTCGTGGCACCATATAGGACTAATCTGGTCGCGACCTACCGACATACAATGACCTTCTTGCAGAAGGTAGGAAGAGGATCTAAATGGTGGTTCAACATCACCGTTGAGCGAGTCAAGGCTCAGCTCGAAGCGGCAGAAACCAACTTCGAGCTGGACGTGGAGAAATTAAAAGAAGATCTTCCTACCTTCACCTTTTGGCGCGGTGATGATAAGCAGGACCCGAAGGCCTCTTGGTGGACTAAATGCATGAGCCAGGCGATACTGAAGGTCAGGCTTAGTGATGAGCTTGATATCCCCCTTGACGAGCTGGTTCCTCCTTACCCTACTGTACAAATTTTTGACTTTTCTCATGTAATAAGACTCTTTTATTATGCTGAAGGCATGATTTAGCTCGCCATGAAAGAATTTGTTTATTATGTCTCTATGACTTAGCATCAACATCATTGAGTTCCCTCATAAGACCTGTAACCATGAAATTTATCAAGCACAAATCATTCCATAAAATTGGAATACCATAGAACCAGCCGACCTTGTAGGCCTTAAGTAACTCTACGTAACCATAAAACCATGAACCTTTCCATAAGGATAAAATACCATTATATACACAAACTGACTTAAGCATAACCATAAAACTTCATATCACCATGTGTACGCCAATCTCAGAGAGATCATATCAAGTAAAGCCATGGTATAGTTTAGGTGATCGAGAAACCACTCAATCTTTTAATGACTCATAAAAGACCAAGAGTACTACTTAGTCACCCATGTTGAAATAGTGGAAACAAGGCAACTCAACCAGGTCGCATTAACTCAACAAAATCAAACCACATTTAACCAAGCAAAACACTTAGTCCCCCATATTTAAATGATGCGGGCAGAGAAAACTGCTAAGTCACATCACCTCATAATCATATAATCACCTAATCACATAATCACAAAGTATACTACATAAACACCCAATAAAAATAGTTTAAGAGATATGTTAATCAAACATATCACTATCAGAGAACATGTTAGTCAAACATATTCTCCTAGATACTCAACAAAGCAATGAATATGTTAACCAAACATACTCAAAGCTCATAGCCAAAGGTTACAGAGAGCATGTTAGTCAAACATGTTCCTTACAAACTTAGTCATCTACCATTCAACCATAAAACCATCGTCGACCTAATAAAAGCTTCAGCCCCTAACCATATCCATATAACCATAGCCGACTTAATTAAAGCGTCAGTCCATAACCATATCCATAAACCATCGCCAATCTAATGAAAGCGTCAGCCCATAACCATATCCATAAACCATCGCCGAATTAATGAAAGCGTTAGCCCATAACCATATCCATAAACCATAAGACTCATAGAATGTCATAATAATAATCCTTTATTCATCGTTGATCTAAATAAACATCCACCCATAGTTTGTAAAATTGCATAAAGATACGAGTCCATCGCCGACCTAAAGAAGCGTCAGCCCATAGTAATAATAATAAAAGATAGAACCTCCATCCATTGCCTGAAGAGTTAGACATAGTATTTCTTCAAGTGGCAGATATTTCAGCTTCTTGGTAATGCTTTCCCCTTTTCATCCTCGAGAATATATACACCTCCTCGTAATACCTTGATGACCTTGAACTGTCCTATCCAATTAGAATCCAGTTTTTTTTGTAGTTTAAATTGCATCGGCTCGCTTCCAAACTAGATCGCCGACCTGGAAATACCTTCATTTTACCCACTTATTAGAGGCGGTCTGAATCCTCTACTTGTACCTTGCCTCGCGCGCTGCAGCTTTATCATGTATTTCATCAATTGTTTCCAAAGCCCCCCTAGCCAATCGCTCATTTTCTTCCTCATTGAATGTCTCTTATCAATGAGATCCTCCAACTCTCTCCGCCAAAATGACAACTTCCATACCATAGACCAAACTGAAGGGTGATTCGCCCGTAGTAGTTCGCGGAGTTGTTCAATAGGCCCATAAAGTAGAAGAGAGCTCCTCGAGCTAAAGTCCCCCTGCCTTTTCCAGTCTCAACTTAATTCCCTGCACAATAATACAATTAGTGATTTCAACTTGTCCATTAACTTGGGGATGTGCTATAGAAGCAAATTATTGTTTCATCCCCATCGTTTTGCACCAATCCTACATTTGTGCCCAATTAATTGGGCACCATTGTCCGAGACCAACACTCATGGAACGCCGTACCTGCAAAAAATACTGTTAAAAATAAAAATCAATGATGTTCTGATCGCCAATACCCGTCACAGCCTCGGCCTCCACCCACTTTGTAAAGTAGTCAACTGCGACCACTAAATGGAGCCTCTTACAGGGAGTCCTCAGAAATGGCTCCACAATATCAACCCCACATTGTGTAAATGGGCAGGGCAAGCTCATCACCATCATATCTTATGCAGGCACGTGAATAATAGGTCCGTGCATCTAACATTTCCTGCAAGTCATAACGAGCTCGCCCGCCATACTCTTCACCCGTGGACAGAAAAAACCAGCTCGCAAAGCTATCCCAACTAATGCCCTGCTTTTTGCATGATCTCCAAAATATCCCTCGTGTATTTCTCGTAGCACCTCCAGCCCTTCCTCTTACAACAAGCACTTTAAGTATGGACAAAAGTGCGACATTATATAAACACCCATTCATCAAACAGAATAGCGCTGCTGTCTTGGCCTCCTTAGTGGATAGCTGCATATTTCCAGTGGCCACCTTATCGAGAGTCTTCCGAATAGGCGTTCGCCAGTCTTGTCTTTCGTCTATCTCCATGACCTCCTTCCCTTTCTCCATACTACTATGTGCTAACTCCATCAACGTAGCATTTCTTATGTTGCAAGTGCCCAATGCTCCAGCCATTTTGGCGAGCTGATATGCTCTGGTGTTATCCACTCGCAGTAGATGTTCTAATCTAAACTCCTCGAACTGAGTAACCCCCTCCTTAAGCTTTTTCAAATACTTCTGCATGCGCTCTTCTCTTGCCTCAAAATATCTATCATACTGGCGAGCTACCAGCTGTGAGTCGGTGTATGCCTTAATCCGCCTCGATCCCAGGTCATTAGCCATTTTAATACCTTGTAGTAATGCTTCATACTCAGCTTCATTATTAGAGGCCTTAAGTTCCAACTTGATTGAAAAATCAATATTCTCCCCTTTTGTACTAGTCAGAACAATTTCTAGCCCGGCTCCCGACGTCATAGTCGGTCCATCTGTATGTAATAACCACGTCTTTTGTTCAAACTCATTCTTTGCCGAACGCACCATCTCTTGTAGGAAACTCAATAACACCTGATCTTTAATCGTTGTTCGTATTTCATACACCACATCGTACTCGCTAAGCTCAAGCACCCACTTCACCAATCGACCAGATATATTTGGATTACTCAAAATCTGCTTAAGAGCTAAATTAGTGCATACCTTAACATTGTGATCCAAAAAATAAGGTCGGAGCTTTCTCGCCGTGTAGATCAATGCAAATCCACCC
This sequence comes from Phtheirospermum japonicum, assembly GCA_014905375.1. Taxonomy (NCBI): domain Eukaryota; kingdom Viridiplantae; phylum Streptophyta; class Magnoliopsida; order Lamiales; family Orobanchaceae; genus Phtheirospermum; species Phtheirospermum japonicum. The sequence continues at coordinate 186,635 of BMAC01000286.1, read as the reverse complement.
TTTTCCAACTCTGAATAGTTCAAATCGACTCCTCTTAGCATCCTGCTGATATAATAGATGGGATTTTGGACACCGACATCTTTCCTTATTAGCACAGAGCTTACCGCCACCTCTCTGACCGATATATAAAGGATCAAATCCTCGCCTGGCATAGGCTTAGTTAGCAATGAGATTTCAGCCAGGTACTCTTTAAGCTTATCAAAAGCTTCTTCTACCTCCTTGGTCCATTCGAACTTGGATCCTTTCCTCAATGTTCTAAAAAAGGGAAAGCCCTTTTTCGCTGACCTAGATATAAAACGACTAAGCCTTGCAATACGACCAGTTAATACTTATACATCTCTCAATGTTCAGGGGTGGGTCATCTCCATAACAGCTCACACATTCTTCGGGTTCACCTCGATATCTCGTTGTGTCACCATATATCCCAAAGAATTACCCGATTGTACCCCGAAAGCACACTTCTTTGGATTTAACTACATGTCATAACATCTCAATAGCTTTCCTCAATTCCTTCACATGTGACTCCGCCTTCTTGCTCTTCACCAATATGTCATCCACATAAACCTCCATGGTTGACCCTAACAGGTCTTTGAACATCTTATCTACCAGCCTTTGATAGTTCGCCCCTACATTCTTCAACCCAAATGACATAGAAATAAATAAATATATACATGTCGAGTTGATGAAACTTACCTTAGGTTGATCCTCTTTTGCCAATGGGATATGGTGGTAACCTTGCGACGCGTCCATCATGCTTAACAGCTCGCAACCTGAAGTTGATTCGACTAGTTGGTCGATGCGTGGTAATGGATGATGATCTTTCAGGCTGGCCTTGTTTAACTCACGGGAATCTACATATATCCTCCATTTCTGTCTAGGCTTAGGTACCATCACAACATTAGATAAATATTCCAGGAATTAGATCACCCCGATGTGGTCGGCCTTCAATAGTTTTTGTACCTCCTCTTCTATTACCTTGTCCAGCTCTACTCCAAAATGCCTTCTTTTCTATCGAACAGGTTGCACCTTCGGATCAGCATTCAAGTGGTGTTGCGTGACCTCAGGAGATACTCCTGGAAGCTCCCCATCTCCAAAAGCAAAGATGTCACGAAATTCTATTAGTAAAGCAATCAGCTCCATCTTCACGGTTTCCGTCATTTGAGTTCTTATCCTAATAGTGTATTCCAGCCTGCCCTTTTCTAATGAAATTTCCATAAGCTCTTCATGAGCGCAAACAGAATTCTCCTCCTCCCTCATCCTTTTGGAACAAAGTATCCATTCTTGCACATCGCCAGTTCTTTCTCATTTTACCTCGCTCATCCCCTTTCTCACCGTCATCTGGTAATATGACCGGGCGACCTGCTGTTCTAATATTTTAAGAGAAGGTTGACCTAATATAATATTATATGTTGAATTCCCTTTGATGATGAAAAAATTCAGCTCCTTCTCTACCCGTATCTCTCCTTTTCCCCATGCTATCGGGAGTACCATCTCTCCTTTGATGATAACCTGCGCACCATTGAAAGCATAAATAGGTGTTTTTACAAGTCGTACCTTTATCTTCATGTTCATCTGATTCAAGCACTCCCGGTAGATGATATTAACCGAGCTCCCATTGTCCATAAACACCCATCCGACTTCATATCCTGCCACTTTATCCTCAATCACGAGTGCGTCATTATATTCCACCTGCAAACCACGTAGCTCTTCTGGATCCAGACTAAAAGAAATTACTGGTCCTGATACTGGGCATCACCTATTAATTTCAGTGACCTCACATGGTCCTTGGCGGGCTGCCTTTACGTGTCTTTTTTGCGCATTATTTGTGTCTCCATTTGTTGGCACACCGGATATCATGTTTATTCCCCCTATTATTCCTTGTGGTTCTTCCTCGTTTGGTCTGTTTTTGACCCCCCTGTCATGGTTATCCCTCTTCCTGTGCTGGCGGAGGTCCTCTTGGAGGTGGTGGGGGCAATGGCTGCCTTTGCTCCCAAGGTTCCTTATCCTTGTATACTACCTCTTTCAAGTGTCATGCTTTAGTTAGTCTTTCAACTTCCTCCCTTGAATGCCTACACCGCTCCGTTGAATGGTCATAATTATTGTGAAACCTGCAAAAGAATTGAGATTTTTGGTTAGTAGGGATTGGTGTGTAACCCTCCAGCCATCTGATATCATTAGGTACTTGGCGCTTCATAATCGTGAACACCCTCACTTGTGGGAACGCCAAGGGTGTAAATTCATATTCTCTCCACATTCTTCCTCCACTTCTTGCTGCCCCTCTGCCATCTGCTCCAGTGGTTAAGAGCACCCGAGTAGCTCGCCTTGAATCCCTCCTAGGCTCTGACCTTCTAAGAACCATTCTTTCTGGTTCTGCAACCTCTTGTCCAAAGCGTAACTTATGTTCCTCCCCAGTCTCCTCGATCTGTATGCAGTTTGCACACCTATCCAGAACCTCCTCATATGTGTGTGAAGATTGTTTAGCCAATAATTTGCATAGGTCCTCCCTTCTGAATCCTTGGTTTAACGCTCATCTCGTCCGTGGCCGCGGGAACCTCTAAGGTAGCTCTAGTAAACCGAGCTATGTAACTTTTCAAACTTTCTCCAGGTCGCTGCACCATTGAAAAAAGGGATTGTGCGGTTTTTGTGTGTATCTTGGCACTAGTGAAATGTTTCAGAAAGGCCGACCTCATGAACTGGAAGCTGGTAATTCTAACTGGTGCTAGTTGGTGAAACCAGTCTTGTGCTATCCCTCTCAAAGTAGATAAAAAGGCTCTGCATGCTACAACATCCGTATACTGCCTTAACATTGCCTCGTTCTCAAAACTTTGCACATGGCGGGTGGGGTCCGACGTCCCCTCATAATAGAAATATAACCCTTTGTATCCCCGGGGTAACGCCATCCTCAATATCCTTTCCGAGAATGGATGGCCTTTTGACTCTTCACTTACTGCTCCCGCGACCTGCCTCTGTAAGGCTCGTACTACATCCTTCATATCTCTTAACACACAGGAGGCTGGCGTTGCTTCATCTTCGTCTTCTTCCATATCTCACTGAGCATGTTGTCTATAAGGCCTCCTTCGCGGTCTTCTGCTCAAGAACTTCATATCATCTCCGCCGTCCTCTCCAGATGATGATAAGTATCCGATAAGATATCGCCTGCGTTTAGTTGTCTGGATAAACTCGGGATCCGGCACCCAAGGTTCCCTCTCCCTGCTCCTCAGTTGGTCCAAAGTCAATGGTGCTGGCCTATACTCCTCATCCTTTACCTTAATCTCGTCCTCCTCACTATCACCATCGCCTGCCAAGATCTCCTCTAAGTTCTCTAGTTGCTCGGAGGCACCAACCCCATTAATCGCTCAACGAATCCCTTGTCTACGTGACAAGTTCTCCCCTTCCTTCCACTCTTTTGTTCTTATGTGAATGGTCTTCTGTTTGATTATTTTCGGAGTCTTTTTCTTACTTGCTTCTCCTGATTTATCCGCCTTTTCCTTCCGTGGTGATAGTGGTGGTGTTGTCATGGTTGCTTGGTTATTTGCTCTGCCTTGAGGTGGTGTTTGTTCCTCCTCGGTGTGTTTCCCTTTATCTACTTCTTTCGTCTTACTTGCCTCCACGTCAAAATTCAAATTTTGAGGTGTGATATTTCTTCCCTTCATGTTGCGCTTGTTAAAATTCTCACGTCTTTTGCTCAAGGACACGATGTCCCTCTTTCCCACAGACTGGCGCCACTTGATGTGACCAAAAGGATTGGTTCACCAAGAAAAGAAAGTAATACCCTGAAATATGCATTAGGCGACCTGATAGACCACCAGAAAGCTCTTGGCGACCTGATCAACCTGCAAAATAGAACCCAAGCCAGGCAGAGGACATCCTCGGCGTAGACCCTCCGATGTTTAAGTCAGATAATTTTCAAGAGAGATATGCGAGAGCTCAAAATGTAGGATATAAAATCAACTTAGAGAGAAAAGTGAGGCATGAGTCCTCTTTATATAGATAAGAGATGTGTTCCAAATCTAGGGTTCCCATCTCCTATTAAAACTATAATACCATAAATAACAACCAAATTAAAATTAAGATTTCTCCTGTATGATACGTTACAATAGATATTAGAACTGTCCTATATCCATGCCTTTAGTCTCTCGGGACCCCATACCATAACCCATATCAGCCCAATTAGGGCCCAAGACCATGTCAACCATAAAGCCCAGCTCTTCATACCGAGATACCACTCAATACCGAGCTAACATAATACCATTCTATTAATAAGAGCTTTCCACCCTCACATAAGAGCTTCCCACTCTTACACAAGAGCTCGTCGTTGCTACCTGAGAGCTCTCCACTCCCAAAACAGCTCGCCCCCTATTTTGCATGTAATTGTGGTATTTTCTGTGTGTTTTTAATTAGGACTTTATGTTGATTTTAGTAGTTTTTGAGTCGAGTTTTATTAGGTTTTTCGTTTATTTTCTCGTTTTGTTGTTTTTCTTGTTTCTTATTGATTCTTTACTTAATATGGTTATTTTAATCATAATTAATTAATTTTATGTTTAAAGTAGGTATTTTGAAGTACTCTAGTCTGGATATGGTCGAGTATGGGCTTACGAGTGGAGTTTTAGCGGAATCGGGACTCGATTTGAAATATTATGGCTGACACTGGGTACGTGATACGACACTGGGTTACCCAGTGTCCGACAGCACCTGCCCACACCTGCCGAGACTCAGCGCCAAGCACTGCCGACGCTTTCCGGCCACGCCCGCCCAGTCCCGCGCGCCCCTGCCGAGAGCTTTCGATCGACTGCCGAGAGTTGAGTCGACTGCTCGACACAGAGTTCCGCCCATGCCCATCCTGCCGAGAGCAGCCGATCGACTTCCGTGCCAGTCGATCGACTGCGAGCAACGCCTGCTGAGCCGCGCGCGGATCTGCCGAGCCCGCCCAGCCATGCCCGCACGCTCCTGCCGACAGCGGCCGGCCATTTTCTGCCCAGCTCCAAGCCATCTCACCCAGCACCCGAGCCATACCGAGCCCATTCGACCCAAATGGTCTATTTTGACCATTTTGGGTCAAATTTGGTCAAAACATGGAAGTCTAAGCTCATATGGCATAATTGACCAATTTACCTCTAATTACCTTATATAAATAGAACCTTACTCTCATTTTGTAAAAACACCTCCTCCAAACCCAAGCTTGGGTTTGGGATAATTTTCTCTCTCTAGATTTATTTTCAAGCTTTTCCTTGGATTTGTAAGCTCAAGAAGGATTCAAGTACTCCCTTGGATTTTTAATTCCTTACAATTTCAATCAAGCTTTTGGATTCTCCATTTAATTTTAGTAAGCTTTCTTTTAATTTCATGTTTTGTTCTTCATTTATTTTATGATTTTTACCTTAGCTATTAGAATTGTTGCTTAATAAGAGCTTTCCACCCTCACATAAGAGCTTTCCACTCTTACACAAGAGCTCGCCGCTGCTACCTGAGATCTCTCCACTCCCAAAACAGTTCGCCCCCTCCTATAAGAAGGATTTCCCCTTCTAAAAGTGGAAGTCGCCTCATAAATCCATATAGAACCTGCATATTTATCGACCTGGATATTTAATGTCGTATCACTCATTAGGAAATGTATAAATAGTACATTGAAAATTGTAATAAGGGACATCAATCTTAGAGAGAAAAAGCTATAGAAAAGAAATCTATTTTGTAAAAAGAGTTGAGCTATGATTCAAACTGACTTGAAACTAAAAAAATATATACAATATTCTTGTGCTTTTTCCATCTCAACATTCACATCTTTTAAATTGATTATGTGTTTTGACCTAATTAGCTATTAACAAATATATATACAATATATATAAGTTTAGTTATTATTAATTAAAAATTAAAGATATACATACACACACACACACACATTTATATTTATCTGTTATGATCTATGGTCAACAAATGTGTCGTCGTTCTTTTGGTGCATAGCCACAAAAGTCTCATACGAAGTGGGTTCCCTACTTGTTTCCTTAGACTGTATTCAATTAACTAAATAATTCTTAATTAATTATCATAAATAATTAATTACTTGTGATTTAGATTTACAAACATAAGTATAATCAAAGTTGCTTATGATCTTCCGTGCATAACCCATGATAGACTGAAACCCGATAATGTGATTTGATATCCCTGTACGAGGGTTGTCTAGCTCACTCGGCCTATTCCTATTGGCCTTTTCAGATTCTATCCCTCTCCTTGGGCTTCACCCACTCTTCTTGACACCTCTTCCAAACGTCCTCATCCATGCACATCGACTTCTTCCCCGACCTCTTACGTATCTTCTTATACTCATCTAAGTGGCTGCTCCACTCATCTCCAGATCAAATACTTCCTTTATTGTGTGCTCTGAATATTTATTCAGTTCCCAATAAATTCTTCTCTACAAAATAAAATAATTTAATACAAAATGATTATTGTACAACTAAAAATATATACATATTCTATTACAAATGAAAAGATTAGTTAATTAATAGAAACTCAACCACCACATCGCACAATGCGATCTAGGGATATGTTCGAGTCTCCACCCGTCGGGGAGTTCATGAGCCTCGTGGACCTCTTGAAGATACTCACTTACTTCTTGTGTCATTATGCAGCCTAAAAAGTTATGATTACATTAATTAATATAAAGAACATATTATAGAATTGAAAATTATTATAAAGGTACATACTTTCAGCCAATGATAATGACTTCGTGACTTTGAAGATCAGGTGGAAGACCAAGTGTACCTCTCGAAGTACTAACATCAGACGGGTTGGCTAGAACGGTCTCAGATGGAGCCCCTCTATCTAAACCCATCGCATCATCATCATCATCATCATCATCATCATCATCATCATCATCATCATCATCATCCAAGTGCCTATGTGATGAAGAACCATGTCAAAGACATATATGCCCCATCTAAAAAAACCGAGCATTTCACATAATTCGTATCGATTTTAAATAATGCATATTACCATGGATATATATAAAATATAAACAAGTTCAAATGATAGATCATTTTATACTTCTAACCTGAATTGACTTTCACTATCTTGGTTATGGTCAAACTCATATTCATCCGTATCTTCATCGTTTAAAAACTCTTCCGTCTAGTCCTCCGCTTCATCAACAAGTTTGTTTGATTCATTATCAATAGGATCATGTAATTGAAAATCAATATACTCTAATTGTATTGAATTGTGTGTTTTTATAACATCCTCTTGGAAAGGTTGGTCAGGTGGGGGCTTGATAAAATATATTATTGATATAGATTTAATGTTGTAGTTGCTAACCAATATAACTTGTCTCATTTCAAACTTAGATACAAACATTAGAACACTTGAACAACTTGGCTAGCGAGTACGAATGGCTCATATCGATTGAATTTACGCTTTTGATTGACATTAATGAGCTTATATTGAAGATCAACCCTTATGCCTATGTGAGTTAAATTAGACCAAACATGTATATTCGAGTCTAAGAACTTGTATGAGATGGCCATAATAATCATACTCGTCTTCCTCATAGTTTGCTCTTCTTATATATCATGCTCGAAGTTGATCTATATGATCCGTATACAACTGTGTGAAACATGGATCCACTTATCTTGCAACCACCATATGTAGTCACACATCGTGATGGACCAAGGGTGGGACTCTTAATGTAATTTTCGGTAACATTGTTCAATGGATCTTGTGCCTATAATGGCAAAATGTCCTACAATTATTATTTTAAAAGATCAATTGCAAAATAATATATATATATATATATATATATATATATATATATATATATATATATATATATATATATATATATATATAGGGGATATGCTTATTTCTCGTTTAATTTTTATTATGAGCAATCAAGCACCAATCGTATATTTCTTCTTTATTTTGC
>BMAC01000286.1:118092-149105 GCA_014905375.1 Phtheirospermum japonicum | reverse complement strand
GCATATAATAATGGCTTTTTGACCTTCAGCATTTGCCGGTTTTTTTGTAGTGAAGGTCGACATAATGCGTGGTGCTAAGATTCTCTTCCCCATGAAAAGTCCAGATATATTAATCCAGTAAGAATCTATTATTATCTAGGTTGAACTTAATCTCATTGACATCGTGGTAATTATGATTCCTACATTTGGTATGAGTATAAGGACACTTAAGTTCTTTCCCGTCATTCATTAAAGGATGCGTGACCGTAAATTGAATGGAACTCTCCACCCCTTCCACGAATGCTTTGGACACTTAGTCGTCCCCCCTCCATTTGTATATTCAACTACGATTAGAACTCATCCCATGAATTATAGATATGTGATTGAATTATAGATAAGCGGGTGGTCCATATATAGAGATTAAATTGTTGGTAAGAGTCATTTACCATTCAAGAATGTGATCTTTAGTAATGCGATTATATATCTTAAATATGTATTTTGAGGTCCTAAAAATTTGGGCAGCACCTCCCCTTAGTTCTCTAAGTAATATCTATTCTAGTGCACTCGAGAACAAAAGAGAGATAGAAATTGAAATTTAAGAGTAAAAGAAAATACATATATAAAGATATATAACCACATTACAATCACATTCTTAAACTGCCCAAAAAAAGTGGAATGTTCAGAATTTAGTATCAAACTCTCTATTTGATGCTCCCTCTATCCCATTCTATCTGCCGTAATTGTCCATTTCACGCATATTGAAAAAGATAATTGGCGTTTAATATAAGTATCAAATTACCATGATTTTTTTTTTTAAAAATTGTGAAAGTAACATTTGATTCTTGTTGGTAAAGTAAAAAGTAACATTAACTCTCTCTTGAGAATGTAAATGTGACAAATAGAATGAGACATGATAATTTCTAAATGTGAAAGATAGAATGGGACGGAGGAATTACTAAACCTCAAACGGGTCTATGGTGTTTGAGTGCGAAAAGAAGAATACAAGTACGGTAATTAGTTATACCGACGGATGTCTTCCGTCAATGTAATCGACAAGTCGGTAAGCAATGGATTACCGACATAATTTTTCATTTTGTGAATCATGAGATCAATTAATTTAACATGTCATCAATACAAAATCCCAAATATATTAAGCGCGACATTCACCACCACATTCCAAAACTTAATTCCGTGATAGAAGGACAAAATCTCTCAACCTATGTTGTAACCACGTCATTAACCACCAACATCACCACAACACCAAGAAATTACAACATCAAGTACAATTGCCAAATCAAACAATCGCAACACAAATAAATCCACAATTATTCATAAAAAATAAATGACATCTCATGATCCAATAATGTTACATATAAGTGGTATATTCAAACATAATAACATATAAAAAAACTCGACAAGTTCAATTAAATACTAATTACATAAGTAACCCTTAACTAATCCAAATTTTTGATATCAACCCCAATAATCTAAATAAGTGCAATTGAGCCCTAAATATTCAAATAATTGCTATGCAGGTCCTAAAATAATCCTAAAACTTGAAAAATAACCCCAGTTATCTAATTAGTTATAATTAAACCCTAAATAATTACTAATTTGACCAAAGATTAATCGCATTTTTTGAAATAAACCTCAATTATCTAAATAATACCAAATTAACCTTAATTTTTGAATATTTTCTAATTAGACCAAAACGAACACTAGTTTTCAAAATAGACCCCAATTATCTAAACAATCCCAAATTAACCATAATTATCGAAATAATTGCTAATCAAATCCAAAACTAACACTAATTCTTGAAATCAAACCCAATTATCTAAACAATTATAATTAAACCTTACCTTTTGAAATAATTGCTAATAAGACCCAAAAGTAACCCTAGTTTTTGAAATAAACCCAAATTATCTAAATAATTTCAAATTATCCCAAGGCTTTGAGATAATTCCTAATTAACTCCAAAATTAACAATAATTATCAAAAATATTGATCAATTAACCCGTCTAAGATCACATTAAAATAAACAAATAAACACAAATAAATAACAATTATCCAAAAAAAACAAACTAAAGGGGCTCACTTGTACTTGGTGGCGGTAACAGCTTGGGTTAGTGGCGCGGGCTGGAATTAAACAGATTAGGGGGCTATTGTGGCTAGGCTGTGGTATCCCTTAAAATCTATCTATCCATTCCTCTTTTTTCTCTCTTCCTCCCTCTCTCTCTTACTACCTTTTTCTTTATGTTTGGGATGGGGGCGCCTTACGAGGGTTGCTACCGATGGCCTTAAGTGTCATAGATGCTTTATTTTTTTATATTTATACACGTCGATGAATGCTAACAGTCAGTAACGATATCTTCGGTGAGCCATCGACATTTTCCTTGCTAAATTGTGGCACTAAGGATTAGCGCCACATTGTCGATGGATTGGCGACAACATTTTCACTGATGGGCCGAATTCGTCAGTAAGCCTGTTAGTATTATCCCCGGGGCTAAATCCGTTGACGGTCCTTGGCGATGATGTCGGTAATTGTTGACGGATTGTGTCCCTTTGGTACAATCTTTCGTTATTTTGAGGTCTTTTTGTACTACTAGTTAGCAGGGATATTAATAGTGGGATCAATATTTTCTTGCTCAACCTGTCTAGTATAAGCATTGGGGTGTCTTCACCATTATCTTTCTCATCATCGCCATCATCGTCAAGATCATCCATCGTTGACTTGACATTTTTTATAATGGAGGCTAACAACTTGGCTCGCTTCTCAGCAACATAAGTCTTTAGATTAATCACCGAGCCTCAGTTTTCAGGCAATCTCCATGACAGAGATGTGCCTAACGCCCAGGGGCGGAGCCACCCCAAGGTCTGGGTGGGCTCCATCCCATGTTTAAATATTTATTTTACTTTTATTTTATTTTTTATTTTTAAGAAAATAGATAATTAGTTAATATTAAGTTAAATTTAGCCCATGTTAAATTTATTCTAGACTAATTATATTTTAAGTGTTTTAGCCCAAAATCCATAAATTATATTAGTGATGGTTGATTATATAGGAGAATTTTCTACATTAACGAGATTTTATCGATATAATTCAATAATTAATGATGATTATTTAATGAAAACTGCATGACACCTCTATTTTCAAAACGCGACTTAATACTTTATTTCTTATTCGAATCACTAAAATTTGTAGTTAATATAGAATATTTTATACGTATTTTTTAGAGTTTTTGGATGTGAGTTCATTTGTCTTATTCCCAATTAATTTCTACGTCTCAATCTCAAACCATTTTTCGGATCACATAAAGTACTGCCATTTTTTTAAATGGTTAAGTTAGTATAGAATTATGACTGTCATGGCAAATATAACACATAAAATATAACTATTTTCTTATTAATTACTAGTATTTTATTATATTTTGATTTACACAAACACAAACACATTCAAGAATTGTTGTGCACTAATCGTAAGAAAGATTTCCGTTAGACAATCATATTTTTTAAACAAAAATGCATATTTTAAAGGTAAAACATCATACTTTTTGAACATGTATATTTATGTTAATTACGACGTTTCATCATATTTTTGCAATCTTCACGCTTTATTTTTCACGCTCTAGGTTGCAATTGACAACGAAAAAAATATTTGGTTGCAAAGCGTGAAAACGCCTATAGTACAGGTTGCAAAAAATATTTTTCCCTAAAATAAACCCACAAAAATATTTACATTCGCCAGACTAGGGCAAAAAATATTTCTGGCTACGCCTCTGCTAACGCCCCACTTGATACTCCTTCACACCATACTAATCTTTGTTTCTTCCTAATCCATTCGCCTTGCCGATATCATAAGCCTAGTCATTGGCATTATTCAGCTCAGCCTAATATTCGAGGACTATGGCCGAGTTGTGATCATAGATTGCCTTCAGCTCTACTGGATATTCAGCGATCTACTTCGAAACCATCTCGACATTACACATGAAATAATAACCTTTCCACTATTTTTATTTAAAAGTTCCATTTTTCCTCTTATTTTCGTGGTCTCTCTCTCTCCTCGTTGTCAGATATTGTGATATTGTGGGATGACTGTGTACGCAATGCATGATGTTTTGACGACCAAGTTTGGCTGGAATATGATAGTTAAGACCAGAGTAAGTCATCGCCTCGAAGCCAGGAAGTGGCGAGAGGTGGAGGGATATGGTAAATGTTGGTTATGGAGTTCCGGGAAATCGCCTTTGTTTGGTTGGTCGGAAAGTTTTTTGGGGAAGGGTAATTGAGAGAAGTTTTGGGAAAATATGTATATTAGAAGAGAAATATATAGAGAAATATGAAAGTAATGTTTGTTAGGAAATAACAAAGCCTTGTAATTTGAGATTCTTTTAGGCATGATTACAATATCAGAGAAAAAAAAAGGAAAAGAAAAAACTACATAAAGGAATAAATTATCTTTCATAGATCATTTTAGTTCTTAAATAGGCAAAACTTTATAAAAGATCGTCGTAAGGATAATGTATATGATGAGAAAAGGTGACACTTTTTGAAGAAAAATGACATTTTTTTAGTGGAAAACACTTCTTTATTTTTAAAGTTAAACATGTTTAATTATAATATAGTATGTAAAATCGATATTTTTGTGCAAAAATGAAAATTTTAGTGTAAAAGTAATATTATTCAAAAAATGATATTGTTATAATATATATGTAAAGATGATACCTTTTAGTTGAAAAGTGATAATATTAAATATAAAAATAACATTGTTATATAGAACATTATCAATTTGACGATGGTCCTTAGAGCATTTCCAATGCTTATATATAGTTGTAGTAAAATCCATGCCACATCATCAACATCAACATCATCTTTACTTTTTACTCTCCAATGCACCATGCAATTACTAATGTTGTGATGATTTATGCATAATTAATATCTATAATGTAGAGAAGAATGTGTTTCATTCACATCATCTTCCACATTCTAACTCATCAATTGAGAGTAGAGAGAGAAATTAAATTGACAATTCCAAGCTACTCTTTTATTCTATTGATTTTCTTTCTTATTTGTAGCTTTTTTTTTCTACATCATTTTTATCAAGTAGATAATATTATGAATTTATACATATTATGCATTGAAGATGATTTTAGATTTTAAAGTTGTGACAAAATAATAATCTTATGTGGTCTACATTCCATTCATTATTAAACATTTGGTACAATTTATTCAACCACTATATCATAGCATTGGAGATGCTCTTAAGTATACCAACTCCTTAACAAAATAATGAGGTAAATACTTGAGTGAGAACGGTCTCATAGTATGAGACCATTTTTTACCATACTCACCTACCCGATCCATTAATTGCCCGACCCGCCTACTTTCAAACCCTAACTGTAAAAAGAACAAAACGCACAAAAATCATTTCAACCTAGCCCCGTCCCCTCTGCTCCATTTCTCTCTCATACTATTATGCCACCACCGGCCATCGTCACCGGCAGTGGCCACCGTCTTCTGTCATGGAATTTAACAAAAAAATCTAATTTGAATCCTCTCACCCCCTTGTTTTAAATCCATAATTGGATTTTCGATCTAGAATTACAATCCGTAGATTTGTAGTAGAAGTTTACGATTTATGACTTTGACATCCGATCTACGAAAATTCATCGAGCCAAGTTTAGATTGACAATCACCGCTCAAATCCTTGTTGTAACCTATGATATCATCACTTTATATTTTCAAACCGATGCCAAAATCAGCACCGACGATGGTAGGCCTTTTAGTTTTATTTTTAACTTTTTTTCTCGTCACTCTCTCTCCCGCTTTTCTACCATTTTTGCCGGGGCGATTTTTCTACTTGGTGATGGCACGAATGTGTTTGCAGATATGTTGTGTGTGATGTGTGCGTGCATGTTCATTTTGTGTTTTGTGTTTTTGTTTATATTTTTTGTGATGTTTTGTTGTTGGTAATTTCGCGCTGGCGCTTTATCTTTACGTGGGGTTGATGAGTTTTGTGATATTTGCGATGAGGATTGTGATGAGTTACAATGTTTGGTTTTTTGAGAATTGTGTTGGGGATGACGATGGAGCTTCTTTTTTTTTTTTTTTTTTTTTTTTGTGGTGTATTTGATGTTTTGGCCTAATGAGAGATATTATTATGTTGCTCCTGAGAGTAGGGATGAAGAGCTAGCTTAGTAATGCTACATTGTAACTGGTGTAGGGTAGTTTGTTTCTTCCTTTCTTGATGATTCATGAGATTTTTGTGGCATTCTTGTAATATATTTTGTAGTACAAATGGAAATTTTAAAATTTTGGAGTTAGAATTTTATGGTTTCATTTTATATTTCAAATGATTGTGGTGTGATTGTTACATTTTGATTTATTATTATGTTGATTTATATTATGGTTAGTTGGTTACCACCATGAAAAGTAAGAATGTCAATTAAACGATAATTACGTAATCAAGAAGCAACACAAATCAAGTAAAGTAAAATGATTACACAAAACCAGTGAGTTTTGACAAATTAGAGTAATAATATCACATGTTTAACCAAAAGTATCTCACTCATTTAAAAGTATTACAAACTAATATGATATTTTCATATTAATATATTGCTAATTTCAGTAGTATTACAAATTTAGTTAAAAATATCACAATTGGAGTTAAAGGTATCACAACTTTACGTACAAATATTGTATATTATACTCCTATATGGAGTATCAAAAATTACTATTAAAGTATCACAAATTTATTAAAAAGTCTCACAATTTTGGTTAATAGTATTACATAGTATAGTTTATGTAAAAGTATCACAAAGTGCATTAAAATATCACAGCTTATGTTTAAAGTATCATAATTTTTAGGTGCAATACAATATATTATAAATCTTTATTGAGTATTAAAATATGCAGTAACAGTATTAGGAAATATGTGATACTTTTACGTAATATGTTTTGCGACACGTGATCGGTTTTTTGTGATACTTTTAATTATCTAAGTGTAATAGACATAGATGCAAGAAAAAATAAATTATAGAAATATGTGATAGTTTAACTATATCTTTTGTAATATTTTATCAATATTTTTATGATACTTTGATTTTTGTATATATGTTACTTTTACTCGACTTTGTGACACTTACTTGACTTTGTGATACTTTAAACTGAGTTTGCAATACTTTTAGTTTTAACCTTTTAGTTAAATTTGTTACACTCTTAGCTAATTTTGTAATACAAAAGTAAAAATTAATTTTCTTTTCTTTTTCTATTTATTAAATAAACTAGTTTAACACTCGTGTATTACACGAGATTTATCAAAAGAGAAATATAAAACTTTTTATAATAATTACAGAGTTTTAAATTTAATTTTTTTTCAAGTGATGTATTATCAATTCGTGTCTTGCACATGTCTAATCTATCTATTAATTATTATTATTATTTAATAATTTTATATTTTAATATTTAAATTAAATTTATTAACATACTTAGAACAATTCAAAGATGTCACATTTTCAACCCGTGTCTAATATACATTAACTAATTAATATTATTAAATAATATTATATTTTAATATTTAAATTAAACTCGTTAATACTTATTAGTTAAATGGTTAGAAAAATTTAAAAGATAACATACTTTCAACCCGTGTCACATTGTATCAGTGTCTAATAAATATTTATCAATTATTATTATATAATTATATTTCTTTTTTGTTTAAATGAACTCATTACTAATATTTAGTAACATACTTAGACTATTGCAAATAAATCATAATTTACCTATATAAAATATCTGGAATTCCAAAAATATAAGTTATATCAACTTTATTATAAATACAAATTATTTAATTGTCTTCATATTAATTAAAGTTAATATATATTTAATTTCCTTTTAATTAAGATACTACTTTAGTTTTTTTCACTATTTATATATGAGTTATTATATTTTTATTTTAGGAAAATAAAAAGATAATATTGAATTAGAAAAAGTATAATAAAAGACAAATATCCAATTAGACAACATATAATAAAAGGAAAAGATTAAATTAGAAAATATATAATAAAAGAAAAATATTAAATTAAGTATAAATTAGGTTCGAATGTCTCATAAGCAACTGAAACTTCAGAACTTTTTATTTCCTGTATGCCTTATTATATTTTTATATTAGAAGAATTAATAATATATTAAATTAAATAAAAAAAACATTAAATTAGACAAAATATAATAAAAAAAAATCAAATTATGCAACATATAATAAAGAAAAAGATTAATTTAAGAAATATATAATAGTAAAACTCAATTAGATAGCTATTAGGCTCGATTGACAAATAAATAATTAAACTAACATGATTTTTTATTTTTTAAATAACTCATACGAAGTAAACAAATGTGTTAGAATATTTTTTATACAAATGTGTTAGAATTTTTTTATTAATATTTAAGGATGATGAGTTGGGACGAGCAAGATAATTGTGAAAAATAAATTAATAAGTTTGATAAAAGAATAATGTAAATACTATAAAATCGTTGTCAAGAACTCTAACAAATATTGGAATTTGGGTGTCGGTAATAATGTTATGTTGCGGATATAATAGATATGTTGACTTCTCTGGAAAAAAAAGTGTTGACTAACAGATGTAGTTGGGCAGGAAATTCAATTTCAAGGTCCGCTAAATTCAACCACATAATTGATTAGGCCCACTTGCCTTGTTGCTACTTGCTAGTAGTATATTTCAGGACTAGACAGGGCCCCGTATTGATGGCCCATTACCAGCCAGACAATTCGTCGAATATTCCACGCGCAGCTTGTCTCGTCTTCTCCACCCCTTTTCAACGAGCATCAATCAACGCCACCAAAGCACGCACAAAACACACACTCAAGGTTTGTACAGGGTAAAAGGCGAGAAAACATACTTAAACCCCAAGAAAAGCATCAGGAGAGAACCATTTAGAGCGTTTCCCCAATTCCTGATTGATTAACCAAAACCCACAAACACAAGAATCAATCACCATTTTTTACAGCCCCGACCCACGTGAAGCTACGTTCTCTCTCTCATACCCTCGTGAAATTCACCATATTTATATCCTTTTCTCACTAAAAAGTCTACAAGTTGAGCACAACCTGTTTTATGAAATGTCGGTGTCCTGTGGAGTGGAATGCGTGGTGGTCCTGGGGTGCTTGCGGTGGGCCTGGAAGCGCTGCACCTACATCGGCTCCGACGATAGCGCCACCTGGCCCACCGCCACCGCCGACGAGTTCGAACCCATCCCCCGCGTCTGCCGCGTCATTCTAGCCGTGTACGAGCCCGACCTCAGCTGTCCCAAATACGCCGCCACCGGAGACGGCGGCCACCGCCTCAACCCCGACTGGGTGGTCAAGCGCGTCGCCTACGAGCAGACCGGCGGCCGCGCTCCGCCGTACCTGATCTACCTGGACCACGACCACCGCGAGATCGTGCTCGCCCTCCGCGGATTGAATCTGGTGAAAGAGAGCGACTACAAGCTGCTGTTCGATAACCGGCTGGGGAGGCAGATGTTCGACGGCGGTTACGTGCATCACGGGTTGTTGAAATCGGCGGTATGGGTTTTGAACGCTGAGTCGGAGACGCTGAGGGGACTGTGGGAGGAGAACGGGAGAGAGTACAAGATGGTGTTCGCTGGCCATTCTTTGGGTTCGGGGGTCGCTGCTCTGCTGAGTGTGATCGTGGCCAACCATGGGAACAGATTGGGAGGCGTTCCAAGGAGTTTGGTGCGGTGTTACGCTGTGGCGCCGGCACGGTGCATGTCGCTCAATTTGGCGGTTAAGTATGCAGATATCATATATTCTGTTGTGCTGCAGGTGAGTTTCTTTTTTGGTTTTAATTTCATGAATTTGTATTGTTACCTAGATAATAGTGTGTCTTATGTATTTGGTGTCTCATTCATTGCTTCATAAAAAGAAGTTTTAGGCTAAATTTAGAGTTTAACGAGAGATTCATGGTACAAAGCTTTTTTAAGGAAATATAAAGAAAAATCCCTTGTGCCTGCAGTGAAGAATAGATGTATCAGAAGTTTTGGAAAATGAAGTTCTAGTGCCCATTAAACATTAAAACATTACCGTAAACATGACACGCACATACAATATATACACTGTGGCGAAGCCAGGAATTTGAGAAACCGGGGGCGAGATTCAAAGCACACCAAATTATATTTTAAATACTAAAGTTTTTAAACAAACTTAATAGCATTAATAATACTATTTCAAAAAACTCAAATAGATAACGCGAACATTAATAGAAAGGCAACAACATTTCCTTTTCGTCAAGGTTATCGAGAATTTCTTGTTCATAAATTCATCCCTCACTCGGTTACACAAACCCTTAATGATATCCATTACGAGCAAACTCGTTCAACACTTACAACATGTAAGTCAACTTGACAAGCAATTACATTAATGGATAAACAAAATGTCTCTCGGTTTCAACCAATTTTGAGTGAGCTCAGTAGCTCACCAATCCTCTTCAAACTATTTTTTTTAATTATTAATACTTCAAATCTTTTATGTAGTTTTGAAGTTGTCCCAAAGGCCAAAAGTATTGTGATAAAATTCAGAGGGATAAAATTTTAGGAGCCGCATTAATATTTTATTTTACATTTAAGTATCCTCAAATATATATTCTCATAAAAGTCCCTATATTTTTTTTTTCATAAAAAATACATCACATATAATATTAACCAAAAAAAAAAATTCCAACCGGAGGCGCTTGCCCCCAGTTGCCCCTGTGGCTTCGCCAATGTATATACACATACATGTGTGTTAATATGTGAAATTTACTGAGAAACTTAGGTAAATCTACTTCTGTGTTTATTCACCAAGTCTGCGGTTTCATCTTTGACATTGTACGCACCGATTTCATTACGGTATTATATGGGAATATCTCATCTATGAAAAGTAAAAACATATTAAAATATTACTAAAGGGTTTTTTGAAACACCTAGACCAAACAACGATAATCACCAATAGCATCGACCAAACACACTCCACAACCCACATGGCTCAAGTTCTCGATCCTAAAATCCTACCTCCACACATCGACAGTAAAAATTTGTACTGGCATGGTTATAAGAATGTGAAGCATGCCAGAATTAACTCCCACACAACTACTAATCACCTTGATTCGTATCAAGGGCCCTGTATGTTTATATTTCTTTAGGGGCCCATTATAAAGAGTTTAAGGGATTTGCATTTCATTTTCCATCTGATTTGGTATATTTTTTTATATTAATTGAGTTCTTAAACTAATGATACTCTTGAGTTGGCATTGTTCAGGATGATTTCTTGCCGAGAACACCAACCCCATTGGAAGACATTTTCAAGTCTATATTCTGGTTAGAGCTTTTATCAAAGTCATGTATTTTTTTTAATTGTTTTGCCTCTTAAAGGAGTGACTTTATACGATCATTTAATTAAAACCAGGCCGTAATGCTTTCGACAGTTTGCCCTGCTTATTGTTTCTCGTGTGCCTGAGGGACACATTCATACCTGAAGGTAGAAAGCTCAGAGATCCAAGAAGGTTATATGCACCTGGTCGGATGTATCACATTGTTGAAAGAAAATTTTGCAGGTAAATTGTGTCAAAACTAGTAAGCATCATTTCAGTAATGATATTCAAATCTGATATGTTAAAGCTACCATTGCTTGTGGAATGTTCCTGAAAAACACCCTCTCTTTTTGTTCCTTTTTTTTTGTGTGTGTGTGTGAAATTAGGTTCTTGTGAGTTTCCATTAAAGAGACCTAAATTTATAAATTTCAGAATATTCCTTAAAATGCATTTATCTTGTGTTGTTGCGTCTTTCTCTCTTATCATGTGTACATCCTGAATACCTCTTTTAATGTAGCTTAATATGGTGTCATTGAATAGTTCACACAGTTGATGTATTTGTACAATTTATTATCTTCTACTTTGCAAGGTATTATTATGATTAGATAATTCTAAACATAGAATTCATTTGGGGTTTGTAAACATTTTTCCTCATTATTTCTCGCCCCATCTATCATCATAACCATCATTCCCAAGGACTTTTCACTTTTCTATATTAATGAAATGTTTGTGCTTCCTTAAGTCTACAAATAATTACGGGTTAATTACAAAAGGCACCCTTGAGTTTGGCCTATTTACAAAAAAAAAAAAAACACAGCTATAACTTTCAAAATTACAATAATACCCCTAAGGTTTGTTTCAGTCTTAAATTTAAGGGTTAACTGTAATATATTTTTATAAATGTGAAGGGGGATTTCGAAATGTTTTTTTTCCTGCTTATGAAGGTCTCAAGGGTATATTAGTAATTTTGAAATTTAGTGTTTTTTTTGTTTTTTTTTTTTATAAATTAAGTCAAACATCAAGGGTACAAAAAAAACTTGATTTTTTTTCTTTATATGTAATTCCGTACTTGGCATCAATAGATGTGGAAGGTTTCCTCCAGAGGTTAGAACTGCTATTCCCGTGGACGGACGATTCGAGCATATTGTATTATCATGCAATGCTACATCCGATCACGCTATTCTGTGGATAGAACGAGAGGCTCAAAAGGCCTTACAGGTAAGTCTCTTTGCTCTCCTTTTGTTTTTTTGACCCCTTCCGTTTTTCCTGTGCGTGTGCACTTTATTCTTTCCTCTCCTGTAAACTTGACATGACTTAGAACATAAGCATCTATTTCTAAGACCGTCTTAGAGAAATGACAATAAGGCTATTATGTTCTTTTTCCTATGTTGAATCTAGAGGAGTATTTATAGGATCAACATGAAAATTATATCAAGTTTTTTGGATTTTCAGTTAGTTGGATAAAGGCCAATTTAAAGTAGAAAACGGGTGGAAAATTATCTCGCGATTTGTGGTATAATTTGATTGGCTGTAAGTACCAAAATACTGGTCAGCTTCACATATACTAGACTGTGTTACAAACAGGATCACAAGAGAACTAGGCTCAATTTGTGATTCAGTAAAACAAGTTTTAATTTTAATTGGGTTAATTGAAAAAACTACTCCCGAGGTTTCGAGTAATTACAAAAAGCCCAGAAAAGTTTCAACATTACCAAAACTAGCTCTGAGGTTTCGAGTAATTACAAAAAAGCCCAGAAGAGTTTCAAAATTACAAAAACTAGCTCTGAGGTTTCAATAAATACAAGAAACCCAGAAAAGTTTCAAAATTACAAAAACTACCTCCGAGGTTTGATTTTGTGTTAAATGTAAGGGTGTTCGACATGTTTTTGCTTATCAAGGGGTATAGTTTAATACAGAATCAAACTCAAGGATGTTTTTGTAATTTTCAGAAACCTCTGGTTTTTACGGGATTCTGATTAATGTGCTAATTCATGTTCATCCCATTTGCTAAATGTTTGCCTTTTTAGTTGCTCTACTGTCTTTATGATGATTATATGTTCGGGGTATAGTTAAATGAATTTGTGGGATTGATTGGCGCGATTAAAACTTTCTAAGGTTACCTACCTTAGAATTATAAAAACCGTTTATACTTCAATAAACAATTCCATTTGATTCCTCATAAGAACACTTTAAAAAAATCCCGATCATAATTTGCAAACGGGGAACTCTTGGGCACTTGTCATCATAAAGCATAACGTAGAACATAAAAAGATGTGCCAGTAGTCTTGCAACTTTTTCTCATATTATTCTTCAAGTGTTTGTAAGCTATAATAGAGTAATATGCCATGCAGAGTTTAAAGGAGCTTAATACAGAGACCCCAATGACTCCACCAAAAGTACAGAAACTCGATAGGAAGCTGACATTAGAGAAAGAACACAAGGATGCTTTAGAAAGAGCCGTTAGTTTGAATATACCTCACGCTGTAACATCGCCCGACGAGTCATCCTCAGCTTGCACTAAAGAGGGAACTTCAGGCGAGAAAAGTGTCGAAACTTATCCAGACAACACCGCCGAGGAACATTCCTTGGAAAAAGACAAATCGTTTAGCAAAAATGCAAAGACTAACTGGAACGATGTAGTAGAGAAGCTTTTTAAGAAAAATGAATCAGGACATATGAAACTGAAAAGAGACTTCTCTGATTCTATTGTAGAAAATTGCTCCTGATATTTTATCTTCTCTCTGACAGTTTATTTTTCTCCCCATTCTTTTTTGTACACAGTATTGTTAAAAAATCCATTGATGTATGGTCCTTTTGGTTGTTTCAATTGTAAATTGGTGTGCAGAGTGTTGTGAAAACAGAACGTTACCTTCGAATTAAAGGCCATTTCACTTGCCCGGACTTATGTTATTCTGCGTATATCTTTCATACACAATTATTTAAACTATTTCAGATTTTGACTTGATTTAGGAAATATTTCCTTCAGCTAAAACACTCGAATCAGAGTGCTTGCAAACAATTATAAAAAATGATTCTTAGGTTTGAAAAGCAATAGGTAATGGTGCTTTAAATTCTGATTCTACTTTTGGTTTGGATCTTAAATACAAGTAAATCGTTTTCAACATTTACATCCAACACTTTCTCCTCGCTTAATCGATTTTTTTTAATTGTTTTTTTTAAACTTTGTTTAGAAAATGATTTTCCAAAAGACTAGTTGACACTACCATCAAAATCGTACGGCAACGCCAACGACAATGGAGACTTCACAGTAAATGTTTAGCGACACAAGATAGCATGAGAAAATCATACGGCGAGCACAAGATTTGTACGACAGAAATAAGTCGCACAAAGCTCAAGATTTACACTTGAATGCCGATTATTGTCATCGTGAGCTGCAACTTGTGCCGAGACTTTTTAGCAAATTTCCAATGGAAATTCACCCTAAAAACGAATAAAACGTCAAAACCAATGACTCAATATTAGTACCCTTATATCTTTGTTTAAAATGTTCGACAAACCACCCGTACATGACCCTCCCGTCCATCTTCTAAGCGGGCCCTGCCTTGACCCCTGCTTCATCTGGAGTTTGCTGGAAGCGCCTCTTGTTATGTAAATAGGGAAACTGGATAAGAGCTCTTAACAGCGTGCAGTAAAGAACTCGGTTATATTAGAACGGTGGAATTTCAAGGTGCACAGTGTGTGTACGAATCCTTGAGCAGAACAAAAGTTTTTTGGTAACATGATGTGCAACTTTTTTTTTCTTCTTTGAAATAGGGTGAATCACAAAAACTAACCCTGGGGTTTTGGGCAAATTACAAAAACAACAACAAAAAAAATCAGAGAAATTTCAAAATAGAATGAAACCTCAAAAAAACTCTTCTTTTTTCTTCTTTTTTTTTTTTGGTAATTAGGCTAAACATCGGGGTAGTTTTTGTAACTCACCTTTCGAAAGTTTCAATAAAATATCCAAACGAAACTGAGCTGAGACTTTCACACATGTATAGGTAGGTTTTGAGTAGCACGAGTTCCAGCTAAATCAAACTACTGCAACCTAGAAAGCTTTTCCAATCCTTCAAGAACAACATGCAACTCCACAGCTTTCGGTTCGGTTTCGTTTCTAGCTATAAACTCATGAACCTCATCTTTGATCTGAATCCAGCTTCTACCGGGTGGTTTCCCCTTCACTCTCTCTCTCATTTCTTTCCTAATCTTTATAACTTCACCCCATTCGTTCTCGTTCGCATAAATATTAGATAAAAGCACATCCGCTCCCCCTCTCTTGTTCAAATTCTCAATCTTCCTCAAAACACCTTTGCCAAACTCCAAGTTATTATGAAGCCTACATCCATTTAACAAAGACCCCAAAACAGCCAGATTCGGCTCCATCGGCATGTTCTCAACAATATTATAAGCCCGTTCGACCATCCCAGCTCTCCCCAAGAGGTCGACTATGCACCCGTAGTGTTTAAGATTAGGCTCGATTCTATATTTCGTGATCATCGAGTAAAAAACGCGTAAACCTTGTTCGACGAGCCCGGAATGGGCGCATGCCGAAAGAATCGAGACAAAAGTGACGTGATCGGGTATAAGCCCGTGTTCTTTCTCCATTTGAGAAAAAATGTTCAGAGCTTCGAGTCCTCGGCCATGTATAGCGTATCCCGAAATAATTGCCGTCCAAGAATACAAGTCCCTTTTGCTAGTTTGAATGGTGTCAAAGACTTTTCTAAGAGAGTATAAATCTCCGGATTTCGCGTACGCGTCTATTAGTGAATTAACGACGGAGACATCGAGCTCGAGCCATCCGGATTTTTCTAGATGTGAATGCAAGCATTTGGTGAGGTCCATGGACCCTAAACTAGCGCAAGCCGACATTGTGGAGACGATGGTAACAGGATTAGGCCGCGTTTGACGATCATCATTGGCGAGTAAGTCTTGGAAAACACGAAGCGCTTTGCGGTGCTTGGATTGGGAGACGAGCCCCGATATTAAACACGTCCATGAAACGATATCTCTCTCGGACATTTCGTCGAACACGAACTGTGCGTGTGTTTCCGAATCACTGGTGACTAAATAAGCGCTGAGAAGAGAGTTTTTCACGTGCAAATTATCACTGGAAACTAGTTTGTGTGTGTGACAATGAACTTGCTGCACCAAACAGAGATCAAAACTGGCCCCACAGGCCTGGAGCAAGAATGTAAACGTGTATCTATCGGGAAATATTTCTTGCTCAAGCATTTTCATGTAATAACGCAAAGCAATCACTGGGTCAAACCCCGTGAAGAATCTGATCATCGTGTTCCAGGAAAAAATATTGGGTTTTTCGATAATATTAAAAATCCGGACCCCGAAATCCGATGTTTTCACCCCGTTGACCCCTTCCAATTCGATTAAGCCCAAATACAGAATGCGGCTCATGACGAACGGGTTGCGATGAAGGCCCGAAACAAACACGTAAGAGAGAAGCTGTTCGAGATGATGAAATGTTTTCTTGCATTGTTCTTCGAGGATTTGTAACCTGGGGTGTCTTTCAAACAATTGGTTATGGTGGACCCAGTTGGATGAGTTAGCTTGGGATGAGAAATTGATCGTTTTGCGAAGGTTTGACGGTGCCGGAAGATGTTTGATAAATGTGACTCTTGGTTGTAGAAACAGATTCCTGAATGGCATTCGAGAATTATGAAGTGGAGATTTTTCACGATGATATGGCGGCAAGTGCAAGGAAGATTAAATAACACTGTCCAAAGAGAAATAACTATGGCGCTTGTTCTGTATTGGAGTTGGTTCGGTGATTGATTGCTGTTATTTCCTCAATTCGTACTGTAATTTTTTTTTAAACACCCAATGGGTGGTATATACGTGACTTATTATAGAACGTCGGAAATTACAATTAAAACAGATACATGGGTATTTTCGGAGGTGATAAGTACCCGAACCCCTTAGCGAATTCCATCATCTAAAAATAAAAAATCGATCCCGGAAATTTTAGGAATTTCCAATCGTTGAAATTAAACTAAAGTTCACTTAATCCTAAACTAGGATAATCAAGTTGATCCATCCAACAAAGACTTTTACACATTTTTGGTAAATTTCCGGAGTTGTAGACAACGTCCCTTTGATCCGGGCAACCTAAGTTTGCAAGAAAATCTGCCGGTTTATTTCTTTCACGAAAGATGTGCGACAAATTAGAGGAGTGGGCCGCACAAAGTTTTTTAATCTTCAAAAGCGCCTGCTGCAAAGCCCAATGTTCCTGATGGGCCGAATTCTGAATAAGGAGAAGCAAGGCCTGCGCATCCATTTCTATCCAATAAGACTGGGCCGAAATATTTGTTAAAAGTTGCAGCCCATATACAAGTGCTTGGGCTTCAGCTACAATGCTGTTTTGGGCTGGAAATGAGATAGAAAAGGCCTGTAGCACCTCTCCACTTGGGCCCCGAATAATTCCGCCACCCCCAGCCTTTCCTTCTTGAACCGATCCGTCCGTATTTAATTTGATTGAGCCCGTTGCTGGCTTAGCTCACCGAAACAAAAGAGAAACGGGCCGCACCTTGGGCTCCAGTACCTGCAATTTAAAAACTCCAACCAAGTGTCGACCCCCTTCCAAGTTTTTCCCTCTAACCGATTAGCCAAGCAAAACAAGTAGTTATAAATTTTCTCCAGAATTCTTTCAAACTTGACATTTATACCCCGGTACTTAGCATAATTTTGGGCAGTGCATAAAAACCAGAAAACCAAACAAGGCACAAGTACACTCAAATGTGTTGTGGGTGCATGTGAGAAGGAATTTGCCCAAAAATTTAGAAATAATCTCACATTTTTAGACTGAGGCAATTCCAATTTAAATAGTTTTGCAAAATGACTCCAAATTTTTAAACTAACATCACTCTCAAAGAAAATGTGCACAGAATTTTCAATTTGAAAAGCTGAAAGGGCTAATGGATCAGAGGTACCTGCTATGTCACCACAACAATAACACCTTGAAGCCATGTGAAATCCCCTTTGCTGCAACTTTGAATCCACGGAAATCCTCTCTTGAACCAATCTCCACAGAAAAACAGAAATCGTATGAGTGATATATTTGTTCCAAAGAAATTCATAGATTTTCTGTTTGACATGAGGTTCCACCACACAAGACCAAGCAGAGCTGTAGTAAAAGCACCTGTGGATGAACCTTTCCAAACCATTCTATCCATATTGCCATTATCAATGGGCACAGAACAGACTAAGTGGGCAATTCGAATTGGCGGAATAGTGCAAAGCTTCTGAAAATCCCAAGCACCATGAGCCCAAAATATATTGACCTTTATACCCCCAAATTTGTCATGATCACCATGGATACCAAAAACACAAGGACCATCACCTACCCAATGTTCAAGCCAAAAGTTAATATTCCCATCACCAAGGATCCAAAAAATCTATTTTTGTGCTAAATCCCTAATTTTACAAATTCTCTTCCAACCAGGGCTATTATGTACATAAATAGGAACAGTGCCAGGAATTTGTGCCCACAATATCTTTTCCCTCAGAAAAATAGCCCATAATGAATTTTGCATTCTAAACCTCCACCATAATTTAAAAGTGTATGCCTGGATACAATCAGAAATCTTTCTCAAACCAAGGCCTCCCTCCATGGTTGGTCTACAGGCTTGATCCCAAGAAATCCAATGAGTGGCCTTTCTAGTGCCATAAGAACCCCCGAAAAAAGAAGCCATAATTTGCTCTAAAATGTGCACAACATTTTCAAAAGGTTTAAGCACATGAAAAACATGGACAGTTTGAGAAGCAAGCACACTCTTGATGAGAAGCAACCTACCCCCATGGGACAACACCCTATTAGCCCACCCTAAAACCTTATTCTGAAATTTTTGAATTAAGGAAATGAACAACTCTTTCTTGAGCCTACCCTTAAATAGAGGAGCACCCAAGCAGGTAATAGGGAGATGAGCAGGGGTGAAGCCAGTAATGGCATGAATTTGGAAACAATTCGAGGTTTACACTTAGAGCTAATGACAAAGGTGCTTTTGGAATGGTTGATTGCTTGTCCAGAGACATAGGCATATAAACCAAGAAATTCCATTAGCCATTTGAGACCTTTTTTCCTCCCATTAGTAAAATAAATAATGTCATCAGCATAAGAGAGGTGACTGATATAAGAACCCTTACCACAATAATAATAACCCTTATTCCCTTGTTGGTAAAACCAAAAAGATTGGTTACCAAGAATATGTGGTACTAACCTCAAATTTGAGATCAGCGACCACGTATGCGACCAGCGACCTCATAAATCTTCAAGGACCTTCCAGCAACCTGATCGCTCCTGTAAAACAAAACCTTAGCCGAGGCGGTGGACATCCCCGGCTTTGGCCCTCCGATGCTTAAGTCAGCAAGTGCGAGAGATATTTCGAGTTCCCAAATTGTGATAAAATAACTTAAAATAAAGAGAGGCGTGCGCTCCTTTTATATAGATAAGAGAAGTGTTCCCCAAACTAGGGTTACCTTCTTCCACCATAATTCCATAAACACCATGACCGACTCAGATTTAGAATTTCTCCTGTATGTTAAGTTCCCATAAATAATGAATCTCTTGCTTAAATTACCAGAATAGGCCTGGGCCTGTGATTCTTTTAACATAATTCGCCGGGACCCCACAATACCATCCATATTGGCCCATTCGGGCCTAATATTTACAAAGCCCATTAACGAGCTACCAGATAACGCCGAGCTAACAAAATCATAAGAGGTCGTGACCCTATATGAGAACTCATCCTCATACTTTAGGTCGCTACTCTTAAAACCAGCTCGCCCACCTCTTAGAAGAAATGCTCCTTCTGAGAAATGAGGTCGCTTACCATAAATACCAGCATGAATATTTAGTGTCGTATCAGCTAGTCCCCCATATTCTGGCTGATTGAGGTACGAAATCAGGTAGAATATGTAAAAAAATTAAAAAACCACAAAATCATAAGCATAAATCATAGAAAAATTACCTTGTTAGCTTATCGAGACACCATACCATTATCCAGGATAACCCAGCTCATCACACCGAGCTATCATAATGATCATCCAATACAAGCTCACCATATAAAATCGCAACCTCTGAAAGATCGGCTCGCTCAACCCCAGGAAGAATGCTCCTCCCAGAAGAAGAGGTCGCTTATAAGTCCCCATATTACATACTCGCTGACCTAGTACACCCATCGTCCTGAAATCATAAAACCACCCATCTGCTACCTGTAGTCGTACCCAGGCAAAATAATCTAAGGAAATACAATCATGAGTGTTCAAAAAGTCAAAACACGCCTTTTCCCTTTCTTTCACATCCCTTTAAAGATTCATTAAATGCACCCTAGCAGCATGTCAGACACGTGCCATCTCCCCATTTTCTCGTAGTATAATAAATATGCTGGGCCAGAAATGAAAGGCCCAATAATCTCGAAAACCCTATTAAATTCCCGCTCCTTTATGTCTTTTCAGCTTTTCACGCCGCCCAAAACACATAAAACCCTTCCATCTTCATCTATTCGTCACTTTACCCAAAAATAAAAGCAAAAACCACCATTTTCACTCTGCAAAAAGCTCGTGCTCTATCCTGATTACAGAAATTAACAGCACCCCCATTGTTCATCTTCAACATCCGCGACAACAAAAATGAGTAAGTCCCCTGAATCTCCCCCTTTTCAATAATTAATTTCAATTATATATTTATTGCATCTGCTGAATATTATTGCATTTTCTGCCTCTCTCCCCTTGTACTTCTTAATTAATGATGCACTCAGCCTCCTCCAACCTCGATTCTCAAAATCCAGACCTTTCTCCCGAATCTTACCCCACTGAAAACCCTTATATTTTAAAAAGACGAAGACAAAATCCACCACCAGTATCGGGCCTATACGATGATCCAGAGGGGGACGTCAGTTGGACTGAACTCAATCATTAAAAGCGTGGGGTAGGAGTTAGTAATTTTTGTTGGTTACTTGCATTTTGGAAATTTTAGCAGGGATTTATGATTTTGTAATAATATTAAGGACCACCATTATTTAAAAAAAAAACATAAAAAATAGAAGGGGATGAAAATATTAATAAAAAGTGATGGTGGATATTGTCGAGTTATTAAAGGCTTGTTTATAAAGCCTAATGTTGAGAGGTAATAGTTGAGTTGTAAAAAGGAAGCGTACTTATAAGCTTTTGTTTCGTTTGAGTGGTTTGTGCAAAAGTTGGTTTTGGGTTCCGAGTTGAGAAATAGCCGAAGTATAAAGGCTACGTTATGAGTGTTTAGTGAGGTTTCGTTTGAATGAGGTGAAGCACATTGCTTCGTGATTAGAACAGTTTGGTGAGTTATTGATCACATTAGATCGCGAGTTAGCCACACGACTTATATATCTCATACCCGTCCAAAGAGCCTACATTACAACACGAAAAGACCTTTTCTGATTCTTTGTTAGTTACACACTTAAATGCGATGAGAAGTTTTTTATTTTCAGAACTTGTTTATTGTGTGTGCTTGTATTTTGATGATTTGAGCGTAAACACTTCCCTATAAAAAATTCTTGAGTGCTTTTGAGCGTATACATATATATTACCCTTCGTGAGGATGTATGATTTTATTTTTTGAGCGACAATGAAATAATGGTCGAGCGTTTGAGTTTGTGTTGCGATTATCTATATTTTCAAAATTATGTATGTAGCACGACACGACTCTTTGTTTTAACTTATTTTCATTCTTGTTTTCTTTGAAATTATCGTTTGTTCGAGGACGAACAAACCAATAAAGCGTGGGGTTGTTGATTAACGCATATTTGTCCTTATTTTTATTAGTATTTTAGTTAGTTTTTATTATTATTTTTGGTATAAGTTTAGTAGATTAAGCTTAATTTCGTATTTTTATACTTCCAACTTATTTTACCGTATTTTGATCTTCACTGATGCAAATAGGTGATTATTCTCTGCTTTCACCTTATAGCTAAGTAACCGGAGGATCTCAACACGTAAAAGATGAAGTTTGATGACCAAGAGATAAGAATCGAGCTTTCCAGCGAAGAAGTAGCAAGTTATTAAAGTTAACGGTTCAGTTAGCGGTATCCCTTACCGCTATAACCTACCGATATGACTTAGCGGACAACACATCGATACCTTGACGCTATTCTAACCGCTAAAGGTGGACAGAGAGCTCTTAGACCAAGTTAACGGTGACCTTAACGGTATCCCTTACCGCTAGTTACACCGTTAGGAAACAACAGAGAGATTTAGCGGTGTACTTAACGATTATTCCCATACCGCTACGGATGGACAGAGACTTTTCAGAGAGGGTTAACGGTAATGCTAACGATAACCCTTACCGCTAGTCTTACCGTTATCGGGCCCAGAATCGGATTTTAACCCTAACTTGTGCTCCAAGACATGGGGAAACTATATAAACCCCCCTCTAATCCGTATTAAACACACATTACTCAATACTACAAGTATTCCTAGGGTTCTTAGACATAAAGGAGGCTGGTTTTCATAGTCCGGTTTTTGGCTAGACGATCAAGATCGAGGAAACAAGGATCGCAAGTCCCAAACTCCGTTCGTTAGCACGTGATTCGTTCTTCAGCCAAGATCATTCACCCCTCTCCGGAGTAGCTGGAGAATTTACTGCACTTCTTAGTTCCAATAAGTACTCTTGAACTTTTAATCGCTTTCTAATTTAGTTTTCGTTAATTCATGCCTTTCGACTATTATTTTCATTTTTGGATTTTGAGTTACTTTATGCTTGACGCTGTGGATATTTTGAATAATTGAATTCATAATACTTCATCTTTCATTTTATTTACTTCATGCTTGGTTATTGGAGATTTAATTACGTTAAAGCTATTAAAATTCGTTCATGTTTAGTTATTGCTATTGTTTGGATTGTGATTGTTGATGTTGAGGATTTGATTTTCGAATAGTATGATTAGGGATTTTTTTACTTTCAAGTTCATTAATTAAATTCCTGCTTAGTAGTTTGGTTCATGCAATAGGAACTTGTTCATGCTTTTTAACTACGTTCATGCTTACGTTTGTTTAAGTTTAATTTATTTCATTGCCCTTAGTTGATTATACTTTCGATTGCTAGTGATTATATAGCTCAAGTTAATTAGTTTAAATTATTGAATAGTGATCTTCAGATTCTTAGTTATAAACAACAACAACAATACCACCACCACCACCACCACCACCCCTCCCCCCCCCACCCCACCCCCCCCACCCCCCACCCCACACACACACCCAATTATGCATGTTACGTGTTACTTGTGAACAAACTAACATTTGAGATTCCGATCGTTTGTTCCTTGAGAATCGACTCGGTTCAGCTTACCAACCTACATGCGAACTCGTACTCTTGCAAGCAAGCTTTTAAACTTCTGACAAATATTTATAAAGTAGGTACACAAAAGCTTGAATCAGAGGTCACCTTACAAAAACCTAAAAACCTACATACTAAATCACGTGACAAAACAATCAACAATTAGGGGAAATGTAGGTTGCATGCGTGGCAGGGACGACCCTTGGGGTGGGCGAGATGGGCAACCGCATAGGCCCATGTTAGGTGGAGCTCAAGACTTTAAATGCAAATTCATTACTCCCTTATGTCTCATTCTATCTGTCGCAATTTGAAAAAAAAAATTGTCTCATTCTATCTGTCACATTTACATTTTCAAGAGATAATCACTGTTACGTTTTACTTTCCCAATAAAAATTAAATGTTACTTTACTACTTTTGCCCCCTACCTTTATTATTTCACACTTTTAATTATTTTAAGCAAAAGGATATAATGGTCATTTGATACCTATAATTATAACACTAATCATCTTTCTTAATCTCCATGAAATGGTCGACATATAGAATGGGACGGAGGGAGTATTATATCCCTATATTTTTTTTTTCTACACTCTATCTAATTATTAGTCAAATTCTAAATTTAAAAGTTATTTTAAACTTTAATTTCACATAAGTTATTCGAAGTCCCCACGAAATTTTTAGGAGAAATTGTCAAAGTCCTCCAATTATGGGTCAATTTGTCAATTATTTTATATTCAATTTTAAATCAAATTGCCTCATTTTTGTCAAATAGTCTGAAATTATGAAGTGAAAATACTACAACACCCTTATAATAATAATAATAAGAAGAAGAAGAAGAAGAAGAAAAATAATAATAATAATAATAATAATAATAATAATAATAATAATAATAATAATAATAATAATAATAATAATAATAATAATTGGGCAGCCACCCTACTGCCACCTACTAGACAGCCACCATGTTGCCATCAGCGGCTGCTTGCCGAAAGTTTTTCCTGTTTTTCAAGTTACCGGAAAATATTTTTCGCTAATTATTATTTTAATAAAGCTTTGGTTGGGCCAAAAAAATCTTACTATCTACGAGAATTTCATAACTAATGTCCAAAAAAAATTTGGTCACCGAAAGAAGATTCTTACTATATGTTCAAGTTTCTTACTATATGTCCGCAATTTCTTACTCAATGTCAATCGAGAAACACTTTAAAACTTTCTTGTTATTGTTGATATTGCTCTTTCATTATTGAAGATTAGATTTGAGTAATTAAGTACTTTCAAAAGGATATTT
The DNA here is from genome assembly GCA_014905375.1 of Phtheirospermum japonicum. Taxonomy (NCBI): domain Eukaryota; kingdom Viridiplantae; phylum Streptophyta; class Magnoliopsida; order Lamiales; family Orobanchaceae; genus Phtheirospermum; species Phtheirospermum japonicum. The sequence goes on along the minus strand of BMAC01000286.1, from coordinate 124,162 downwards.
GGATGTTTGCTTGATGGAGGACAATTAATGGAGTTAGATGAAAATGATTCGAGAAAATATTGTGCAAATCTTGAATTTGCTCTAAATAAAGATGATGTTTTTGATATTGATGCTCATTCGAGTTACGAATGTCGAAAAAAATGTTAACTCCGGAAGCATATGACGCAAACAAAGTTTGGACAACAATTGAGATTTTAGAATTTGCATTGATAATTGATCATTGATATTTTTCCAATAATCTTGGTTGCCTACCAAATTTTATTGACTATTCCTGTAATTGTAGCATCGACCGAACGAAAAGCTTGTCCAAGTTAAAACTTTTGAAGTCTTGTTTGTTAACTACAATGAGTCAAGAGAGATTGAATGAATTAGCAAACATATATTTTAAAATGAGTTATTAGAGGATATTTTGTACGATGATATAATTGATAATTTTGCATCAAAAAATGCAAAAAGTGTGTAATTTAAATAATATTAGTTGATTTAAGTATATTATTCCCCTAATATGTAGTATACACTATTGTCATATTATATTACATGTTGATTATGATGATCACTTAATTTTTTTAATATAATTTTTTAAATTAATGCAAAAGACCTCATACTTCTTGCTTTGCCATGGGCCCCATTTCAACTAGGACCACCCCTGCTTGTGTTTGACTTTTAAGATCAAAAACATATTGATGATATCACACGAATTAATCTACCACCTGAGTTTATAAGTACTGTTAAAAGTATAAATTTGAGAATAGCTTTTGTGATGTGGGTAAGAGATTCGATCAATTAGTTTGTTTGTGTATCTCACGTCTTTTATTTAATGACACGATAGACACGATATCACTTTTTTTCGTAAACGGCGTCACTTGATAGAACCAAAAGCTGACTTACCAAGAATTGAAATTCAACCACCTCAAATTTTCCTTTCGAACAGGATTGACTTGGAATTGAGTTTGTTTGTGTATCTCACGTCTTTCATTTAATGACACGATATCACTTTTTTTCTTTTTTCGTAAATGGCGTCACTTGATAGAACCAAAAGTTGACTTACCAAGAATTGAAATTCAACCACCTCAAATTTTCCTTTCGAACAGGATTGACTTGGAATTGACTCGACCACTTCAAAACTAGGTCAACCTGCAGCAAAATCTAAGTCAGATAGTCCCTTCCAACCATCTAATCAAGAGATATAAAACTGATGAAAGAGAACAATATCAAATAAGGGAACGCATATAAAGTCAGATTCTTATTACTATTTACCATATACCTTACCATACTACTATACCCAAATCTCTAGAATCTTCCACCTTATTCTGACCCACCCGATAGACCCACGCCAGACAAACCCACTAAACTTCCTCAACAACCCATTATCAACAAAATTGAGCCTTTACCGAGCTGAAGCCAACTTAGAGCTTTGTTTAGGACCAGCAGGTTTCCATATAAATTACTGGAGCCCAATAGTGAATGCTGTATCACAAGCTAACCAAGCAATTGGTTCCTTGCCATAAACAACTAACATAAGGAATAGAAAATAAAACATTGTCCTTGGTCATCTATATTTTTTGTTCCTCATCATGCTCTCACTAATCATATCTACACCCTGCTTGGATGCAAAAACATATACACAATGCAAAATGCAAATCAACATTAGCCGAAATATCCATGCAATGCAACAGTACTAATAACCCAAGACATCACCCTCTTGTTAAAAACATCATTCGATACAAACCGAGCACTTGCCAAGTTTTATTTTACAAAGAGTGACACTACAGAACAACAAACTAAACTGTCAACACAAACAACCTAATTAAGAAAGAAAAAAGGAAAAAGCACATAAACCCCTAAATTAAACAACTGGTCAAAGTCATCAAAGCAACAAGTAAACAACACAACTCAAGCCTCCACCCCAGCCTCCACCCCAGTCTCCACATGCTGCTGCGGCTTCACCTTCCTCGGCCTTCCCCTGGGCCTTCCAGTTGAGCCCACTGAAGTTTTCGCCTTCTTGGCAGCAGATGGTGTGTTGCTGGGTGGGCGCCCCCGGGGACGAGGCGGGCCCGCCGGGACAGAAGAAGTAGGCGCCAAGGGGTCCTTTGGCTTTGGTGGGCGGCCTCGGCCACGTTTAGCAGGAGGCACATTAGAGCCTGGTTTGAGGTAGTTGTTGTCAATGAGTGAAAGCTCACCGCTGTCCTTCATTTTGTTCAGGTGGGTAGTGAGTAGATCAGCATGGTCAGCAGGCAACTCTTCATAGTTAGACTCAATGTACTCGGATATGGATGATTTTTCCACACCACCTGGCTGTTTAAGCGCATCTATTGCTTCTATAATCATCTGGGACCCAGAAAAAAAAAAAAAATAACAGATTTTAGAGTAAAGCTAAAATTTGAATATTTTCCCCTAAAAAGAGAGAGCACAAACACATCTTTGAAATGCATACATTTTGTGTCAAACTGAAATATTCACAATGAGGAAGATCTAACCTTTGGCAGCTCAATTAAGGTAAAAATATATAATTAAACTTGTTCGTCTTACAGAGTTCTTGAATAATATTTTCTAAATGACATATTTCTTAAACTCAAAGCAGCTTCAGAAAAGGTGAGTGCATATGCAAATATACATGTGAATAGCCAAATTTAAAATAATAAAAATAAAATAGGTAGCTATAACTAGTTAGTTTGCTATCTTACGAGTAACTCAAACACAGATTTAAACAATAGAGCAATCAAGTTCAGGGTTTCGTAAATAAAAAATAATAATAAATAATTTAAACAAAAAAAAAAAAAAAAAGAACTACACGTTGTCTTACAATGTGAAGCGCCTTATCATAACCTAAAACAATAAATTTTAAATTCTGAAGCATAAATCATGTCCGAGCAAAATAAATAAATAAATAAATAATAATATATAAACAGCAAAAAAAAAAAATTGAAATGTGTACTACATCAGGGGAAGAAGAAATAAAAGGGCAAAAATATCCAATAAAGCAATTTAGATGTTTTGACCTGCGGGTACGGAGGGAGCTCGTCACTCGCCATAGAAGCTTCGCTGTAAGATTAGAGAGAGAAAGTGAAAGGAAAATGAGAAAAGGATAAAAGATAGAGAGAGAAACCCACAGGATGAAGTCAAGTTGACCCTAAAAACGTTCGGAAGAACTTTTGGTTTTAGAGAGAGGAGAAAAGAGCTCGTCGACAGAGAAAGTGAGTGTTGGTTCGAATAAATCTGAAAAAGTGAAGGAACAACGGCTGAGATTCTCATGATCAAACGGTTCCAAATATGTTAAATGTTGCGACGCGGATCGATGATGTGGCTTGGTTCCAATTCCTGGTGGAGCTGTGGTTTTTTGTTGTTTTTTTTGTTAGTTAATGGTACAGAAATATTTGAATTTAGGGTGAAAAAAAATTAAATAATAGTACGGTATCAATTTAAAATTGACTGAAATAAAATGTAGTCTTAATAGAAATATAAGAATTTAAATTTTATTGCATATGATATTATTAAAAAAAAAAGGGAGTGCGATTTCAACCAAAAAGATATTATTTTTATTGTCTTCGTAGGAAAAGGCATGTCCAGCATCTAACGAATTAACTGAAAGAACAACTGCTGTGACATTGGATGTTGGAAGCCTGAAATTCTGTTGTGGCACTTGGGATAGAGGTCTCCATTTAGAGGGTTGTCGTGCTTGCTGATTTCTGTTAAGCAACTTTGGATAGTTTGTTTTCCAATGACCTTGACCTTTACAAAATCTGAAAAAATATCGGATGCAACTTGAGGCCTATTCTGATTATTGGACGATTGTTTAGAGGGAACAGCAAAGACAGGCGGAGTAGGAAGGATCTCTTTTTTGTCCATTCCCTTTCTCTGAATGGGGTTTAAGACGAGTTTTTTCGACCAACAACTCTTAACCACCGAATCAACTGTGGGGAGAGGATTGTGAAGCGGGATTTTTCCTCAAAGTCCTTCAAAATCATCTCAAAGAGCCATCAAGAACTGGAAAAGGCATTGCTCTTCCCTACTATAAATATATGTTGCATATGCTCGTAGTTCTGCAGATTTCATGAGAGACAACTAATCCCATAAATTGGTCATGGCATAATAAAACTCTAGAATACTCATATTGTTTTGCTGAAGATCACGAATGTCAATCTCCAATTGATACTGCTTGGCAAAGTTTGATTGTACATATAATCTTTCCAAGTGGTTTCAAACCTTCTAAGTTGAATCATACTTTGATAATTAAACTCCAATTGATTGTTTCACCGAATTATTGATCTAAGTAATGATTTTCAAATTGTTCGCATCCCAATAATCCATCTTCTCAGCACACACACACACACACACACACACACACACACATATATATATATATATATATATATATATATATATATGTGTGTGTGTGTGTGTGTGTGTGTGTGTGTGTGTGTGCTCCATTTTGATGTGAAAAGGGATATTGGTGTGTGTGTGATAAGTCCAAAAAGTCGGGCTACCAAATATAGGGGGTACTAACCTCAAAATTGAGATCAGCGACCTGAAATAAATTCCAAATACGTTACAACGACCTGCCGAGCCTTCAGTGATCCTTTTAGCGACCTAACTGGTCCTGCAAAACAGCGCCTCAGACGGGCCGGATTTCGAGCCCGTTAAGGCCCTCCGACGCTTAAGTTAATAAGCGAAATCAAAACACTCAACACTTCTCTTCAAATATAAAACAGTAATGCGATAGAGCAATATCGACTTAGAAAATAATGAGAGGTATGCACCTCCTTTTATAAATACAAGAGAAGTCCTCCCCAAGCAAGGGTTACCTCCTCCTACCATAATTTCATAAATACCACAACTGACTTATAATTAGAATTCCTCCCATATGCTAAGTTCTCATAAACAATAAACCTCTCATTAAATTAATAGAATAGGCCTGGGTCCATTATTATTTCCATACAGTCCACCGAAACCTCATAAACTGCTCACACTAAGCTCGCAGGCTTGATATTCACAAGGCCCATAACCGAGCTAAAGCACACAATACGAACATAAGAGGTCGCAACCCTATATGAGAACTCATCCTCATACTCCAAGTCGCTACTCCACAAACCAACTCGCTCACTTTTCCACTGAAACCATTCAGCTCGCTCACCTCCTAGAGGAACACCCTCTCCAGAAAATGAGGTCGCTTACCACAAATACACTCATATATCAAATAATATTACGTACGGATATTTTGGTCCGTATCAGCTAGTCCCCCATGTTCTAGCTGATTGAGGCACGAAATCAGGTAGGACATGTAAAACAGAATCAAAAGAGCACAACAACCATTAAAAACAACAATAAAACATAAACACATAAATAAATCACTACTCCACTTTACTAAACCATTTATTAGAATCACACAACTCGACAAATCGAGCTATAATACCAATCATCCCACTATAAATTACCAAGTATACTTGCGACCTGCAAAAGTTCAACTCACAGAGCTCGCTTCATTTAAGATAACATGATCACCTCGCCATCAAACCTTAATTCTAGAATAACCCAGCTCAACATACCGAACTATAACATTAATCATCCCATGAGAATTTACCACGTAAAACCGCGACCTCCAAAAGATCAGCTCGCTGAGCTCGCTCATCCTCCAAGAAGACATACCTTTGAGTCCCCAAGTCGAGTCCCCAGACTCCATACTTGACGACCTAAAACCATAAAGCATTCCCTCCATGGCCTCAAGTTATAATCGAACACAATAAGCCATTTACTCGACCTAAAACAGGTCGATCAAAGAATCATTCCATACTACAAACCATAATCCATAATAGCCCATCAAGGCCCAAGATTGGGTTAACCATAAAGGCACAGAAACCCATAAAACCATAAACCATATCGACATCATCGACCTAAAATATGTCGTCCAATAAATCATTGCATCCACAAATCATCACTAATCTAATAAAAGCATCACCAACCTAACAAAAGTATTAGCCCATAACACACTCATAAAATATATGCCGAATCAAGCAAAAACCATATCCAACTCGCCTATGTAGTCCCCCAAGTTAATACAATCAAGTAGTCCAAC
>BMAC01000286.1:84526-116507 GCA_014905375.1 Phtheirospermum japonicum | reverse complement strand
AATTGAATCACACACCATAACCATTTAAATCATCCCAAATCACTTTAAGTTAACCATATTAAATCGCATAAATCAATTATTCCCCCCATGCTCAACCACATAAAAATAAATAGAGCATAAAATTGGAAACCGTCCCTTTTATGAGATTTCAAAAAGCGTACCCGATACGTATTCATATTGGTGCTATAGGAAAATTCACCTCTCCTCGAATATCCAATTACGCGACCTTATTGTTTTTAGGTAGCATAAATCCCCGATCTCCTTTTGTCAATGTTTAGACGCGCGACCCTGTACATGGCCTTAAACATTGGCGACCTCTTCGCATTGGGTTACCCATCTCTGAATACATGTTGGGCAACCCACAAATTAACCCTAAGTTAATACGACCTAAACAGGCCCTGCACCCAGATTCGTTAGCATAATCATAGAAAATATCATCCGAATATCACAACCTTACTCGCGCCAATAACATGTTAATCAAATATTTTTTAAAAATCAAATATATCCATTTCACACAACCACAAATATCATATCACCACCAAGCCATATAGGATAAAAACAAAACTGACACGAAGTTCTCAGCATATATTCCAATTTTGAAGATTAAACTGCTTTAATTGGTAAAGAATTAGAGAACAAACTATATACTAATGGAAAGCCCTTCAAGTCTAGTTTCCAACAAAAAAACCGTATCTCAAAAAGAATCATCCAACAGTGAGTTATGACCATTTTACTGGAGTGTGGCAGTGCAGTATTTTCATACGGGAATGTGCAAGAATAAGCAATTCTTAGTGTGTTTTCATGATCCTACTCATTCAAGTACCTTAGGAGTCGATAAACACTTAATATTTAATCAAAACTCATCTCCCTTATCTCTAAAAACATAAGCATATTCTCATAACCATATAAAATCAAATAAGTACTCCCCAATCAAGTGTTAAACCACATGAATCCATCTTCCACTTTCAACAAAAACATTAGTAGCACATTAACCCAAATATATCCAAGCACTCAAATCCCATTAAAAGCCCCAACATAATTAACTTACTAATTACAAATTTTAAGCCTCATCCGAACTCATAATTAATTGTGTGACACCAAAAGATACATCCACCAAACCAAATAATAGAAAACTTATCTTTTCCTTTGAATGCCTTCAGACCCTTTCTCTTCATTAAATCAACATAGAGGTTTCCCAATTATATTCAGCAGCTATAAACCTTGTACCTCCCTGTTCAGGGGTCAAACTGGACAACGGTCTGGTTCCCTTATCGTCTTGGATTTTGAGCAACAAAATAAATCAATCTTAGACACTCAACCTCATCGATAGTTATCATTTAAGCATCACAACCTTTATTCGCATCCACAATTATGAAATTAACCTGTTACAAAAGAACTCACCAAAGAAATCAAACTCATCAAGCCTTCTCCGATCTTATAAAACCAATGAGTATCACACATCAATTCGTTAGGATTCACATACTTACATCCTCATGCAAAATCAACTAAATAATAGAAGAGCCCATTACCAAATACTAGAATCAATTTGTCAAATAATTGGTGGATTTCAAATAAAAAATGATGATAATGACCATAGCATGTAAACACACAATTCTTATGTAGACCATCCACATAATTAATTGTTATCAATCACATCAAACCTCAGCATTTTCTTCAAAATCCGGAGAGTACAAAATTAAAAACCTCAATCTAATAATTCCCAGATTCCATAATATTCGATCACATTAACCACTACTAAAATAAAATAAATTTCACATGTAAATACGACCTGTGATTACGTCAATCAGGCATAAATAATATATTTAATATTTTTATGCATATTGATTACCAATCATCACACCATACTCAATAATGAAATCATAAGTCTACCCCCATGTAAACCAAGTCAACAAGCAAGTATTCCATATGACAACCAAATCAATCAACCAAACCATACCATCATCCTTTTAAACACATCTAAAAGAAAATAAATACTTATCTTGATTTTTGTTACGTTCGGTTGATACGCGACCTCATCGTCTTAGACTTCGAGCAACAAAGTAAATCGACCTTGAATATTTTGACACGCGACCTCATCGCGTTTGTTTGTATTGATAATTCCCGTGTTATATTCCAGGCATATAGGGTAGCCCTTAAAAACCAAGATTAAAAATAATACAAACTAAACAAATAGACCTGCACTCAGTCCGTTAGTATATGATCATAAAAATAATCGCGAGCATCACAACCCTTACTCGCGCTCACAAATCTTCAAACCCGATCCCCACCAACATTCATACTTAACCACTATATATCGTAAATATTATACCCAAAATTCAACTTCATCCCACAATTAAATTGTGCATAACTTAATTTTCAAAAGAAGTTAGACAAACAGTTTTTAGAAACAAGATCAGCTCCGTTAAAAATTCGTTATAAAAATTTTCCGAACTCATATTCAGATCTCCACCGTTCAGATTTTCAATATGTTTAGAATAATATATTAAATTCTTGACTTGATCCAACGGTTTTATTATGCACAATAATATTTTGAAAAACGCTGCGCAGAATTTTCCGAAAATAAAAACTGCTTTGATCAAAAATTTATATATATTCCCTCACACCTCAAAATCCGTTCTCCACCGTTCAAAACGTAATTTAAAAGGTACTTGAGGTTGAGGTTTTGTAAAAGTTTCAACGCGATCCAACGGTTGAAACATTTTAAAACGATTTCTCAAATTTATAGCGCAGTCAGATTTTAGACTTACGAAAATTGTGTATCTCACGTCTTTCGCTCAAGGACTCGATGTCCCTCTTTCCCACAGATGGCGCCAATTTGATAAGTCCAAAAAGTTGGGCTACCAAATATAGGGGGTACTAACCTCAAAATTAAGATCAGCGACCTGAAATAGATTCCAAATACGTTACAACGACCTGCCGAGCCTTCAGTGATCCTTCTAGCGACCTAGCTGGTCCTGCAAAACAGCGCCTCAGACGGGCTGGATTTCAAGCCCGTTAAGGCCCTCCGACGCTTAATTTAATAAGCGAAATCAAAACACTCAACACTTCTCTTCAAATATAAAACAGTAATGCGATAGAGTAATATCGACTTAGAAAATAATGAGAGGTATGTACCTCCTCTTATAGATACAAGAGAAGTCCTCCCCAAGTAAGGGTTACCTTCTCCTACCATAATTCCATAAATACCACAGTTGACTTATAATTAGGATTCCTCCCATATGCTAAGTTCCCATAAACAATAAACCTCTCATTAAATTAATAGAATATGCCTGGGCCCATTATTCTTTCCATACAGTCCACCGAAACCTCACAAACCGCTCACACTAAGCCCGCAGGCTTGATATTCACAAGGTCCATAACCGAGCTAAAGCACACAATACGAACATAAGAGGTCGCAACCTTATATGAGAACTCATCCTCATACTCCACGTCGCTACTCCACAAACCAACTCGCTCACTTTTCCACTGAAACCATTCACCTCGCTCACCTCCCAGAGGAACACCCTCTCCAGGAAATGAGGTCGCTTACCACAAATACACTCATATATCAATAATATTACGTACGGACATTTTGGTCTGTATCTGTGTGTGTGTGTGTGTGTGTGTGTGTATTGTCTTCGTTGCATCAAGTTTTTAGTTGTACTTATAATATCTCTTTTTTTTTTCTTTAACAAACTTATCAAATTATTTTTTTTAATCAGATTATAATTATTTTTTTATTCTTATTCTTATTTTTTTCAATTTTTTATATTATTTTATATTACTTGTAATTTTTGATTTTTTTTATATATTTATACTTAGTTAATAATTCTCTATACTTTAATGGTAATTTTTTTTTGTAACTATAAATTCATATTAAGTTTATAATATTAGCAACTTTTTGTTTTTTTTCTTCCATTTTTTCATTTATAAATAAATATTTGTGATTTAATTATAAGTTATAATATTTTATTTATAAGAAAAATAAACTTATTTGATATCATTTTACATATTTATATTTTTTATTTTACTTTTCCAGATTTTGTAGATTTATGAACTAAATATTTAGATTTATTTATAGATTATACATTTTATAATTATATTTTATTTTCCAGATTATATATATATATATATATATATAATGAAAATTCTATAGTGCCCCCCCCCCAAGGTACCATACCCCATGTATTTTAAGCCATTAGATCATTCCACTACATACAAACTGAAATGATCTAATGGTTAAAAAACATGGGGTACGGTACCTTGGGGGGCACTGTAAAACTTCTCATATATATATATATATATATATATATATGAAATGACTACGGTGCCTTCACGGCACCATGCCCCACCCCTCCTGCATTTACAATCGTTTATTTCTTAATATGAAAAGGCTAAATTTAATTTGATGATTCCCATTAATTGAAGAATGGTGCCGTGAAGGCACCATAAAAGTTCTCATATATATATATATATATATATAATATTTTTTTAATTGATATTATTGTTTTCCAGTTTTATTTTATATTTCTCTTGATTTTTTTATTTTTAGATTTATTTAATAATTTTGTAGAATCTAATTACGAAAATTTTAAGTTAATTTCACTTATTTTATGATTTTTCTCTTTAATTTTATGTGGTTATTGAATTTTTGGTTTTGTTTTGTATTTATTAAATAATATTTATAATTTAATTATAAATTCTTATATTCTTATCTATATATGATTTAATTAATATCTTTAATTTTATTTTACAGTATTTGAAAATATTTATGTTTTATTTTTGCTTTTTTGGGCTTTTCAAATGTATTTACATTTATTTATATATTTATTTTAATTTTTCTATATTTTATATTTTATTCAGATTTCTTTATTTTATTTTTATTTTTCACAAATCTTATATATAAATATGCATAATTCTTCTATATATTGAATATTTTCTTTACTTAAATCATAATCTCCAAAAAAAATTTTACATAAATAATTATATGAATAATAAATATGAATTACTATAAATAGTAATTAAAATGAGCGGGAAAATCTTAGAAAACATATTTAGAAACGCTAGCCTTTTCATATATATAAAGACTTTCGTAGGTCAAGATTCTAACTGCGCTGTAAGTTAGAAAAATCGTTTTCTTACGTTTAAACCATTGGATCACGTTACAATTTTCAGAGAACATTCAAAACTTATTGAATTACATTCTGAATGGTGGAGATTGGATTCGGATATACTTAAAAATATATATAGACTTTCGAACAAAGCAAATTTTGTTTTCGAAATTTTCTGTGCAGCGTTTTTAATAACAGGATTTCGCAAGATCGAACCGTTGGATCAAACCAAGATTTGGATATATTATTCCAAGAACATACATTATCAACATGAACAGTGGAGATTTTAATATAAGTTGTGGAGAATCCTATAATGAATTTTGAATAGAGATGATCCTGCTTCCCAAAACTGTTCGCCCAACTTTTTTTAAAATTAAATTATGCACAATCTAACCGTTGGATGAAGTTGAATCTTGGATATAATATTCACAGGATATCTTGGTTAAATATGTATGGTGGAGATCCGGTTTGAAGCTCTATGTCATCAAAAACATATCTCAGACAAACCTATTGCAAAAATAAAATTAGGAAAGAATCGTGTCTTTCCTCCAAGGCAACTCGAATTACCGTATTATTTATTAAATGCAACTAATAAATATTTATTTATATGGATATATGGCATGGTATGTATCATTATGCATCCTTATACAAAGTATGTATATGTATATATGTTAACTATGATTATATACATGTGATATGTACAATATTGACAAATATGAAATTTTGCAATATTTTCATGATATTCATAGAATACATAATATATTATTACTTATGCCCTTAGATGATTTCTAATTTATAAATTTTAAATAAAGTTATTTATATGATTAGATGAGAGATTGATCATGATTTTGTCAATATGTTAATCATGAGTTTCGGTGAATCGATAGATTCATGTATGTTGGTAATTATGTTCGAACTGATTTATAAGTTACTTTCAATATATGTATCATTGATTGTACATTTGAATATTTTCATGATAATGAAAGTTCATGAACGATAAAGAATTGTATAGATAAGTCTTGTGATAAAGTATATTCACATAATATCAAGAAAGAGTATGACATTTATTCTTCAAATTCATTATCTAAAGAAATTGATTGAACTAACTCAATCTAAATTCAAATAATATACTCAAAAGAAATTGAGTACTACCACCATTGTTTTGATGTGGAAACTAGAAGAACTACAATCCCACAATAATATCATTCAACCTCGACTGACAAAGAATCGTGAAACTAAGTCAAAGTCAGTTCTCTAATGAATTTGAGACTCATATTGACCCCCAAATCTTATATTAGAAGTATATTTAGTTACAAAATTTCAATAAACTTTGGAATGTGCTCTAAAGAATATTTCGACAATATTATAAAATAATACTTCCAAGCCTAAGAATTCAGTGAAAAAAAATTTGTTTGCTTGCTAAAAAGGGTCAATGACTTTGATATGTTGCGACTAAAAACATGTCTTACCATATGTGAAAAAGAAAGTCACTTTAAATGACAATATGTAATTGAGAGATACGATCTCACTTTATTTTTTTTCACTTGAGCAAACATACTGATGCACTTGTATAATATTAATTATGATAATAAGCCATTGAGACACATGACATTATTCTTCATAATACCAACGTTAGACCTCTGGATAAGAAAATTTCTTGAGGCTAACCAGGATTGGTATGAATAGTGAAAATAACCTCTAAGCAAAGGGGAAGACACATGTTGGTCTTAAAACTTATTTTGAGTTAGATTTATGTGATGTGTCCTGATTTAAATTAATTATTATTTTTGGCTTATTAGTAAATTTTGCGCTTCATTCTGAAGCATTGAATATAATTGAGTTTATTTACCACACGTTCACATAAAATGTTCAGGAGTAAACTATTAGATATAATGTAACATATCTAGCAAATAATGTAAAATATTAGAATGAAAAGTATTTCGTTCAAATATCTCTGAAGAATGTGAGATTTTGTCGAGGAATAGACAATTATTCACCGAATTGATGTTTATATGTGAAAAAGTCTTGATGCCTAGTGGCACATTTATTAAACGAACCTTGTTAAGTTTGATGATATTCATATTGATGATTATCATTAAGAAGTACATTATGAGAATGGAACCATACCTTTAATTTATGTGGAAGAAAGCATATTTTAGATTCAATCTAGTAATTTTACTTTACTACTTTTTGATTATTGAATCATAAGATATGACCAACAAAGAACTTTTGGACAATGACTTATTCAATTTTTGATACGACTGGCATGAATTCTTTGATCGTCGTGATATGATGATCCATATTATAAGAAATTAACATGAATATCTTTTATTTCGAGTGAAACACAAAACGAGATAGAAATTTGATGCACAGCATAGTGTCGAACTAATGTTGTTACATTACAGCTAGTGCATTCTAAAGTACTAGAAGCACTGCATACATTCATATCTCAAAGATATATCGCTCTTTTTTTTTTTTTCAAAACTTGTTCATTAGCAAAACTTTATGATTGAGACCTGCATATGCTAAAGATATAAAGTATAATATTCCATTCTTATAATAGATAATTGGTGATACATGTGAACATAACCATTCAAAATGCGAATCTTTCAAGTATTTTATAGTTTTGGTCGATGATGTGGCACATATTGTCTATACAAGAGTTGCATTTGCAAAACTTCTAGCACATTTAGTGTGATTGAGGACTCACCACCCTTATAAAGCACCCAAACTGATAATGCTAGAGAGTTTACATCAAAAGTATTTGATGTCTATTACATTTTAATAAAGATCGATGTAATGCATCTTGTATCCTAATGTGCATATACAATAAGGTCTCAAAGAAGACACCGTCAAAAAGAATATAGATGGGGAGTAAGATAATATTTATGCGCACTCGTATATTTGTCTTTGTACAGGGTTATGCAATATTGCACGCAACTCTTACCTATTCGTTTATGAACCTCTGCTAACCAAATATTTTGCGTACCAGTTGGTAACTGGATATAAGCCTAATAATTCATATCTAGGCATATTTGATTACGCAGTATATGTGCCTATTGTGCCCCCACAATGCATTCATATGGGTTTCTAAAGACGATTAAGTATTATGTTGGATATGAATCTTCAACAGTCATTCGCTATTTGAAACCTTTGACAGACGATCTCTTTACCACTAAATCTTTGGATTTGTCACTCTAATGAGACAGTCTTCCCGTCGTTAGGGGGAGATAAGAAAAAATATTTTCTAATGAAACGGTAGGAGTAGTCTCATACTATGTCTCATTATGATCCCCGCATTTCATAATGTAACGTGAAAGTAAAGTAAAGTGAACAACTGATCTTCAAAATATAGGAGACTCAATTTCTAAAGTGACGAGGTCATACATATATCAGCTGCAAATGTGTCTTCAATGTTCAAATTCCCCATAAGGGGCACAATGTCACGGATTAAGACATTGCAACCATACTTAGTGAAGGTGTGGTTGAGGTCGTGACCCCCAAAAGGAACAGGGGGAGGTCACTTGGTTCGATCAATACTCGCCCAAGGAATAAGAGTGCATGTATGGCACAAATTCAATTAATCATCAATGAAGATAATGACTCTCATGAGATTATCTCTGGTTATACTTATGTCCATGAATCATTGCTGGAGGACGCTCCGATGTTTAATATGATTTCAGAGAATAAAAAAATCTCAATCTACAATGAGAGTTTATATGAATGATCATCCACACACATTGATTATATATACACTGTTGCTCAAGAAATCATAGATCACTATAGCATCGAACCACGCTCTATTTAAATGTTAATATAGAGCAAATTGACCTAATTCTAAAGAATCAATTCAGGTATAACTAAATTCACTGACAACAAGACAATTGTTTGGTCTGGTAGTGCTAACCTCACTAAGTGTAAAGCCTGTAGGACATAAATAAAGTTTTGTTAGAAAGCGCAATGAGAAAAATAAAGTCATGAGATGCAAATCTATACTTGAAGCACAAATCTTCTCAATACGCCCTGAAATTGACTATGGGGATATGTACTACCCCATAATAGATGTTATAATTCCAAAGAACTGAGAATGCAGCTTATACTTGTGGTTACATCATATCTCTATGGAGATCATAATTTAAATATATATATGAAAGTGTCTGTTGGCCTTTCATTGCCAAGGCAAGTGACCCTAAGCCACGGAGTGCATTTTCAATTAAATTGAAATACTCACTTTATGGATTTGAATAATCCAAATGGATGTGGTATAACCATCTAATTGATTGGGAAAAGATAATCTATGTCATTGCGTATTTAGAAAGAAAATAAGTTTTAAATTTGCATTTGTAACTATATATGTCGATGATATGAATATAATATGCACTCTTAATGAAATTAGAGAAACCACTAGCTACTTGAACTTTGAGATAATGCATCGTGGGAAAACTCGGTCATGTTAAGGTTTTAAACTGAAATCCGAGTTTGTGGAATATTAAATTCTACAGTTTGCATATATCCAAAAGATGATCAGACAATTAAATATGGATAAGTGAAATATGTAAGCACTCCTATGATTGGTCAAAGTGAAGATATTAGGAAATATCAATTTCGTCAGTGGAATGACGAAGAACTGGTGGGAGCAGAAGTTCTCTACCTATGTACAATATGCACGTTATTGTATCATTACTAATACACTTGACCAAATATTAATTTTTCAAAAATATTATCTTGATTTTACTCAAAAAACGCAATGTCACTGGAATGGAATCAAAATGTACTTTGATACCTAAAAGAAACCATTGACGCGAGTTTATTTTTCCCATTCATAAATATAATCGGGAATGCAAATGGTCTTGTAACCCCTAAAGAAAATATTGAGTTTACTTCATACTGTGAAACACCAAATAGTATCGTTGATGTTGGTTACTCATTCGATCCATGTAAATAGATCATTATCATACATGTAGTAGTTCGTGATTATCAATGGTAAATATTATGATCATTCATATATCTGAGAATAGTGGCTTGAACTCTATCATTTAAGAAAATGTGATAATACGAGTAATATCACCATAACTCTTATACAACCAACAATTATGGACTTTCTCAAGAGTCAAGTTAATTGAGAAAGTGGAAACTTTCAAAGTTCTCTCGATAGGTGTATATATCAAAGAGAGGTGTAGACTTTAGGGGGAGTCTCAACATAAGTGTGTTGCACTCTTTTTCCTGAGACCAAGTTTTATTTTTCCCATTGGGTTTTGTTATTTGACAAAATTTTAACGAGGTACTAATGAAACACCATTTCACCCTTTTACTTGGCACAAGTGGGAGTGTTGAAAGAAAAACACAATTAGTGTGCCTTCGTCAACAAGTAATTGATGAAGGACAATTTATGTATTTGTTATCTTTATATATTATGAAAATATGTATTTAATACCCTATATAAAGGGAGTCTCCTTCGTCTTTTTTACGTCTTCTTCTTTTCTGTCTTCTTCTTTTTACGATTCATTCATTTGATTATTTATATATATATATTTATATATATATATATATATATAAAAGAAAGAGAGATGATGTGTAATAGATGATGGATCTACTTGATAATTCAACAAAAGTTTGATGTTTTTCCAAACGTAGAATATCACTATTAGTCTTTCGATCAAAGAAATCATAATTGAAGAATTAATATTGTTTAATACGACGACAATTAAAAACAAAGAAACAAATGGGTTTAAATAATATTCACATAGTTATTTAACATTATTATTGTTTAGCCGAAAATAGTCGGAAAAATCTATCACTAATAAATCATTTTAATGACGAAAATCAGACAAAAACGTTGTCACGTCCAAAAAAGTAGAATTTTAATGACAAAAATTAGCCCAAAAAAACGTGGTTACATCCCAAAACAATAAACAATAGTTGACGTTGAATAATAACCAATCATTGATATTACTAACAAATTAAAAATGCGAAAACCAAACACTTCCCAAAAGTAGATCTTTTTCCCGCCCAAATTTACCGGTCTATTTTCAGACGGCTGGCTCTCCAGGAGTGGTGGTGAGTGCATTGTTTTTGGGAAAATAATTTTTCGCACCTGAACTTTGGTATTTCAAATTTCTTTTTTTTTTCCCAACCAACCTCCTGCACCGAGTGCATTTTCACTCTGGAATCTTCGGCTGGCCGGAACACTCGAAACAAATGTAAATATAAGAATATATGTATTTATAATATAGAATAAACAAATATATTTATGGTATATATATAATATTTGTACATTAAAATGGACTGGAATCAGTAAGCATGCACTTCAGAAATCATTTAGAAACACCATATGGTGAAGTGAACACTACACATTGAACTGGGTTTCATATACCATAAATAGAGTACCAACCAAAAGCCAAAGAGTGCCGAGTGACGATAACTGTGTTGCATCAATCAACCTTCGACTTTTGGTCGCCAACCCTCGATCACGTCTTGTGGTTGAGCTCGCGTTTTGACGAAAGAAACCATCGAGAATACAATCTGAGTATCAACAAGGCCAAACAAGCAACTTGTCTAGTTCAAAGATATTTGTTTAAACAGATATATCGGAGTATCAAATCAGAAATACACACATGTATGACAAGAACTTGGGTACACCCGCCTAACGGAGTACATTCTGTTATGTAGTGCCCAAATTTTACTTTTGTAGGGTTCTTTTTAGTTTTTTATTTAGTATAGTTTTTCATAGGGTTTTCCAAATTTTTAGAGTTTTCACGGTTTTTTAGGATCTTATAGTTTTGTTAGTTTGTTAGTCATTTTCTTAGGGTTCTTTTTTTTGTGTTTTGGTTAGTTTAGTTTTTTTTAGTGTTTTCTGTTTTATTTTTTAAATAAATAATATTGTGCCTTGACATATATACACACAAACACATTGTGATTTATCAGATAAATAATGTACATTGAAATTTCATCCATACAATTTTTTACAACAAATTTGAATTTTAATAGTTTTATTAGAGATGACACAGAAAAGTACTTATCTAATATTCGGATACTATTGCACGAATGCCTTGTTTCATCATTACCTTAATTTAACACAACATTTTCTGGTGAATCAAATATGGATTTTTCAATGTAAATTTCACTAGTAAGAAGGGGATTATCGAGATACGAAGAAGATAATCAAGCATACGAAGGGTTTAACGGACAAGTTGCTATCTCCCATAAAAGATTCCAAAAATGTATGGCTCTCCCATATCCGTTTCGAGGCCCGTAGCATTGAGATAACAAATATTGGACATATTAAATATGAATATTAAAGAAAAAAAAGAAAGGAAAACAAAACAAAACAACACCGTGTGAACTGCACATAACCATTTGGTAACCACCTAAATAAACCAACAATCAGGAACAGCCAAACCACAAATGTAGAGATGTTGGATGATTTATCAAGGTGTACGTAACTTCAGCGACAATATAATATGTATCCCCAAACATGACTAACAAGAAGTTAAAGAAATAAATGAGCATGCTGGATATGAATATATGTATAAGTCTACTAATGAACATTAATGATACATACCTTCATGTATGAATTCACATAGGTAAGTGAAGATGGGATAGACCACTCCTTATAGTGTCCCAAAGCAACTTCAAGGTGATAGAGCTTCGGTGCAAGAGATAAATCTGCTGCCGATATCACTTTCCCATTGATAAACGGGCCCTATAAGTGAAAGTTTCAAACAAAAAGAAAAAAAAACATATTAAAGCACATCTTGGTTAAAAATATCACCTTGATTTTATTTTCCTAGCATGCCATTATATCATCAGACTTAAACTCGCCAACAATATCAGGGACTGATTAAATAAACATTATGAAGCTGATAGTGTTAGCACAGACGGCACGTTGTTTTCATCCAATGTTGAGATAAGCAAGCAAACTATAAGATAATAGCTGATTCTATTTATTCTCACTCAGCCTGGGTTGTGTTCTGGGGATATGGGACCAATTTGTTTCCTAATAGAGGCATTTGGAGGTTTAAGAATCTTTTTCCATCAGATATAAAATGGATAATTACAAAATCTACCCTTGAGGTTTAATCAATTTACCAAAATACTTCGGTTATCTTTCAAAGTTACAAATACCCCCTTAAAGTGTTACAAACACCCCTTTGAGGTTCGTGTTTATATAACATATATTTAACATCCCCCTCTAGTAAGGTGCGATTTAAAAATAGAAAAAAAAATGTCAAGGTGCTTTTTTGTAATTTTGAGGATAACTGGGTTTTATTGTAATTAGGCTACAACTCAGGGGTAGTTTTTGTAATTATCCATATATTACTATTAAATCATTGATAAGGAATGATCCACGGAAAGAAAACGGCATAAAGTTTAACCCCTCAACTATTTAATTAGTTCCTCAAACATTCGAAACTTGATACGTGACCGCAATAATGATTACAGGTTTTTACTGACCTCTACCGTATTTAAAAAAAATAAAAAAAAATCTTAATTAGATGACACATGGACATGAACAAATAAGTAACTTGTTGCTCACATTGTCTTCGAGGTAATTGTTGAAGGCACCCAGCTCATTCAGTAATGCCTCCTCCGTTCCATCACTGGAGTCTTTGCTTTTAAGAAACCCAATAAATGTCGAGAAGATCTTCGAGCCACTACAAATAATTCATGAAAATTTTATGAAAGGTCATCGACAACTATCCAAAAATTGTTAATAAGCATTTTTAATAGTATAAACAGGAAAAAATAATTTTTTGGAAGATATTGATTACAGAGCAAAATATTACCCTTATAGACTCAACCGTTATATTTCGGGATAATTTCACAAAGCACCCTTGAGGTTTTACCGAATTATAATAAAACCCAAATAGCTTTCAAAATTACAAAAAATACCCTGAAAAGTTTGTACAGTGTAAAAATTAATGGGTTGACTGTAATATTTTTATATATGTGAAGGGGGGTTTTGAATTACATTTTGCTTTTGAAGGGGTAAATGTAAAGACAAAATAAATTCACGTGTTTTTTTTTAAATATTTTTGGGTAATTAGGTCAAACCTCAAGGGTACTTTATGTAATTAACTCTAATATTTATAGTTAGCACATTTATCATAATTTCTAGCTCCATCAATCTCGATGTCAATATCGTAATTGTCATCAATATCGATATTACCTTTAGCTTGTATTCAAGAATTTGTTTAAAAAATCATAACAGAAAAGAACATATGAGTTTGTTGCAAGATGCTTGACCAAATAAGATTGTCCACTTTATATATAACGTATCACTAAAATGCCTCTAAACGAAATAAGGCAAAGAGGAAAAACGTTAAGCATCTTCAAGATTTAAAATTCAAAATCAAGTTTAATAGTCACATTAACATCAACTATAATTCAAACATCGCCTGAAGTTTCGGGAATCAGCTAAAAGAAAAACCTCTGGGAAAAGAATAAGGACATGGGACTATATCTACAAAAAAATGGATAATTACAAAAAACTAACATTGAAGTTTATATTAATTACATAAATACCCAGTTATCTTTCAAAAACTACAAATAACCCTGACATAAATTTTGTGTTCAAAAGTTTGCCCTGGAAAGGGAATAAGAGGGTGCTATTTGCAAAGAATACAAACTTCAGGGTTATTTGTAATTATAAAAAGACTAAACTCCAGGGGTATCTTTCGTAGTTAGACCTAAACATAAACAAAATGTGAGCAGGAGGAGAGTCAATGATGTATATCATACACTGAAGCTTTCTCAGGTGGCGTTGCAAGTGATGGTTCGGGGAACTTTTCTTCGAGCGTCTGTACTATAACATCGGAATCGGGAATCCACTTTTCATCGAGCTTTATCAAGGGAACTTTACCTTCTGGGCTTATATTTAAGAACCTTATGCATACAGTGAACAACAAATGGGGCGTAAATTCAGAACATAATAGTACTCCATTTATATTCAGAGATTTGAAGATGAAAACAGATAAAAAGTAAACTTTAGGGTCATCACCACTCCGGTTTGTTTCTCAAATCAACCAACTTTAGGTCATATGGAAGGTGTTTTTCCTCCAATGTAAGCAAAACTCTTTGCGTGAATGGGCCTGAAACACAGTTACACAATTTAAACATGGCAGAATAAGAATATAAACAGCCCGAAACACATACCTGAAATGCGCTGAAAACGGAATTCAAAAAGAAAGAAAAATCAATTACTCACTAACCACAACAAATCGACACAATGCTTTATGAATCACATCTCATTACGACTTTTGGGAAGTAAACAAAAGGAACCACATATATTAGCACTTATTCACATACATAATCTCTGTTTACATAACAGTAAACATAAAATAAATAAAAAGTGATTTTTCATTTTGTCGTTCCTTTCTCCAAACTTCTAATACCCAATAAATAAATAAAATAAGGACAGGGAAAAAAAGACTTCACACAATTTCTACTACCATTTTAAGAAGTGGGTAGTTTTACTTACAGTCTCCAAGCTTGTTGGGAGTAGTAGCAGATTCTTTGGCGCAGACTTCGAGCGGCTCCGATGCTTTCGAGCACATTGATACGCCTAAGTTTTTAGGTCGTCTACCAATTCCCGGCACGGTTATTCGGGTGGTGAATAGCGTCCGGGCCGAACGAGGGCCCACTGAAAGATGCTTAATGGTGGCGGAGAGCGCCGTAGCCGACGGTGCGATTTTCGCCGTCGACATTATTGGGTTGATTTTTATTTTTTTTCCTTTTTAATTAATGTTAGGGTGCTTCTTGTCTATAACGTATTTGTGGCGCGGACTTGCTGCCAATTCTATCCGGCCATTATTAGTTAGGCTTTTCTAATCGTAAGACACCCTTTGTACTTATATGTCATTGGTACTTTTGACGTATCATTAGATTTTATAATTATTCAATTATATTTATTCATTTAAGTACAATTATGTAAAAGTGTATTTTTCGGTAGTAATGTGTTGTATTTTTTTTTATGATTAATAATATTATCTTTATTATTATATTATCAAAATAACTTTCAAATAATCTTAACATTGAAAATAAAAAATTATATTGATTTATTATTATAAAGTTATCTAATTTATAACATATCCCCCTACATTTACATCCCTTGATCTTAGTATTATCCATAATCAATTTTTGATCAAATGGTTATGATTAAGTAGGTAATGGTACCTTCCCAGCACGTTCCTTCAAATTTAAATTTTAAAAAAAAAATATCTCTTAAGATTTATAATTTTATATTATTGAATTACACGAATTAAAGATTAAAAAAAAAAAAAACAGAATTCATTAAAGTTTGAAAACTTGTTCTTCACAACCGGAGGAGATGCAGCCCACCTCGAACCCCCGCGATCCGAAGGGGCAACTCGCCCCGTACCCAGGAAGCGCTTTCAAAGTCGGGCAGAGGGTCCATTTCATTGGGCAGCCGCGAAGCATCGTTAAGGTCAAGTACGTGGGCCCCGTGGAAGGTTTCTTCGGCGATTGGGTCGGCGTCGACTGAGATGCCGACGGCGAGGGCAAGCACAACGGGTCCCACAATGGCGCCAACTACTTCACGACCAGGGGGCCCAATACAGCGTCGTTCGTGCGACCGCATAATCTAAGCACCGGCGTGTCGCTATTGGAAGCTCTCGAAACTCGTTATGTGTCTACTAAGGAAGAAGAATGTAAAATGGTGAATCGAAGTGATGCGGTGTGAATTAGATTTGGTACATTGCCTGAAAATGAGTGTTTTCGTGCATCGATTAGTTGTACTTTGAGCTTCGAGTGTGTTTTCTAGTGATATGTTAACTTTTAATGTCTGATTTTGTGAAATAACTTTGGAAATATGATTTGTATTGTATTGTGCTTCCGTATAGATGAGATGTATGTCATTTCTGCAAGAAACAAAAGAGTGTCTATTGAGCTTCTTGGAAAACTTAAAATCGAAGACAAAATGAGTCGATTTGACGAGTTGACGAGTGCATCGTTATCTTATTTGGGGGTCAGTTTTCTTAGATCCCCTGACCGCGTTAGCTCAACGCTACCAAGTAAGTTATTTAAAATGCATTTATTTTGTCCCTTTTTATACTGAACTATTTGTTGAACTCTGAAATGCTCTTTGCAGACATTAAGGAGCTCGACTTGACTGGAAATCTACTTGCTCATTGGGAAGTACGTGTTCTTTTGCTCGTGCACTATATTTCAATCGGCTAGTCTATTAGCTTTTTTTATTATTATTTTTTTGTATTGTGTTAATAATTTTAGCGAGCGAATTTATCAAAATTTGAAGATGTTTATAATTTAATCAAACCCATTGTTTCCTGGGAACGACAAATGCAATTGCAAAGGAGGTTAGGATCGATACTGTCGTTGCGGAAGCTAAACCCGAGCATAAAGCAAAGAAAGTTAAGAAATTGCAGGATTGATAAGAATCTGGGGTGATTAATGAAGAAAATATTGCCGAATCAAAAGTGGCTATAGTTCACGGCTATCATTCTTGCATTACAATTTAGGGATAAATACAAAAATACTCTCGAGAGGTTTGGCCAACTTACAAAAATAACCCAGCTAACTTTGAAAATTACGAAAACCACCATTGAGGTTACATTTCACATTTATATAACAAATAGACGGATGAAAAGTTGGGGTTATATGTAATATTTTGAAAATTTGAGGGGTGTAATGGTGATATATTTGCTGAAGTCAGCAAATTCCGTCAGCTCAACGAACGTTTGGGGAAAAATGAAAGTGTAATCATACCCCAGGAGTGGTTTTTATAGTTAGTTGAGTTTTTATGCAAATACCATAAACTTCAGGGGAGTTTTTGTAATTATGAAAATACCAGATGCTTTCGTTCAGGTTTGATTAAATAAATGGCCTTTGTCATTTTTTTTTTTTTTAAATTTTTTATTTTTTTGCTTTTTGACAGGATGTGAAAGAGTCGTTTGATTTTTTGGGTACGCCAGAAGGGGACATTGTGCATCCTGTCGAATGCATGCAACAATTATTCGAGCAAGTTCGTCATCATAATGTAAAGGTTGATGGTAATGTCTGCACTATGATGGTCACGATTTTGGTCCGTGAGGTAAGTCGGTGTTTAATTTTCACTTTATTATTCGATATTTTCGATATACTTGAATTCTTGCAAGCATATTTTTGAAAAGGTTGTGAATTATTATTATTATTATTATCATCATTACTGTTCGCAAATCTCGTTTTCGATCGCCGATATTAATAATTAAACCAATTGTTGGTTTTATTGTTTCTTTTATTGTTATGGTGAAAATATGTGGTTGTTTTTCCCCTCTTTGTATCATACACAATTAATTACCATTTGATTAATTTCACTTATTCTTAATCTTGAATTTATATACATTTTAGATTTGTAACAAGAATTCAAGCAAGATTGACTGTTATTCTGGATATTTTTAGTTTGTATTTAACTGTTTGAAAGTGAGGTATTGATCTTGAAGTACTCATATGTAAAATTCTCGTAACAAATTGATCAATTTGTCAAATTTCTGTGATTAAATGACCTATTTTATAGATTGGGGCTGTGAATATGAAGCCAATTGGATCTTGGTGATGATAAGTAAATTGATTTTGTAATTAAAGAAGCGTTGGTTTAATTAGGTTCTTGAACAAATTTAGGCTCTCATTCTATTTCTTCACAGAGATGATGATTTCCAAAAAATTATTTGTTTTTCTTGTTAACCTACTAAATTTACACGATCCATGAATAATGCAATTTATGTGTTGGCTGATTGCTCTTGATAATGTTGATCTTTATTAATTTAATTTATTTTTAAAATTCTGTCATTTAGAAAATTTAAAGAAGATCCGAAAGCCCAAAGCGTGGAAGCATTCAGAGGAGACAACGAGAGGGCAGCTTAAGCAGATGCGCGAGGAATTTTGGGACACTGCTCCATACTATGGTGGTCGGAAAGGTAGTTTTTCACATGTATTTTGTTCACATTTGTATGAATAGTTACAAAATTACCCCGAGCTTATTATGAAAAAAGAAAATTTAATGGTGTAACTGTAATATTTTTATAGGCATACGGTTTTGTTTTGTAAATATTTTTTGCTAATGAAAATGTAAAATGTAAGGGAGAATCAAACCTTAAGGGTATTTTCGTAATTTTAAAAAAATAGGTTTTCAGAAGTTAGTTCAAACCTCAGTATTTACCTTGAGGTTTGGTTTAGAACTTTGAAATTTGATTAAATATAAGGGGTAATTGTAATATTTCTATAGGCAAGGTATTTTTAAAAAAATATGCATTTGCGTATGAAAAGGGAAACTGTAAGAATCAAACCTGAAGGGTATTTTTGCAATTTTCAAAAATATTTGTTTTTTTAATTAGTCCTTGACTCAAGGGTTTTCTTTTGTAATTACCCCATATCTTTTATTTCATCTTGCCTTGCTTTTCTTTTTTTTTAAAAATAAAAAATCAGAGATATGGGATGCACTCCGAGCTGCAACTGAAGCTGATTTGAGCCTTGCTCAAGCAATCGTAGGTAGTGCTGGCGTTATTGTTCAAAATCCCGACTTAATAACCTGTTATGACGAAAGAGGTTTGGCGCTCAATTTTTAACTTCTATAAAATCAATGCCCTTTTCCAGTTTGCCCTCTTTAATCTATAAAATCTAATCAGATGCCAAGTACGAGTTGGCCAAGTACGTTGTGAGCGAGCCAACGAATCTGATCCATGATAGTTGAAAACTAACTTTTTTCTAGAAACTGTATATTTTGTATCTGAAAGCGTTGGAAACCTGTCATATGAAACTCGTTTGATTGGATATCTACTTTGATATGATAATTAATTACGATGTATCTTGGAATGGACCGTGTTCGTCTTACTTTTGATAGGCTGAAATGAATTACGACAGGAAGGATATTGTTGTTTTGTTGGCATTGTGTTTGTGTATGAGGTTTATGATGATTGTTTTTTTTTGTCTAATTGAGGTTTAGTCTAATTGCGAAATGACCCCTTAAGTATCCCATCAGACATTTATTTCTATCCTATTGGCAACCTCAAGAGGGGCTTTTGTCAAATAATAAATAAAGTCCAAAGGTATATTTGTGTTTTGCCCCTGCCCCAAAGAATGTTTTTTATACACCTAGGACATGGATTCTATATGAAACCATTGTTCTTACACCTACAAACATGTCAAATATGGGGGCCAGAAGAGTTTTCTAGTTATCGGAGCACGCATAAAAAAAGAGAAAAAAAAAAGAGTATTATCAAGCTTAGAGATATAATTATGTTGTATGTTCAACAAACGTGCCTAAAGAGTATAAATAGATAATATTTCAAGGTTTCCAAGAGACACGGGATTCCCCTGTCTAGAACCATTATTCCACGTCATCTTTCTGGATCCTTCTACCTGTAAGTTGGTGCATTAAAGAGCTGAGCCGTGGGTGGGTTTTTGTCACCCCCGAGCCCTTAGGTTACTCCAAGCACCGGATGAAACCCTTCTCAATTAATAGCTTTGATTATCCCAAGCTCGGACTAATCACTCCCGATTCTTTAGCCCATGTTTGATCTAGGGTCCCGAAACTTGGATTGGGATTTTGAATATCAATCCTCATTTGTTCTACGACTCAAATTTTCTATCCAAAACTAACAATTTCTTACACCTAACCCCACACTCATTTCATTTATCATATCATCATTAAATTTAAAATTTTAAATATCACTAAATACAATATATTAATACCTCATAATTAACTTTTCAAACATGATTTGATTTCAAATACAATATAAAAAAAATTCATCCATAAATCATATCAAGTTCTACACACCCAACATCATTCAGACTCTAAAACTCCAACATTTGGAACACAATCAGAGTAAATAGCAATCCAAAGAAAATGAATCCATCACCAACTCAGTAGTTGATCCAGGAAATTTTAGCTCAAACCAGATACATTAATCAAGATTCATCTCAGAACTAGTACTATATTAGTTTACGCATATAATTGACAATTCTTCAAAAATAGCTTCTGATAACCTGAGTATGATCGTAAATTGTAGATACCTATAATGTAGAGTCACTAGCAGTAGCCAAAGCAGTAGATTGTTCTCTTTTGCTCCACCTATGTTTAAAAAAATATATCATTTACAACGATTAATTTAAAAAAAAATAAAAAATTCAGTTATTAAGAAAAAAATAGAGTAAGAAACTAAACTAGTCACCGGTTGGGCTTTTATGCGTATTGGAAGGGCTTCACTAATTTGAGGATGCGCAGCAAAAGCCTCAAGCCATTCATTCACATCAACCTACATAGTTATATAAAAAAAAAAAGAGTTCATGAAATCTGTAAATATAGGCAATATATAATCTGAAAAGAGAATTTGTGATAAAGAGACTTTGTTGAACCAGATGTTTTTGGCAGTTAAGGGCTTCTTGATAATTCTGAAGTGGTCCAACAGATACCATTTCTTTGTTGGGAATAGGGTTTACGACTTGCAGCGATCAAATGCACAAAATTATAGCACTTAACAGTCATTTTTGAATCAGTACAAATCAAATAAATGTATATACCTTTATGTTGCTCTTAATGTAACCGATAGCAACTTCTCTATGTAGATCTGCTCTTTCCGAAAGCTCGTTGAAAGAGGGATTTTCATCTTCTTTCATGTAGGGGCCGATATCCTGTCCGAATATTGCGAATGATTTCAATAAAACACAAATTTTAAAATACATGGATAATTATAAACCACTCCTGAGGTTTGTGTTATTTACAAAACACACACACACAAAAAAGAAGAAGAAGAAGCTAAGTTTGCATTTTGAAGTGTAGTTTTTCGTAGTTTTTAGAAATAAAAGGTTCTTTTGGCATGGTATTATCGGAGTTCGATTCAGTTGAAGGAATCAATGTGTTTCAAGCTTTGGAAATTAAAAGAAAATGAAAATAAAGTAATTAAACTAATTAAACTATCCTAAAAATTGAAATTGCATGTTGGTCGGATGCCTCGTCGTATGCCCCAATATGTAAATGCAAAGCAATAATGAAAATAAGCAAGAAAATGCATTGTTTCACCAAGTACAAGCATGCAAGCACAAGGTACAACTATGCATAAAATCCTAAATAATGCAAATAAGCAAAAATTAGAAGTATGAATGTAAAGAGTAATGGAAATTGACGCGAAAGTTTAAGACTTTACGGAAAACAACAAGCAACGAAGTCTAGATCTAAAATTTAACCTAAAACTATGCATGAAAATAAAATTACAAATAATGCATAGGAGAAACTCAAAAGCAAGATGATCTAAGACTCGATCTATGATCTAGATGTGTCACTCATCTAGATTCCATAGCCAATTCTTAAGATCAAGCAAGAAATCAAGGTGCTAAGGCAAAAAGCATAACATGAAGAACAAGCATGGAAATGAAGATAACCATATGCTTTGGCTCAGAGGACGAGAATGGCATCTTGGCACCCCATATGGATGCCTTGGTGATAACAGCTAACATAACTAACTATAACGTACGGAGAATCTTCGTGGACACAGGAAGCTCGGCAGACATCTTATTTTATGACTGCTTTAAGAAGTTAAACTTGGACTTGGAATTAGAGGAGGTCATTACCTCATTAGTGGGTTTCACTGGGGGAGCTCTATGCCCACTAGGAGTAGTGAATCTCCTAGTCACATTGGGGGATGAACCGTTCAGGAAGACCAAATCGGTGCGTTTGCTGGTGGTAGATGCAACATCTTCATATAATGCTATGCTTGGTCGACCGTCCTTAAGCCAATTCCAGGAAGTGATCTCTGTCTACCATATGAAGATGAAATTCCCTGCTCAGGAGGGAGTGGGTGAGGCTCGAGGAGACCAATATGCATCTCGTAAAGCATATGTGGATAATATTAGAAGAGATGAAGAGGTAAGGAGATCCAAGAAACCTAGGACAGAGGTGATTGCGCCTGAGCTGGATCCGTGTGAAGAAAACTTGATGACAGTCAGGATTGTATCAGGGGATGATAGACGAGTCGTACGGGTGGGAACGACCTTGAGCCCTGAGGTACTGGTGGAGCTCGTGGCCCTCTTAAGAAATAATGCGGATGTCTTTGCCTGTTCTCTCTAGGACTTGGTAGGGATAGACCCGACGATAGCCGAGCATCACCTCAACATCAGCTCTATGGTGAAGCCAGTAAAATAAAGAAAGCGCAAATTTGGTCCTGAGAAGGAAGCTATTATCGAAGCGGAGGTAGAAAAGCTGTTGCGAGCTAAGCACATCCAGGAAATACAATTTTCGGAATGGCTTTCCAATGCGGTGTTAGTACCGAAAACAGAAGAATATTGGCAGATGTGCATCGACTTTAGAGACCTGAATCGGGCCTGCCCTAAGGATCATTACCCCTTACCGAGGATAGATCAGCTTGTGGATTCCACCTCAGGCTGCGAATTGCTCAGCATGATGGACGCCTCTCAGGGATACCATCAGATCAGGTTGGTGAAGGAGGATTGGAAACGTGTCAGCTTTATAACCCCAAAGGGAACATATTGTTACGTAGTCATGTCTTTTGGACTTAAAAATGTGGGAGCAACGTACCAGCAGATGGTTGACAGGATGTTCAAAGCTCAGCTCGGGCGAAATATGGAGGTGTATGTGGATGACATGCTAGTCAAGAGCACTAGAGCAACCTCACATGTGAACGACCTGAGGGAGACCTTTGACACATTGAGAAGGTACCGAATGAAGCTTAATCCCAAGAAGTGCGCGTTTGGGGTACGAGCTGGAAAATTCCTCGGGTACATGGTCATGGAGAAGGGAATAGAAGCTAACCCTGAGAAGATCAAGGCCATCATGGATATGCAGCCTCCACGGAATGTTAAGGAGATGCAGTGCCTGGCAGGTCGGATAGCAGCCCTAAGCAGGTTTGTGTCTTGCTCGGCAGAAAGAGCTTGCCATTTTTTCGAGCCTTGCGGAAGAAAGCTCGATTCCAATGGGATGAGGAATGTCAAGGGGCATTCCAAAAGCTAAAGAAGCATTTGGTCAGCATGTCGCTGCTAACCAAACCAATTGTGGGTGAGCCTTTGATCTTGTACATGTCTATGGGGAAGCAAGCGGTGAGCACAATTTTGATTAGAGAAGAAGCCAAGTTGCAGAAGCCAGTATACTATTGGAGTAAGGTGTTTCATGATGCCGAGCTCCGGTATGTGGAAGTAGAATTAGCCATGTTAGCTCTAGTTGGGACAGCTCGCAAGCTCCGCCCCTATTTTCTTTCACATGATATAGTGGTCAGAACTAACCTGCCTCTGAAAGAAATAATGAGTAAACCAGAGGTCTCAGGGCGTTTAATAAAGTGGATAATTGAGCTCAAAGAGTTTGACATCAATTTTGAGGGACGAACAGTGATTAAAGCCCAAACGATGGCAGATTTCATTAAGGAAATGACCAACTCTCCTGAAGAAGAGAAGGAATGGGAGATATATACCGATGGCTCGGTAGGAAGTTTGGGTTGTGGTGCAGGAATAGTTCTGACAAATCCCGAAGGCGTGACTACGGATTATGCGGTACGAATGAACTATTGCCTGTCCAATAACGGAGCAAAGTATGAGTCTCTTCTAAGGGGGATACATATGGCGAAAGAGCTCGGGTCAGAGTGCATATGTGCCCGGACAGACTCCCAGTTGGTCTATAAACAGATAAGAGGTGAGTTTGACATGAGAGACGAACACATGCGAAAGTACTTAGCCCAGTTTCATGAATTAGCAAAAACCATGAAAGCCTTGAACGTACTTCAGATTCCCAGGGAGGAAAATAGTCGAGCAGATTACTTGGCTAAGGTGTCTAGCTCGGCAACAGATTGTCAAGAGAGAGTAATCACCCTACTTATGGCATAACAAGAATTTGAGAAAGGGGAAATAAGCACGTTAGAGGAAGATGAAGGTTGGCGCTCCCCTATTAAGGCATAATTAGAAAAGGGAGAGCTTCCAGAGGATAGGAGGGACGCAGCAAAAGTACGGATCAGGTTGTCCCGATTATGTCTGATAAAAGGAGAGCTATTTAGAAGAGGGTTTGGGCAGCATCTTTTGCGGTGCTTGAGTTTGAAAGAAGGCGCCCATGTTCTCAAGGAGATCCATGAGGGGTGTTGTGGCAACCACATGGTAGCTAGGACTCTATCTAGTAAGATAATGAGAGTTGGCTATTTTTGGCCGCAATTAAGGAAGGATGCATAGGACTTTGTGAAGAAGTGTGACAAATGCCAAAAGAACTCTCCCCTCATACATCGAGCTGCAGAGGAGCTCATGACAATGAGCTCTCCCTGCCCCTTCGCGAAATGGGAAATAGACCTGGTAGGGCCCTTCCCCACAGCTCTAGGCCAAAAGAAATTTCTAATAGTGGCTATAAATTATTTCAGTAAATGGGTAGAGGCGGAAGCCATAGCAAAAATCATGGAGGAGGTAGTAATGCGTTTCTTATGGAAAAACGTGGTGTGTCGGTTTGGTGTCCCAAGGATCCTAGTGTCAGATAATGGCACGCAGTTTATGGGAGCTCGGATTCGGGTCTGGTGTACAAAAATGAAGATAGAACAGCATTTCACATCTGTTTATCACCTCCAGGCGAATCGCCAGGTTGAGGTAACTAACCGCATTTTGGTGCAAGGGATTAA
This sequence comes from Phtheirospermum japonicum, assembly GCA_014905375.1. NCBI lineage: Eukaryota > Viridiplantae > Streptophyta > Magnoliopsida > Lamiales > Orobanchaceae > Phtheirospermum > Phtheirospermum japonicum. The sequence continues at coordinate 90,787 of BMAC01000286.1, read as the reverse complement.
AGCGCGCCTCGAAAGGTCAAGAGGCAAGTGGGTAGAAGAACTCAGCTCAACCCTATGGGCATACCAAACTGATCCTAAAGAAAGCACAGGAGAGACACCTTTTAGCCTGGTGTACGGCATGGATGCCGTAATACCCGCGGAGATCAGTGTGGAAACCCATAGGGTGCAGAAGTTCAACGAGGAGCAGAATGAGCTATTGATACAAGATGTCTTGGATTTAGTGGAGGAGAAGAGAGAACGAGATGCTGTAAAAATGAAACACATGTGGGGGAGAGTTCGGGCGACTTACAATAAGTCAGTGGTCAAGAGACATTTCCAAGTGGGAGACCTGGTTCTCCGCAGAGTTGACTTGGGAAACACTAAGGGAAAGCTGGATGCTGCGTGGCAGGGACTGTATAAGGACACAAAAGTCCTTGCCGAAGGAGCTTATGAATTAGAGCATATATATGGAGAAAGATTGCCACGAGCGTGGAATATAACCAACTTACGAAAATACTATGTGTAAGGTTAACATGTAGGATTATTTATAAAAATTATGATTAAACTTATCTGTGTTATGTAACAACTTGACCTGATTGTCTGCTAAGGGTGTGAGCCCCAAGATTTAGCCCGATTGGCTAAGGGATGGATATCCCAGACCTGACCTGATTGTCAGCTAAGGGCGTGAGCCCCAAAATTTAGCCCGATTGGCTAAGGGATTGGTATCCCAAACCTAACCTGATTGTCAGCTAAGGGCGTGAGCCCCAAAACTTAGCCTGATTAGCTAAGGGATGGATATCCCAGACCTGACCTGATTGTCAGCTAAGGACATGAGCCCCAAAATTTAGCCTGATTGGCTAAGAGATGGATATCCCAGACCAGACCTGATTGTCAGCTAAGGGCGTGAACCCCAAAACCTAGCCCGATTGGCTAAGGGATGGATATCCCAAACCTGACCTAATTGTTAATTAAAGGTGCAAGCCCCAAAATACTGGCCTGATTGGACAAGGGATAGATTTACTTGACCTGACCTGATTGGGGACATGAGCCTCAAGAAATGGAACCAAGGAAGGATTACAACAAAAATACTTGGAAAAATCAAGCAAGGGCAAGAGCTCAGGAATTTATTAAAGGCAAAACAACTTTTGTGAACTTAAGAGATCCAATTACAACGCGTAGAAAAGAGAAATACTGGCAAAATGCAAAGCATGGAAATACATCAGGATAAATCGCACAAAGCATTAAGGTTGAAATGAGGAGGTCCTCCTATCAGTAGCTAAAACTCGCCGAATGCGCCATAGCTCCTGTTCGGTCTCATGAAGGAGTTGGCGGTACCCATCTACCCGCTCGGTTGTAGAATGAGCCTCGCCGCCGGCGGTGGTCAGATGACACACTGATTCAAGCAAATCAGTATTTTTCTCCTGAAGTTGATGGTTGATCTGGCGGAGCTCTGCCCACTCGCGTTTATAATGACGTTTCTTCTGCCGTTTCCTTTCAAATAGTTTACGTAAATGAGAGAAATTTGCACGAAGTTGAGCATATTCCTAAAAAAGGTGAAAATATTTGTTAAAGAAAGAAAGGGTTTTCTTCATTAGAATATCAATTTCCTCAAGTAAAGAAGGCGGAGCCATAACGAAAAGCGTGCACAAGAAAGACAGATTTTATAGAATAAGGAGAGGTACAAATAGTACTAGGGTTTCCTGTATTCGCGGAAACCCTAAATGTATAAACAGACAAAATGGAAATAAAAATGAAATATTGTTCAAGTACAAAACAAACAAAATTAAAATACAGATCAGATTATCCCCAGCAAGATAAACAGCCTAAGCATCATAATCCTCTGTATTCAGCTCCCCCCCCCCCAATCCGCTCGGTCACTCTGTCGACTTCTCCAAAATCCCGCTCAAACTAGGCACTGCTCTGAAGCTCGTCCAGATTAACGAAGGTAGAAGAAGGCACACAGTTGTTGGTCAGGCCAAGGTTAGCGACTGTTCGGGGGGGGGGGGTGTGGAGAGTGTTGAAGAAGAGGCGCGGAAGGCTTGACAAACATGTTCAGCAAACTCAGGAGCCCCGAGATGATGGAGTTGATCATCATTTTCAACATGCATGAAGCTCGTGGGTTCTGGAGGATCCAATAAGGGGATGAAGTGATCAAATGGAGCAGAGGGGTGTTCAGCAGACCATCTCACCTGAGCATCCAGGCCAAAGTGGTAGAAGACCTGGGCCTCAGGTATAAGAATATTGTACAACTCAATGGAGCCAAGAAAAGCTCATCGGGTCATCTCCCTGGTCAGCTGGATAAGCCTCTGCCTTTCCTCTAATTTGAGAAACTCAGCTCGCCCTTCAGCTTGCCCTTTAACTTCACCCTCGGCTTGAACCTCAGCTCACGCTTCCCTGATGCCTTCCTTAGCCTCTTCCACCTGGATTAATGCCAAGGCTTGACTCTTTCCTTCTGACTCTTGAGCTTTCTGTAGCTCAGTCTTGGCGGCCTTCAGCTCAGCACTTCTCTCCTTCAGACGGATGATCAACCTTTTCTCTCGCTCTTGTAGGGCTGAGTGTTCCTTGGCCAGATTGGCATTCATCAATGAACCTTGGGCCCGCGCCACTAGTGCGGCCCTCTTAACAGCAGCCTGGAAAGAAGGAAAGGGAGACGATAGAAGAAGAAAGAAAGGATGAGTAAAATAATAGTTGAGGCAAAAAAGAAAGTAAACAGAGCAGTGAGACCCTGACCCTAGCCTCATCCTGGCAGAAGGACTCTATCAGCTCATGATCCGTCCACTTCTCCAAGGTTCGACGATCGACAGAAGGGGACTGCCCTTTAATGAAATGAACTGCTACGTCTCCCGGGCAGTCCAGAACAAAGGAGCTGTTGAAGAAGCTCTGGTTGGGGGTGACCACCTTGGACCCCGAAGGGACCACCCCTTTGCCCTAGCGAGCACGTTTGCATGAAGCAAGATCACACTCGTCGTCGGAGTTGGAGTGGATGGTCAGATCAACGTCATGGCTGACCACCCTTTCTGGTTGGACTACTCCCTCCATCCTAACTACCCCCTCCAACCTCGCCATTCCTTCTGGACTAGCCACAACCTCAAGCTCGATCGCCATGGTAGCTCTGGCAGGTTCACCAAGAGGGCTCTTCTCGGCAATGGGGGCAGCTCCCTGGAGATGCACGAACATCCTCTTTTTCATCATTGTGACTGGGGAAGATATTTACCATAATAATTAAGTAGAAAAATAGAGAAAAAGAGGAGATAAATCCGCAGACATGATGTTAAGTTCCTAAGTATGAAAAGTGAAGGAGACAGAGCTGTTTAGCCCTTCTGGTATACCAATCTTAGGAGTCAGGGATCCAGACCCCTCCGGGGAGTTGAAGAATCTCAGAATAGGTGTTTTGAGGAGTTTGGTAAGGTGAAAGACATTTTGCTTTAATAGGCAAATGGTGTTCTCTATAGAAGGAGGTCGATCTCCTCGGGATAGATGGACCTGAGCTGGAAGGGCACCTATGGACATCGGTGGGAAACCCCAATAGCCAGAATACTAAACAAAGAAAAACCTTTTCCTACAGGCCTTGTTATAGGAGGGGTTTCCGATCAGGAATTGGACCCCAGCTCGGGCTATAAATAGAAAAAGCTATAGGACGAGCTCTTGGTCTGGAAAAGGGAATAAAACAGGTGGGCAGTAGGTACCATCCCAGAAAACCGCGCCGCCATATGAAACCCTATTATTATTATTATTATCCTAAAGGCATTGGGTACAAACTGGTGTACCAAAATCCGGTACATCTGAGACACCTCCAGAATAAAGGCATGGACGGGAAGACTCAACCCCGCCTGAAACTGATCAATAAAGAAAGTCAAATGTCCCGGTGGGGGCTGAGATGCTCTTTCGCCGGAATCTGGATTAGTAAAAGACAATTCATAGGAAATTAGGAATTTGGACCGTATCTCCCTTAAGGTGCTATTGCTAATAGTGGAGACAATGTTGTCCCGGCCGTTGCCGGGGAACGAATGATGTGGTTCACCAGAAGCTACCGCAGAGGGCGTCATGGATGATGATGATAAACTAATTAAAGAAGAAGATGAAGAAGACATAACTGAGAATTTGTAGGAAAAGATAAAATACCTGGTTTGAGGAGAGAAAGAGGCTATGAACTTGAGGAAAAAACGAAGGGTTCTTGGGGAAAAAGAAAAGACGATATGAGTAATGAAAGGTAAATAAATCGGGAGATAAGGAAAAGATATACTTTGAAAATAAGCTTTTAGGAAAAGAGGATTTTGTGGGATATGTGCATTTAATGCATGTCAGGGTACAATACTTGAAGAGACATGTTGTGAATCCCAACCGCCTGCATGGGATCCGAGGCATTACAGCTCACCCCAACCATTCAGGGTGGGTGGGGTGGGGGGGGTGGGGGGACTAATTGTTACGACCTGATCTGAGGGTAGGTTACAAATGAATAGGGCATATCTGGTTGGGATGACCTGAACTAATATTCTAAGAAGTGGCAGAGGCGAGCTTATCACCCGATAAAGTATGTCCTAACCTAGCTTGGGCTTTTAGGATGACCTGAGGGTACAGTCATAATTACGCCCGACCTGATCTGATATCCTAGTAGAGACAAAGGAGTGGGAGGAAGGCCTCGGGATGAACGAAAATAGGCCGTGACCTGATCTCAATCTTGAAGACAAGGTTTTATCAAGGTCAGATCAGGAACATGAGATAATTAATGACAGGCTGGTCTTGACTTCTCTTGACTAAATTGTTTGATCAGACCATGCCAGAGGAAACAAATATGATCAGGTCGTCCTAAATAATGGTCCAAGATTCGCGGGTTTGTTTCCGGGATCTTGGAAAGGCCCCACCTAGAGGAGGTTATAAATATCCCAGCCCCAAGGTTAGTAAAGGTATGTCATTCTGAGCATTCTCACTCGAATTACTCCAATACAAGAACCGCTTAACTGACTTAAGTATCGGAGAGATTTCCACCGAAAATCCCACGGTGGTCCTTTCCAACGTGTTCTTGGTGAAGCAGGTCAGGATATTCTCAAGGAAGAAGCAGGTTGAAAGAGTAGTTTTTTGTGGTTTAAAAGGTTCATGACTTGATATTATTGGAGTTCGATTGCTAAGTAGGATCAATTGTGTTTTTAACTTGAAACAATTAAAGGAAATTCAAATAAAAGGAAATTAAAACAATTAAAAGCGGGAAATAACTAACTAGGAAATGTAAATACAAGTTGGTAGGATGCCTCGTCATGTGCCTCGAACTGAAAATGCAAACCAATATTGAAAATAAGCAAGTAAAAGCAAAGTTTCATCAAGTACAACTAAAGTAACCTAAGGTACAACCATGCATACATGATCATAAAATTGAAAATAACTCAAATTGACAAAAATTGAAAGTATCAATGGATAAAGGGAGAAAAGTTGACATCAAAATTTAAAATTTTACGTAAAATAACAAGCAACAAGAAGTAGATCTAGGATTTAGCATGAAACAATGCATGAAAATTTAATTCAAAATAAAGCATATGAAAAACTCAAAATAAAGACGATCCGAGACTCGATCTATGATCTAGATGTGTCACTCATCTAGATTCCATGGACGATTCACAAGATGTAACAAGAAATCAAAGAGTTAAGGCAAAAAGCATAATTTGAAGAACAAGCATGAAACATATGAAATATTCAAAATAAAAATGATCAAGGACTCGATCTATGATCTAGATGTGTCACTCACCTAGATTCCATGGACGATTCACAAGATCTAACAAGAAATCAAAGACCTAAGGCAAAAAGCATAAATTGAAGAACAAGCATGAAATTAAAGGAAAACTTACTTGAATTAAAGAGAGAATCCAAAATCTTGAGTGAAATTACAATCAAAATAAAATCCAAGGGAGTACTTGAATTCTTCTTGAGCTTACAAACCCAAGAAAAAGTATGAAATTAAATTTAGAGAGAGAAATTAGGTCCCAAACCCAAGCATGGGTTGGGAGGAGGTGTTTTTACAAAATGAGAGTTGAGTTCTATTTATAATAGGTTTAATTGGGGTTAAATGGGTCAAATTGGGCTTTAACGCTTGAAATTCCCAAGTTTGACCAAAATTGACTCGTGTTGACCTTCCTAGCCACTTTTATGGATGTTACCTGTTTGATAAATGTAAATTTATAATATAAAAGATAAAAATTTATCAGAACAAATATAAAAAATTATTTTGACGAATACACACACACACACACACACACACACCACACACACACACACACACACACACACACACAC